>BPLQ01005810.1:0-443718 GCA_021605075.1 Caerostris darwini | reverse complement strand
TAAAAGAAAAATAAATATCTTCGCTCACCACAGCGCCATAGTCACTGGTAATAAGGCCGGCTGTCTACTGGCAGATTCTGAAATATGATATGTTCTTTTACGGTAAGATTGTCAGCTTTGGCCCCCAACAGTTGTGGTTAGAAAGGGACTCATTGTTCAAAGTGGATTCCGAATCACTACAAACATCCATGACACTGGACGCACTTGAATCCGAAACTCGCAAGTGTTTTAGCACCAGATCGCTAGAAAATATCTGAAAGCATAATTATATTATTTTGTTATTATTCTATCGGAATACGTGAGGAAAGTTCTACTTATGTATTCCACAGAAGTTCATTTATACATTCATATGTATTCATTCACTTATGCCCACTGATGGGTAAGGAGGTATGGACTTTTAGTGTAACTGACATTCACTTGCATATCGTATGTAAGAATCCCCGCTAGGTTGCTCTCCAATCATCACTTTTACACGCTTTACATACGTTATCGCAGTCGTCATGGAATCTCCTCGTTTCAAAGCAAGACTGCACTAGACGCTGCCCGTGGATTTAAATTTTATCCCTCTATTTTCTAACTGTGCTCATTACCACTGGGCTGAGAATTGGCTATATTATTAATGTTATATAATCTGTAAAGATACATTTTTTTAAACATGCTCTTATTATTAACGGTGTATAATTTTTAAAAAATGAAACTTAATTTCAATAAGTGGAGCATGGATAATAAAGCGATTTAATTTGTCGATGCCGGGGTAATTTATGTAGGACATCATTATAAACTTCGCATCATTATATCAGAGCGCAGCATTCATGGCCATGTTTTAATAGCGCTCACCGGAGAGAAAAAAATGCGCTATCATTTATCATATCGGAAATGGGGCAGCAGCATCAGTCTATCGGAAACTCATTAAGAGAAGATGATTGGAATTAATGGCAGTTTAAACAACTACAGATACAGCGAGCTGACATCTGTAGCTTTTCATCTACGGCCGGATAAATCTGTAATAATCGGTGCATTGTATCATGTACTTTGGATTTTTTTTTTTCATATTTAAATGCTTTTTTTTGTGGTATTATTTATAGTTGTAAATTTTAACAATGATTTTCCAAATTTTTAACTCATTATTAGTTCCTCTTCAAATCTATTCAGTAAATTTTGATTTTAATTCATTACCTCATTTATTATGAAATTCGAAAGATGTAATTAAATTGCCTCTAACTAAATTGCCTAAAACTATAAAGAATGTCCATAAACTATTAGACCTTTTTTTAGTGCCATGATAAAAAAAAAAGTGTTGCACATTTATTAAAGGAATAATTATTTCGTGCTAACGTTAGTTGGGTATCCGCATAATAAATGTCCTTAGTAGTGATATCACGAGGAAAGATAATCGTGTTTTCTCACTCTGAAACTAATAAATAATGGTGCAACAGCAAACAGTATGTTATACGGTTACTTTAATTAATTGCAATTAAAAGTTGTATGATTTAGAGTTCAAAGAAAGAAAATGGACTCCAAAACAAATTTCAATCTTTTTCATAAAACTCAATGCAAAAATTAAAAAAAATTTAAGAGGTCTGTGTGCTTCTGTATTGCATCATAAAGAACTAGTCTTCAGATTGTTGCGTTGCTTCATAAAGAACTAGTCTTCAGATTGTTGCGTTGCTTCATAAAGAACTAGTCTTCAGATTGTTGCGTTGCTTCATAAAGAACTAGTCTTCAGATTGTTGCGTTGCTTCATAAAGAACTAGTCTTCAGATTGTTGCGTTGCTTCATAAAGAACTAGTTTTCTGATTGCTGCGTTGCATCATAAAGTACTAGTATTCTTTTCACATTGTTGTGTTTCACCATAAAGTAGCTAGACTCAATATTGCTGTGTTGTACCATAAAGTAGCTATACTCAATATTACTGTGTTGCATCATAAAGTAGCTATACTCAATATTGCTGTGTTGCACCATAAACTAGCTAGACTCAATATTGCTGTGTTGCCTCATAAGCAGATGATCTAGTTTTCTGCTTTGCATCACAAAGGAGATGGTCTTCAGATTGCTCTGTTGTATTACAAAATATACGATATATTTTTTAAACAAATTGCAATTCAGTTATAAAAATTTTTTTGTTTGAGAGACTTTAAATGATAATAGCCTTTTTTTTTAATGTGAAAACATCTATAAACTCGGTTCATATAGATAGCGGATTCAAGATTGGAGCGCTATGTTGTTGGACAAGAACAATATTTCTCGGTGCCACAGGTTTCGGCTTCGAGTCCCGGCGTTGCCATGGATGTTTATAAGGGTTCGAAATCCCCTTTATACCGTAGATCCCGGTCTAATAAAACTGTTGAGCGTTGAGTGTACAGCTGATAACCCTACCCCGTAAAAGCGAAAACATCTCCTGTCTCGAAATATGCTAGTAAGCTGACGGGCGTGGCCACCATGTGGCTATTGAAATCTGTAAAAGTAGTACCAATTTTGAAAATGAATTGTTTGAAAATAATGTTTTTTCTCGAAAAAAATACTTAGTCCATTTAATTAAGGTTCATACAAACTTATTGCTTTCAATATAAAGTTAGAAAAAAAAATGTTTATCGGTCACCGTGTTCCTTTAATTAAAATAACAAAGCGTTTTTTATTTCCAGTTCTCCTTTATGCTTGCTACAAGAACAATTGGATATGGCTTCCTTGTATTAACTATTCGCGATTCATTAAGAATTCCTTTATCATCAAGGTTGAATTATAAATTACTGAATGAAACTAGATCAGCTTTTAATTACGTCGAACACAAAGTGTAATGATACGGCATCCATTTCGCTATAATTAACTTATAATTAATGGTTTTTGCTTATTCTTTTGCACTTTCTGCATTATTTTAAGGTTATAAGAAATATTGTTTATTTATGTTTAGTCAATATTTTTATTTAATTCAAAAAATAGATTTTTTTAGTAATAAAAGAATACATGTACTTGAAATTTTCATTAATTAGACATAATGGTATTTTTTTTACTTTACTGACTTGCATCTGAACTTTATTAATCTAATCAGTACTTCAAGATGTTATTGTAAAATAAAGTAGAAAAATAAAAAAATATTGTATTTCTTTAAAAAATAATCAGAATTAATACGAGAAATCAATATTTTGATATTGCCTCATTAAGTTTTAGTGTTATAAAAAATTGAAAAAAAAAGTAATTGACTTGTATTATCCTTGGAATCAGTATTTTTGTTAAAAAAAAGAGTATAATTAGTTATTAAAAATATTATTTTTTGGGGTGATCTGAAGTTAATTTCCTATTTTATTGAGTTTGTATAATTTCTTACAAATTAACGTCCTTTCTTAATTCAATCAAGTCCAGAACCACTTCAGAACTTGCATGAAGAACAGTTCTTCAAAGATGCAATGAAGAGTAGAATCTTAGAGTTTCTTTGGTGCATAAAAAAAGTACTTCATTTTTGTTATTACGAATTGTAAAGATTTATCGCAGGATCAAAGAAGGAATATTTCATCCAAGTATCCGAGTATATGAATTGGACAAAAATATGTCCTGTTTTTTTTTAATTGGTTAAAAATGATTCAAAAGAAAGGATAATTTTTTTTGTTTGACGTACTACTAAATTATTGTTTCGATTTTGGTATGAAGTATTTTGTTTTCAACGTTTTTCCTTATGTTAGGATACCAAAAAAAAAATGCTTTATTCTTCAGGGCAGAAATGTCAGTATTTTATTTAAAATATTATTTGATAATATAAATAGAAATTACTAAGCAATTATTTAGCAATGTTGGATTAAATTCACATTATATAAATAGATTCACGAGTAAGTGTTTATACAAAGATTTTTAAAATACGTTGGTGGATTAAGGGTTTGATGAAGCGTTTCTTACATACAAATTTTACCCGATTCAAATACCTTAAATTTTTTTTAACAGACTTGTGCATTTTAAATTTTGATATTATTTGTTAATTTTTTTTCGCTATTACATGTATGTGCATTTATGTGTACCATAATTAGTTCACCTTTAAACGATGATAGGAGATTGTCCTTTATAACGATAGATTCTCTACATTTGCAAGGCATATGATAAAAAACCCGGAAACAGCCCCACCCGCAGGCTTTCTATTAATGCAAGACATTTACATTCGTTTCACAGTTATCAACGAGTCTCCTCGCATTTTGGCCGGAGCAACTTAGTGGTAACTTTCGTTTCCGAGGTAGATGGTTCGAAACTTGACAAGAGATGCTGAACTGATGGATTTCATATTTGTGCTGGAGATGGGCATGATATATTTGCAAACCGGAACATCTTTTGGCCCGAGAAGGAAGATGCGGTCCTCTAGTATCATTCTCAAAAAGTATAAAGGGCATCTTGGCTCTGAACAAAATGGGACAATCGAATACAGGAGGGAAATGGAGCCTACAGGAAAACCCAACAGGATAATTGAACATTGAACCTCCTACTTGGAGACAGGATGATGCCCGATTCGTGGCTCAGTGGTAACATGAGCCGCTAGTGAGTATTAGGGCTGAGAATCAAACCGATGGCGCTATTGTTGTAGACACTGTTTCAAAAACTGGGAGATTCGATGTCGTTTGGAACGTTCAGCATCTTGCCGCTTTAGCCAGACTACCTGGTGGGAATTCCCAGGTTTTCTCTCATACGATACGCAAAGGCGGGATAATTCTCCCTTAAAGTTCTCCCGGAAGGCACTGCCCTCCTTCTTCTGCGACTTGGAGCCAAGTCAGACTTCTACCCACGGGTGCTCCATCATAACAGAAGTTTCCCTCCATCCATGAGTAAACTACTCGTGGGGTGTCCGTCCCGCGCTGACATTGAGCATTAATCACAACAGACAGGATTACCGATAGTAAATCAAGGCAAGTATCTAGAAAACTACTGTTGTCCAGCTAGTAACTAGGCTTTTAACAGTTTAGTACTTGAATTTTTTTTTCTTTTTCCAATCATATATTTTAAAAATAATTGTTCATTTTAGATAATTACAAACTATTCATTTATCAATGCTTTCTTTAAGGAATTAGGTTTAATAAATTTCTAGCGTGTACTGTTTCAAATGCATAATCGGCGGAAACGCATATAGGTTTATTTAAATACAATAGCGAGTGTAACGTTTGTCAACATTCATTTAATCCTCTGAAGCAGTTTTCCAGTCGAACTGGCTTTCGAACTGTCTGTTTATTCAGTGAATTCAGACATTCGATAGCGCTTTGTGCATTTTTTTTTTCTGCCAGAAGAGTTTGCATCAAAGGGTTTAAAAGTTAAAGCCCAGAAATTCGATAATTCTGCACACTACTAGGATTACAATTGTTGATGCGCTAGAAGTATTTGTCATGAATGATGCAAATTGTATCGGATTTATTTTAGGCCCAATATCTGGCAATTTCCTTTGATGGTTTTTCAAGCCTAAAGTATATATAAATTTCCGATGGAATCATTTGCTCTAAATTATATAAAAAAAAATCTCCAAAGAATAAGTATGTTAAATAAAGTAGCTTACGAAAATCGATCTTAAGTAGATAATGCAGCTAGAATGAAAAGGTGGATCAAGTTAGAGCATCTGGTAACGTTCATTGCAGTGACTACCTTCAGAAAGGAGAAGACTCGATGGAAACTGCGACAATGTTGTAAATTGTCTAGCTTACCTGACAATGGGAGTTTGATATCTGACTATGAAAACTCAGAAAAACTCCCACCAGGCAACCTGCCTGTGAGAAGTTTTATCATCACTTCTCTTCGTTTCTGAGTGGCTTAATAACCAATTGACTAGCTCTAGTCTTTGTTACTACAGGCTTCAGGTTCGAATGCGGGCAACGGCATGAATGTTTGTAAGTGGTTTGGAATCCACGTTGAACTTTAGGTCCCAGTCTAAGTAACCCAAATTGGGCACAAAATAACGGCCAACCAACCATTTATTGCAATTTTTTGGTTTTGATTCTGAACCCTCTTGCACGCTTAGTCCTGCTAACATTTAATTAATGATGAAAAATTATTATATAAGTATAATAATATTTCTCAATTAAACGGTTAATTCGCGGCTGTTCGCAACAAGAATAAGTGTATGGTTCTATACTTATAAGGAGGCTCACTACTAGAATAAATATACTATTCTTCATTTATAAGGTTTGGTTTGGATTGTCGCTCTGCAGACATCTTTTGCACACGTGGGCTAAATAGACCAGGACCTACAGTTTAAAATGGATTCCGAACCTTTAACATCCATGCCACCTCCAGGATTCGCATTTATAAGGAGGTTCGCAACTAGAATAATAAAATAATGAAAAATTACTATATAAGTATAATAATTTCTCTGTTAAATGATAGGTTCGCATTAAAAAAAGTTGATAGTTTTATTGCTTTAAAGGCAAGCTATCTGGATTGTATAAAAAATAATACCAGAATAATTAAATGAATAGCAAGTCAATCATCTCTTTTTTTAGGTTTTAATGAATTTTTCTCGTGAGAATAATATCCAATAAGGATATCCTCTTTTTTTTTTTGGTTGCTTTATTGACGTCTTTATTATTTGACATTAATAAGAGCACCAAAACGACCTTGATCCCAAACTAGTCAAATAAACGTTTAAAAAAAGTGTTCGAAGCCAAGCACAGTCAAAAAATAATTAACTTCTTTTTTGAGGCTGAGCCGTGTTTGATCAGGTTTCTTTTCGCTTATTAACCGTTATTAATTATTTTCACAGCTGTTGTGAAAAAAAAATGGGGAAAGGGACGAACTTTATGACATTTTGATTGATTGATTATGAACTTTATTTTTTACTGAAACTGTTCACGTCGCATCTTTATTTTTATAATTAAATATTCAAAGAGAGGTTAAAAGAGAAAAGTCAAATAAGGCCATTTGTGATATGATGTCAGAAAAAAAGGGTTAAAGATGATATCTGTTGACTTTTCTTGTTGATTTTGTTAATCAAATTAAAGTTGTTGTAATTAAATTTCAATCTATCTTATTAATACGAAGAAAGAATGTTTAATTTGTGTTTGAATTAAATAAAAAGATCTTCTAATAATTTGTTTCTGAAAATGATTGAATTATTTACTCGCGTTGTAAAAATATGGATAAATATAAATGTATTTTTTACGAAATGCAAGCAATATTGATTTAGAAAAATTAATATTATTAATAAGAAATAAATATATCCGAAATATAAATAGTATATATTTTAATATACTGCTTTGATTAAAAATTTAAAAATTTGTATATGTGTTAAAATTAATGAAATTTATATCTAAATTTTGATAATTAAAAGTTTTAAAAATTTATTTTTAGGAATTTCATTTTTATTTTTGGGAATTGTTAAATCTGTTTGTTAGATTTGCGCATTTCATAGAAGTAAACCCGGAAAACTCTCACCTGGTATTCCGACTAACGAGCAAGTTGTTGAAAATCACAAACGCCATCGCCTCCGGCCTTCGGTATCACAGGCTTCAGGTTCGAATACTGGCAGTGGCATGGTTGTTTGTGAGTGGTTCGGAATCCACTTTAAACTGTAGGTCCCGGTCTAATTAGCCTAAAATGTGCAAAAACTGTCCATGGTGCGACAAACCAAACCAAACCAAACCAAACCTTGATTTTTGAAACAATATCTACAACAAAGTCGCCGAGCCGATTGAACTTCAGCCCTAATGCTCACTAAAGGGCGCACGTTGCCACTTAGTCACGAGTCGGGAATTGTTAAATCTACTTTAAGTTTACTATAAGAAATATAAATTTCATAAAATGATGTCTTGAAAAATATTGCATAAGTCTAATTTATGATGAGTTTTTAAATAAGGACAGTCCTTAGAAGTTTTCATTTGAAATTGCAGGAACAAACGATGGCACACTGAAGTGGTAGTTTCATTGCTTACTGTTTTACAAACTTCAGTCATTCATGAGCCGGCGATTAGAAGCAGAAAAAATTCATTAGAAATCTTCATATATTTTTAGAAATGGATATATGGATGTTAATAGAATGGATGTTAATGTAATTAGCGCTTAGTGCCGTAGG
Organism: Caerostris darwini; assembly: GCA_021605075.1. Lineage (NCBI taxonomy): Eukaryota > Metazoa > Arthropoda > Arachnida > Araneae > Araneidae > Caerostris > Caerostris darwini. The sequence goes on along the minus strand of BPLQ01005810.1, from coordinate 435,695 downwards.
TTTCGGGATCAAGTCCTGGCGATGCCAAGGATATCTGTAGTAGCATGGAATCCACTTTAAACCATAGGTCCCAGTCTAATCTGACTGTAGAGCGTTGGACGTAGGGGCTGACAACCTTACCCTGTAAAAAGAAAATAGGCACACGGCCTTGGCTCACCAAGGGGCTGTTGCGCCAATGAAGAAGTATGGATTGATATTATATTAACTTAAGAGCTATCTTGTTGCTTGGTCATGATTTCCTAAACTTATATAACTTGTCCTTTAGAAGCCTTACTTTGAGATCTGCTTCAATTACCATAACCTTGATGCTAATCGGGTTTCAACTTGTATTTATAATAAAATTAAAACTGATATATTTAATCAATATAATGTTATTGCATTTTACCTAATTAGGTGATTATATTAAATAATGATTATCTTAAAAACGACTTTAATCAAACAAAACTGTCTCAATCGTAGTAAAATTTCCCCTGCGTTATTTTTTAATTAATCCAAAATAATTTTTAATTAAAAATAAAACTTTTTAGTTGAAAACAAATGGATTATTCATTAATTTAATCGTTTATTGATAATGAAATATTCGGAAATTCTTTTTTGGAATCATGAATATGGGTGTCCAACTTAGTAAAAATATTAATTTTTTTTTTGATAATTTTAAATGTTTTTTATAAATTTCTGTTCTATTTTAAAATATTTAAAGCTGTCTCTAGAATTTGAAATTTATAGAATGGCTGTTGCTATAACAATAAATTGATTCTATAGGACATTTCATGTAGTAAGTCGAATTGTAATGGGGTTATATTAAACTAAAAGAAAAATTTCAAAGAAACAAGATGATTTACTAAGAAAATCAGGTAAAAAATAATTAAGAAAAATAAAGTAATGTAAAAACATAAAAATGCTAAAAGTTTTCCTGGAAAAAAAAATACCAAATCTGTTACATGGAATTCTGCTTGATAGATTACAAAACTTTGCTACGTCGAAGCCTGACGTCTTCTTACTGTTGACAACTGAATCCAAAAATACAATTGGTCACATTGTCTGTAACCGCACCTATGCGTGAAATAGTGTGCCAGAGATTTCTACTTGAACGATTCTTAAAATAGAGACGATTGTTGTACATTTCGTCTACCCCCGTCTCTGTCCTAAACTTCTGTCAGTCTTCAACGACATAACTCCAAAATAAATAGTACAAAAATATTTAAAGTTTTTAGTTTTTAAACTGCAACCGTACTCACTCTGGAGGACTTCAACTTAGCGTGAAATGACTTATTTTACAACATCGTTAAATTGAGAAGGAAATATTTTAGCATTCTATTACATTTGTTATGCTGTGAGGAATAATATTAATGTAACACTGGATTATACTGAAGATTTCGTTATTATAATCGGAAATAAAAGAATTAAAGATCTGCATAATGTTTATAATAATTTAATGTTTGGATTGAAAGTTGCCATTCAGTTCTTCATTATACAGTACCAAATAAAATGATACTTTTTCATACCAGAGCCAGCAAAATATTAATTGAAATTATTGTATGTTGCGCAATGCGACAATGAACGAGTATTATGAAGGTTGTTTCTTATTACTGCATGTTTTGACTTGAAGTTTTTCGTCGTTATAAAGGCAGATATCCAACAAATTCAGCGTTATTCAGATAAAATCACGAAGATTGCTGTATTAAACACACATTTAATCAGCACGAATAAAAGAAAAAAACACACCCCTAGGTCGGATTTCGAACCTTGCATCTCTTAGTTCAGAATAACCAAGATACTATCCATCAGACTTGTCTCATCCTGCGTATTATATATTCACAAACATGCATAATACATGTGTGTAAATATGCATATTTATATGCATGCACGAATATGATTCGTTTATAAATGTGCAAGAATATGATTCGTGTATAAATGTGCACGAATATGATTCGTGTATAAATGTGCACGAATATGATACGTTTATAAATGTGCACGAATATGATTCGTTTATAAATGTGCACGAATATGATTCGTTTATAAATGTGCACGAATATGATTCGTTTATAAATGTGCACGAATATGATTCGTTTATAAATGTGCACGAATATGATTCGTGTATAAATGTGCACGAATATGCAGGATACCTATGTATAAGTGCATACGAACATGGAGGATATATATAAATATGTACGAATATGCAGGGAACATGTGCATTAATATGCACAAATATGTATGATACGTGCGTAATAGTATATATAATATACGAATATGAATGATACACATAAATATATACGGATATGTATAAATATATTTTTGAATGTATAAATATGCATGCATAAATATATACGAATATATAATTATATTATATATGTATGAAAGATAAGCATGAATAATATGTAAAATATATATGGATATACATGTAAAAATATATATGGATATGTACGATACACGTGCATAAATTTACATGAAAGTGTATGCAACATATCCATGCATATTGATACACCTGTATAATATTTATGTATATGTATGTATACATGCAACATTTTCAATTCCTGTATTATTTGAAAAGATGAAGCAACTGAAAGCATGGTTGAATGACAGCATTATTATATCCATCGACAGTGAACATCAAGATCACGCTGTCGTTGACGTTTTAGTATGTAAGCAATTTCACGTGAAATCCAACACAATAAAAAGAGAAAATAGTGTAATACAAACCTTGTAACATTATCATTTATTTATGCGCGGTATAAAGCGGCAGACATTTCTGCTCCAGTGATCCTTAAAAGACGTACCATCTCCGTAATCCTTCAACTCTTCCAGAGTCTTCTACTCTTCAGCTTCTTCGAAGGGGGGTTTTTCATATTTTTATGCGCGGTCACGTAGCCGGACTTGCCGTTCAGCCCCGACTTCAATCTCCTTAAGCGGGTCGATGCAGGAACAGCATGTTCCGTTGGATAAATATGGGATCATGTCTCTCCAGATTCAGTGCTGTAGTTAACAAAGACGTGGATGGATCGTGGGTGCTTTTACAAGGATTGTTTAAATAAATCTTGTAGATTCCAGGTACAACATGTTGAGTGTGTGTCGGGCATATTAGGTTGATTTATTTGCGGATTTTTTGTAATTCGTTTACATCAGTGTATTTATTTGAGTTGCTTTTATGGTTAACTTATATGTTCAAATATATAATATATAAGTTAGTCTGGAGCACATAGCTTTGTTTATCCATATGGAAATGCTGCATTCTATCGATGCCTTTGCTTTTATATTTACTTTTAAATGGGTGATTTTGCTTCTAATATGGCGCTTTCATTTATTTATGACAGCATTGCAAAGTAAAAGACGTAAAAAACCAGGACAAGAATTGTATAAGTATGCAATATTTTAATGTGATTCCAAAACGATATTAATCAGGATTCCTATGGTGTGAAACGAATTAAAAAAAAACTTTTGCATTACAGAAAAAATAGAGAATAAACAATTTAAAATATCAAATTTATCAAAAATTCAATAATGTATATCATATAAGTAACAGTTTCAATAATCAATAAGTAACAGTTTCAATAATCAATAAGTAACGGTTTCAATAATCAATAAGTAACAATTTCAATAATATATAAATAGCAATTTCAATAATCAATAAATATATATATATATATATATATATATATATATATATATATAAATGGCAATTTCAATAATCACTAAATATATATAAATGGCAATTTCAATAATCACTAAATATATATAAATGTCAATTTCAATAATCAATAAATATATAAATATATGGCAATTTCAACAACAAATAAATATAAATGGCAATTTCAATAATAAAATATAAACAATGTCATTATTAAATATCAATAAAAATACCTTTAACAAAATTTTAAAATAGAAATAATTTTGTAAACAGATAAAAATATCGCAATTTATATTTAGAAATGTAATTTTTTCCTCTGCATTGAAAATCAGTTGCATTCAATTATTAATTAAAGCAGAAGTTTTTTTAAAAGAGCTTGAATCTAACAATTGATATCAAATTAGCGGATTCATTCAAAGTGCGCGATAACAATCAAGAATTTAGCTTTTGGGATGTACAACAGATTTAATTTTCACATCTTTTTTTATTTTATTATTCTTAAAAATAATCAGAATTTACGGCGTTAAAAAATTCACTTAATTTCAATTTTTATTTCAAAGAGAAATAGAGAACAAACGATATAATTTCCTGAATTAATTTAATATTTTTTTTAATTCTTGCTTTAGTTCTTAGCAATTGAGTAAATAATCATCTTTAACTAATTTTCTTACACTTTTAATAAGTTAGATTTTTTTTTAAACTTTTTATTTAATTTTTTTTTAAGGTGTTTTTTCCCCTATTATTTTGATATGAATTTTAATGATATAATTAATAAGTTTTTTTTTTTTACTGCTTTATTAAGAACACGTAGAGTTCTGGTTTTTTTTTTCATAATTTTTCATTTTAGTATAATTATAATAATAAAAGAAATAATATAATTGCTTTATGATAGAAATCTTTAAGATGTGTATCTATTTTTATCTTTAATATTCCGCATTTTTATAAAAAAAATATGTTAAATGCTTTAATAGAAAAATTATTATTTCAGAACACAGTAAAAAAAAAGAAAAGAAATTTATTAATAACAGAATCTTAATTACTTGTGAACAGAATTTCTAATTTAAATTAAGTTAATGGGATTCATTAAAGTGAATAATACATATTTCGTTTTTTTAATTATCTTTTAAGGCATGTTTTTTTATCAGTTATTTTCATAAAAGGAATATTAAAATATTTGTTTTTGACATTCTGTTAATTAAAAACAAATTGGAAACTATTATGTTTAGAAAATTGATATTTATAGAAAACATGCATCTGACAGTTTTTATTAATTGTTTTGTACATGAATAAAATTTCAGTCAATATTTTACTAAAAAAAATAATAATGGAAGTTTTAGGCACTGGTGTTTCATGGATTTTTCGTGGAATAAACAATTTTTAATTCGTGTTTTCTTTTAAATATCATTTATGCTAAGATAAAAAAAAAAAAAAAAAAAAAAAAAAATGTTTCAAAAATTTAACTTTGTGTTTAGAACTTATCTGGATTATTATATATTATGCAAATAATATTATAGTAATGCAAAAAACAATCCACAGTAACTCCAATGTTTTTAGATTAGATGATTACAGGCATATTTTTACGATTTGTTTTACTTAGGGTTTTTATTTTTTCCCGTGTTGTTACAAAGACGAGAACTTTCTAAAGATGTTTTTTACCATAGATTGTTGGGTCTCGTATTTTGATTACGTATACCACAATACACCACAATCAATGGGCAGAAAAAGGAAGACATTTCCTTCCGAGAGGACTTTTAAGTGTATCTGGTCCACATTTTCATGTCGTAGGGAGAAACTCGGTTTGTCACTCTACGGCCATCTTATGTACATGAAGGCTAAACAGACAGGGAACTACAGTTTAAAGTGGCTTTCGAACCACTACAAACATCCATGGCACCGCCAGGACACGAAGCTGAAACCTGTGATACCAAAGGTCAGAGAACTAGTCACTTGGCCATCAGGTTGTAGGAGAAACTCGGACCGAACTCTGTTTGACTGTCTAGGCGAGATACTTCAATGTTTGACTAAATTGTCATCGAGTCTCCTCATTTCTGATAGTAGTGACTACTACTACTACACCACACCACATCTGTGTGGCTAAAGCTGAGTTGCTCCTTTATAATTCGGGAACGATGTGGGTGGGAAGAAGTCTGATTGGGCTCTGTGAGCTCTACGGTCATAGGAGACGGCTTAAAGTGGATTCCGAACCACTACAAACATCCATGGCACAGTTGGAATTCAAACCCGAAAGCTGTGGTACCGAACGCCAGAGCACTAAGCGGCCTGATGACCAATTGGCTAGAGCTCTGGCCTTTGGTACCATAGGCTTCATCTTCAAATTCTGGCTGTGGCATGGGTATTTGTTCGTAGTTCGGTATCCACGTTAAACAGTAAATCTCGGTCTGTTTATCCTAAAGTGTGCACAAAATGACCGTAGAGCAACAAACCAAACCAAAACGCTAGCTACTCGGCCATCAGGTCCCTGATAGTAGTGACTGCAACTTATGCCGTCAGCGGATTTGAAACAGAAGCCTCTCCTGCACTCTAGCTATCACTGTCCCGTAGTTGTGGATATCGTTGCAGCCTGCGTTCGCCTTTAAATTTAAGGATGTTATATTAATATCGATTTTTATTTTATTTATTTTAATTGTGCTTGTATTGTGACTCACTTGTGTTATGGTTAGCAATCTACTTTAGTATGACTGTTTCTGTTAACAGTATTTTTAATGGATTTTATCCCCGTCTTTTATGTTATTTATTCTGTCGAATGTTGTTAATAAAACTTTTATCGGTCCCATGATATGCGTTATAAGTCTTTATACGATACGTTTCCATGATATACGTTCTGCTCTTCTATACGTGGATAGTTTTTACTAACATTGAACCTAAATAAGATGTTTATGCTTCATGTGTTATTTATATTAAAAAATAATGTTATAATAATATTAATTTGTCAAAGAAGACGTGGAAAGTTTTATATTTTTAAAAATTTTACTTCAATATTTGTTATAAATATTACAAGAAGTATCTTTCATTATGGGGCCTGAATGGCCGAGTGGCTAGCGCTCTGGCGCTCGGTACCACAGGTTTCGGGTTCGAGTCCCGGCGGTGCCATGGATGTGTGTAGTGGTTCGGAATTCACTTTAAACCGTAGGTTCCGTCCTAATAGAATCGTAGAGCTTTGCGGGGGCATGTTACTCCGCGTCCGTAGCTTATCTTCAAGTTACACGCGCCTCCTGGGTAATGCAAAGTGAGTAACATCTGTGCAGCGCTTGCCTTAAGGCATCCAAGACGTCCATGTCTAAAAGTTTGCCAGGTGCATTAGAGAAAAAAAATCTTTCATTATTTTCTCAGAAATAAATAATTTGCTAGAGAAATCGAATTGCTACAGGAATCGAGAAATAAATAATTGACGAATTTCTATATAATAAGTTTAACGAATTCCAGTGGTTAATGAGAATTTTTGTTATTTCGAATATTTTATTTATGTTAATTAACAAAAATCGAACACTAATTTCCAGGTATTTTTAAAAGAGTTAATTGAAATTCTTCCCTGACAGGAGATTAGAAATATTGGAAAATAATCATTCCAAATTGAATAGTATTATCTTAAGAAAATGGAATATTTCCAGGGAATATTCCAGAATAGGAAATATTTTATTGAAAATATAGACAATGGAATTCTAAAGAAGTTTTAGAACAACTCAAATAGTTTTGAACAATAATTGGTTAATTAAAAGCAAACTTTTCAGCATATTTCATTAATTAATTAATTAAATTTTGGAAATATATTCGGTGTTGCTAGGTTACAGAAAATAAAGCTTTTTTAGTTTTGGTAATTTTTATTAAAAAAAAATATATCGATGAAAAGTTTAAAGGAATAAAAAAAAAAAAATCTTAATCGCGAGTAACAAAATAATCGATAACGATTAAAAATTATCGTTTTGGAAAAATATCAAGAAAAAATGTTTTAGAATCATTATTTATTAATAAAAAATAATTTAGAATGTAAAAAATAAATATTTAGAGTTTATAATAAAATATTTGAAGCAAGCAAGAAATATATTTAAAAAAAATTAACATTGGCATTAATTTCGTAAAGATGGTTCCAAATGTTAACAATAAAAAAAACATATGGCTATATATAATAAACGAAAAATTTTTATTAATTTTCATTATTTCCAGAAACTCTCAAGAAAAAAAGTGCAAATATTTATAGGGAAAAAAAATTTGACTTATAATTGTGATAGTTTTTATATTTTAAGAAATTACTTTCTTGGTTTATGTGTAAAGACCGCATGAAATAATAATTTTTTTTTTTTTTTTTTTTTTTTTTTTTACAGTTTGCTGGAAATTTTTTTACAGCATAATTTTTGTTAGTCTGATGTAAAAGAATTTTTTACAGCATAATTTTTGTTAGTCTGATGTAAAAGAATTTTTTACAGCATAAATTATTTTACAGTCTACTGTACTACTCATTTTATTACTACAGTATTTTGTTAGTCTACTGTCTACTCTTTAAATATTTTTGCAGCAGACATGCACAATTATAATGCTATTACAATTTACTTGCACAGTTTAAATAAAATATACTAATGAATATAATTTATTTAACCACATTTTTAAATTTCTTTTCAGTACAGTGTTTTTAATCATTTTTTCATCAAGAAAAATCCAAACATAGAGCTCTTTAAATAATTTTCAGCACCTGCCATTTCTTATGCTCATTCCAAAAATATAATAAAAAACCACACTTCAATCAAATCATAAAACTACCCCCTCTCATTGTAATTTCAGCTGAACAAACAATCCACCCATTCCTGACAAATGTAAATTCAAAATCTTAATGCGTGTCAGTTACACAAACCATTAACCGAAAGATGTGAGTTTTAGCAGTTCTAAATAATAACCGCCATCAATAATATTTATTCCGTACTCAAATTTTATTCCTTTGCCACATGCAATCCTATTATTTTTAAGTGAATTCCTTTATTTAGATGGCAGAGACATCAAGCTTAATTACAAATAACTCAATCCCCCCCACACTGTAATCAACCATGCATGATGTTACCGCACGGTATAAAATATTCATTTAAGTAATCTTACATGTTGTAGAATTCGATATTTATCATTTTTTTTTTTTACGAGGCCCGCATATTTTATTTTTACGAGCTTAAACCTCATTATAGTACATATATATATATTTTTTTTTATTTCTTCTTTTTATGCTTGAGATATCTGTGGATACATAACACCAGGGACAATCACATATTTCGATTCTGTCCCTGGTAATAAATAAGTGAACAATAAAGGAGACCTTCATTCATTCATTCATTTATTTATTTATTTATTTATACGGTCCTTGAAATTCCTTGGAATCTATCTGGAAAGATTACTGACAAATCCATACTTTAGGGTTGCAGTTTTCTAGGCTGACAACTGTGACAAATGTTTTGTAATTTTCTGTATCTCTGCAGGGGATGGTGTTGTTCATTACTGGGGGAATTTCGATAATATTTTTAATGTTATCTGGGAAGATAAAATAAAAATGGCGGCGTAATTTCTGTTTTGGGAATAAGCATTTCTGAAAATGTGCATCGTTTATTCTGTCCTCCAAATAAATGAGCTGTATGATTTGATGGCGTTATATATTTCTAATTATTTTAGGTTTTGATCAATTGTATTGCGTTTCTGATTGTTTTTTTTATTTTATATATATATATATATAAATTAATAAAAAAAATCATGATATTCATGCCCCAAAACGTCATGATTTAAAACTTGATTTTGTTGTTCATATAGACCAGAGGAGAGTTTGGTTTGTTGCTTTACAGACATTTTTTACACACTTGGGATAATTAGACCACTATCTACAGTTTAAAGTCGATTCCGCATCACTAACAAACAGCTTAAAGCCTGTGGTCAGAGCCTGATGGCCGATTTACTAGCATTCTGTCGCTGGGTAGCACTGTTTTCGTGTACGAATTCCGGCGGTGCTCTGGATGTTTGTAGCGGTTCGAAATCCACTTTAAACTGTAGGTCCCTGTTTAACATGACTGTAGAGCGTATTGTTGACAACCCTAACCCGTAAAAAGAAAGACATCTCATGTTTCCAACTCTGCCAGTAGGCAGACGGCCTTGGCCCACCATGGTGCTGTTGAGCCAATATTGATGAACATATATACTAATAAATATAATTTATTTAACCACATTTTTAAGCTTCTTTTTAGTACAGTACTTTTAATCAATTTTTTTTTCATGAAGGAAAATATAAACATCCAAACTATGTAAATCCAAACTTAAATAATTTCCAGCACCTGCCATTTCTTAAGCTCTTTAAAAAAATATTAAAAAAAAATCACTTCAATCAAATCATAAAACTCTCCTCTCATTGTTATTTCAACTGAACAAACAATCCACCCAATTCTGACAAATGTAAATTCAAAATCTTAATGCGTGTCAGTTACACAAACCATTAACCGAAAGATGGGAGTTTTAGCAGTTCTAAATAATAACCGCCATAAATAATATTTATTCCGTACTTCAGTTTGATTCCTTTGCCGCATGCAATCCTATTATTTTTAAGTGAACTCCTTTATTTAGATGGCAGAGACATAAAGCTTAATTACAAATAACTCAATCCCCCCACACTGTAATCAACCATGCATGATGTTACCGCACGGTATAAAATATTCATTTAAGTAATCCTACATGTTGTAGAATTCGATATTTATCATTTTTTTTTTTACGAGGCCCGCATATTTTATTTTTACGAGCTTAAACCTCATTATAGTACATATATATATATATTTTTTTATTTCTTCTTTTTATGCTTGAGATATCTGTGGATACATAACACCAGGGACAATCACATATTTCGATTCTGTCCCTGGTAATAAATAAGTGAACAATAAAGGAGACCTTCATTCATTCATTCATTCATTTATTTATTTATTTATACGGTCCTTGAAATTCCTTGGATTCAATCTGGAAAGATTACTTACAAATCCATACTTTAGGGTTGGTTGCTAGTGCAGTTTTTCCAGGCTGACAACTGTGACAAATGTTTTGCAATTTTCTGTATCTCTGCAGGGGGATGATATTGTTCATTACTGGGGGATTTTCGATAATATCTTTGCTTTTATCTAGGAAGATAAAATAAAAATGGCGGCGTAATCTCTGTTTTGGGAATAAGCATTTCTGAAATGTGTATTGTTTATTCTGTCCTCCAAATAAATGAGATCCGTATGACTTGATGGCGTTATATATTTCTAATTATTTTAGGTTCTGATAAATTGTGTTGCGTTTCTGATTGTTTTTATTAATATATAAATATATATATTAATAAAAACAAAGAAAATATCAAAGAGTATTCATGTCCAAAAACGTCATCATTTAAAACTTAATTTTGCTGTTCATATAGAGTAGAGTTTTTTTTGTCGCTCTACAGATATTTTTTACACACTTTGGGATAATTACACCGGGACCTACAGTTTAACGTGGATTCCGAATCACTAACAAGCAGCTTGAAACCTGTGGCACCAACAGGCCAGAGTCTGATGACTGAGTGACTACCGTTCTGCCTCTCAGTAGCACATGTTTCGGGTACGAATCCCGGCGGTGCCATGGACGTTTGTAGTGGTTCGGAATCTACTTTAAACTGTAGGTCCCGGGCTAGCAGGACTGTAGAGCGTTGGGCGTAGGGCTGACAACTCTAACCCGTAAAAAGTAAGACATCTCATGTTTCGAAATCTGCCAGTAGGCAAATGGCCTTGGCCCACCATGGGGCTGTTGCGTATAATGATGAATATATATGTACTAATAAATATAATTTATTTAACCGCCTTTTTAAACTTCTTTTTAGTTAGAGTGTTTTATCATTTTTTTTTCATCAAAAAAATCTTAACATCCAAACTCTTTAAATAATTTTCAGCACCTGCAATTTTCTAAGCTCATTAAAAAAATATCGCAAAACCTCACTTCAATCAAATCATAAAACTTCCCTCTCATTGTTGTTGTAGCTGAACCACGCAATCCTGACAAATGTAAATTCAAAATCTTAATGCATGTCAGTTACACAAACCATTAACCGAAGATGTGAGATTTAGCAGTTCTAAATAATAACCGCCATAAATAATATTTATTCCGTACTTCAATTTTATTCCTTTGCACATGCAATCCTATTATTTTTAAGTGAACTCTTTATTCAGATGGCAGAGACATAAAGCTTAATTACAAATAACTCAATCCCCCCACACTGTAATCAACCCTGCATGATGTTACCGCACGGTATAAAATATTCATTTAAGTAATCCTAAATGTTGTAGAAGTCGATATTTACCGGTTTTTTTTACGAGGCCCGCATATTTTATTTTTACGAGCTTAAACCCCATTATAGCATATGTATATATTTTTTATTTCTTCTTTTTATGCTTGAGATATCTATGGATACATAACATCAGGGACAATCACATATTTCGATTCTGTCCCTGGTAATAAATAAGTGAACAATAAAGGAGACTTTCATTCATTCATTTATTTATTTATTTATACGGTCCTTGAAATTCCTTGGATTCAATCTGGAAAGATTACTTACAAATCCATACTTGTAGGGTTGCAGTTTACCAGGCTGACAACTGTGACAAATGTTTTGTAATTTTCTGTATCTCTGCATTGGATGGTATTGTTCATTACTGGGGAATTTCGATGATATTTTTACTTTTATCTGGGAAGATAAAATAAAAATGGCGGCGTAATTTCTGTTTTGGGAATAAGCATTTCTGAAATGTGTATTGTTTATTCTGTCCTCCAAATAAATGAGATATCTGTCTGACTTGATGGCGTTATATTTCTAATTATTTTAGGTTCTGATAAATTGTGTTGCCTTTCTGATTGTTTTTATTAATATATAAATACAGATATTAATAAAAACAAAGAAAATATCAGAGTATATTCATATCCAAAAACGTCATCATTTATAACTTGATTTTTTTGTTCATATAAAACAGGGAGACTGGATCACGCTAGACCTTTATATGTAATTTTATTTTAGAAAATCACGTAGTAAATAATTGAAAAAAAAAATATTAGAACATGGAAAATTAACTTGATTTAATTTATTAAAAAGAAATGCTTAAATATGTTTTTAAATATTTGTATTCAATGTTTCCTAATTTCACACAAAGTAGGCTATAAAAGGTTTTGTCAGTTACACTTTAAGTCTAGATTCAATGTTTCAATTTAAGCTATTTTATACTTTTAATTTTACTACTTTCTATTTTTTCCTTTTTTATTTTACTATCTATAGCTGTTTTTAGTTATTTTGTTCACTATTTTTAGCTATTTTTTTGTACACTAATAATAGCTATTTTATACACTATTTCAATTTTACTTTTTACTAGCTATAGCTATTCTTAGCTATTTTATACGTATTTTATGTTATATACTAAGACAAAAGTCATATTTCTGTTGACTATTCGAAAATTAATTGGTCTCAAGAATTATTCTATGGTTTTAATTAAATTTAATTGGTTTCAAGATTTCATTCTGTATTTTATAGAATGGCTAAAACCATTATCCATTTTAGAATTGCACGTTATAGTTGTTTCTAGAGTATTCAAGTTTTTCAGGTTAAAATGTTTGTTAAAAACATGTATAGTAAAAAAATTGTAAATATAAATCATTTGGCGAATAATTTTTATGCATGATAACTGTAAAATTTTAACCAAATACTACATTTGTCAAATGTGTACAAATTTAAAATCTTTATTTACATTCTAGTTATTTTTTCATTATATTGCTTATCTTTACCGTACATTTCAATTATATGTATCTTGTCTATCTGCCTACAATTTTAACAATCTATGAATTCTTGTAACACGATCCATTTTATTCATATATGCTTAATAAACCACAGAAAAAAAATTTTTTTTTTAACCTTGCTTCCTCTTATACACTGCAGGATCGTCCCCTGTGACGTTCAAGATAAATGGTCAGTAGGCCTCAAGACGCAGCCAGCAGACGCCGGTTGCGTTCGGTTGCCCGAACGTAACCGGCGTTGCCGCTGAGAAACGGTTAATACAGCACAGTCACGCTCTTCTGCTGTGAAACGCTGATTTACAGTCTCTCATTCCGAGAGGAAATATATTTAACTCAGCCTGCGTATAAGTTGGCCTACAGATTCTTATCCTGAGAGGTAGTGCATTTCTCGTATCCTGCGCAAATATTTTCGGCTTATAACTCCTTCCACGAATCTATAAGTATATATATATATATATCTTTAAATGTGTTAAATATTATATATATCTGATTTTGTGTATGTGTGTGTGTGTGTGGGATGCCTGTGCGTGGGTAAATAAAGCTGCGAGGTCTCAAACCTGTGCCTCCAGTCTCAACCCAACCATATTAAATTACAATCCAGCTGCACAACCCACAATACTACAATGTACGATAACTTCAGAATTATGCCCTTCATTTTACAGAATAATTGTCTTCCGTTTGCTATGAACTCAATTGTTCGCAATTCAACAGCCAAACCTTTTTTTTAATTATTATTATTTCCTGTAAAGTATATACATGTAAAAAAATTTTTTACATGTATCACTTTTGCTATCAATAATTTAAAGTTATACTTTACATATCTCTTATTCTTAAATCTATTTAATTGGATTTCGTAATTTATGGATTTCTATGGATCTATACAGAAAAATGATATAGCGTGCATATGCATATTAATTTAGAAAATAAAGCCATCTAATCCTTTTTAACACCAAAGACCACTAAATATTCCAATTCTGTGATATAAAAGAATAGACCATTCTTTCATATATTTATTTATAATGTTATCCGAAATTTTTCGGATTAAATCTGGTAGATTATTTACAAATCCATATTTACAGTGGTGCAGTTTTCTAGACTGACAACTGTGATTAATGTTTTATATTTCCGTTGGGAAATATTTTTCATTACTGGGCGATTTCGATACTATTTTTGTTTTATTTAGCACATAAAAACTAAATAGATGAGGGCATATTGCTTTGTGTCCAAGTCATAATTTTTATTCTGGGAGAAATATTTCTGAAATGTGTAGTATTTATTCTGTTTTCCTGGAAAAATAAAGAAGAAATTTGTCTGAGTAATGTCTTTGTTTTTAACAGGCAAGTTTGGTTTTATGAGGAGTAAAATATTGGAAAAGTTATTTATATCTTGAGAAGGTTTTCTCGAAATATTTATTTATATTCATGTTGGATTATTTAAATTTTTTATGTGGTTTTAAAGTTTTGTGTAAAACAATTTTAATTTGCTGATTTGAACCATCCATTGAAAATTATTATTAATTCAGATTGGAAATGATTTTCAACGAATAATTGTTGAAATATTTTTAAACCATTCCTATATCTGTCCATCTTCTAATCAATAAACTAATTATCAACTTTTTAGTTGCATAACTCAACATCTCAACTTTAAATTCTGCCCCTTACTTAAGGTACTGAATCGTCTATAAGCGAAATTTTGTAACAGATAAACTGTTATCCAGGGATTTTCGTGATTACAAGCATAATTTGATCTCCAAGAGGACATTAAAATGCTCGTTGCGAAATCTTTTAGAAGTATTTGCTTTACTTGGCTGTTGCAATAAAGAAATCCGGAAAATTCCTACTAAGTAGTCACAGATGTTAATGCGAGGCATATTAGCACAATCTCCACCGAGTCTGATCGGCGACCATCAATGGGAATCAAACCTTACTCCACTAGTACAGGTACACTGATGGCACGCTCTACTGCGAAGCAACAAATTGGATTGTATATGTAATATAAATTTATACATAAACATTTTTTTACAACTTCTTCTTCATTGGCACAACTGCCCGTGGTGGGGCAAGACCGTCTACCTTCTGGCAGGTTTCGAGACAAGATATTTTTTTTTTATGGGGTAGGGTTGTTAGCCCTACGCCCAACGCTCTACAGTCATATTAAATAGGGACCTACGGTTTAATTTGGTTTGGTTTGTTGCTCTACTGTCATTTTGTGCACACTTTAGGCTAATTAGACCAAGGCAAGTTTGGTTTTATGAGGAGTAAAATATTGGAAAAGTTATTTATATCTTGAGAAGGTTTTCTCGAAATATTTATTTATATTTATGTTGGATTATTTAAATTTTTTATGTGGTTTTAAAGTTTTTTGTAAAGCAATTTAAATTTCTATTTTGATTTATCCATGAAAAATTATTTATAATTCAAATTTGAAAGGATTTTGGACGAATAATTGATGAAATATTTTTAAACTATTCCTATATCTGCCCGTCTTCTAATCAATAAACTAATTCTCAACTTTTTATTTGCATAACTGAACTTCTCAACTCAACAACTCAGCTTACTAGTTCTCAACTTTAAATTCTGGCCCTTACTTAAGGTACTGAATAATCTATAAGCCAAATTTTGTAACAAATAAACTGTTATTCAGGGTTTTCTGCAATTACATGCATAATTTGATCTCCAAGAGGATATTTAAATACTCTTTGCGAAATTTTTTAGAAGTATTTGCTTTACTTGCGTGTTGCAATAAAGAAACCTGGAAAAATTCTTACTAATTAGTCACAGTGCGAGGCATATTAGCACAATCTCCACTGAATCTGATCGGCGTGGAAATCAAACCTTTCTCCACTAGTACAGGTGCACTGATGGCACGCTTTACTGCAAAGCAACAAATGGGATTGTATATGTAATATAAATTTATATATAAATATATTTTCCACTTCTTCATTGGCGCAACAGCCCTAAGGTGGGGCAAGGCCGTCTACCTACAGGCAGATTTCGAGACAGGTTTTTTTATGGGCTAGGGTTGTTAGCCCTACGGCCAACGCTCTACAGTCATATTAAACGTGATTATATTGCTATACTGTCACTTTGTGGACATTTTAGGCTAATTAGACCGGGACCTACAATTTAACGTGGATTCCGAACCTTCAAAAAGCATCCATGTCACCGCCAGGATTCTCTGCGGTTTAAAGTGGATTCCGAACACTACAAATATCCATGGCACCACCGGGACTCGAGCACAAAACCTCATTTTTTTCAGGCTTTCTTTTTTTAAACTAAACATTAAAAATAAATTAAACTGCTTATAGGATTAATATTTCATTTATTTTTAAAATGTAAAGATAAAATAAAAAAAAAATTACAACCGTATTTAACAAAACAAATAAAATTATTTAGCTGTTTTTCAGACACTTTAAGTAAGATCTCTTGTTATCGTATGTTTTTGACTTAAATGATCAGTATATCTCAATGCAGTCAGTAAGCATGAGAATGTATTTCCACTGGGTTTGCCATGTTGCAAAAGACAACGGAATAACGCGATTTGTTATGAACTGCTGTTTCACAGATAATAGAAAATAGCATGTGTTGCTAATTGAAACTGCTTTTACGGCAATCGTAATCATTGCTGGCAAATAATTAATATCACCTGCGTCGTCGAGCGCATTGTCGCAGAAGGGAACAGATTTCGACTTGATTATAATGTAATTGAGACGTTGGGAGATAGATGTAGAGTTGGTAACATGTATGTGGCATTTCGGTGGCATTATAATGATTATATAAATCAGTTTGAATAGTGCTTTTTGGACAGCAAAATATTTGTATAGGATAATATTGATATAAATTTATGGGTAACAGTTGAGACTATTGTCTACAATATTTTACGTCTATGCTATTGTCTACAATATTTTACGTCTATGCTATTGTCTACAATATTTTACGTCTATACTATTGTCTATAATAATTTATGTCTATACCAATACATAATGTTTTATGCCAGTATACCATCGTCTATAATGTTTTCCATTGACTTTCTAGAGTATTTAGTCCAAATAGATATGGGGTTGTCCGGTATCAATCAATACGATATATAGTTTACATCGAATGATTCTGCTAACAAAATTTACTTGATGAATACAATATTTCCTCCAACTGAGCTTGTATTTAAAAAATATTAAACATTATTGAAATTTAAAAAAAATCTCAAAGACGATATTCATTCTGTAGTGCTATTTTATCATTTACATTTCGTAGTAGTTAAATATTGATGATGTTGTTATAAAAGACGAAGGAGGGACAGTAATCTGGTCTGTGTTGTTGTTGTAATTTATCCTCAGTGGTCTGAAGAGCGGGACGTACACCCTGTGAATGGTCTGCTCATTGAAGGAGGGGTGCTTCCGTTGTGATGGAGCACCAGTAGGTAAGGGACCCAGAGGAAGGTAAAAACAACTTACCCAACTATAAGGTCTGTTTTTTGGAATGCAAAAGGAATTATATTTAATGATTACCTTCAAAAGGGTTTGTTGTGTCTAACCCTCAGTGTCCTGCAATGTAGGACGAGCATCCCATGAGTAGTCGACTCATGGATAGAGGGAAGGGGTAGAGTCTGGCATCAGTAGCTAGAAGTCTGACTAGGTTCCGTGTCGCTGAAGAAGGTGGTCAGTGCCTTCTGGGAGGACTTTTAAAGGTAACTACCCCGCATTTGCGTATCGTATGGGAGTAAACCCGGAATATTCCCATCAGGTAGTCCAACTCACGAGGCAGGAGGCTGAACATCACAAACACCTTCGAGTCTCCTTGTTTTTTAAACAGTGTCTATAGCAATACAGTCAGCGGATGGAAACTCCGCTCTCATGTTCACCAGCAACGCACGTTACCACTGAGCCACGAGTTGGGCGTGTCTTTTTTTTTAATGTGTGAAAACATCTCTGTAAAGAGATTTGTAGGGAGTGCGAAGAGAAGAATAGGAGTGTAATGGAGGAAATTGGGAAAGGGAGGAAGGGTACCGATATTTATTGAAATAGAACGATTATCATTTACACTGACCTTCTTGAAATCAATATTCATAGGCTCTTCTACAATTATAATATATTTCACAGCATTTATATCTATTCATTAAATGACGTCATTCGTATATATCGCTCTAAACTTCGACCTTGGGAATATAAGACTTTTACCTTCGTCCAAAATAACGTTGTCTATCTGAATATACCATTTGAAGATTTTTGAATTCGTCTTGAATGCCTCTACCTTCTTGCAACATGCTTCCACGAATTTTGCTTCCACCTTCGTGGAATATAAGACGATTTTATTTCATCAAAATTTCAGTTATTTTTAGATTTTACACACATAAATTTTATTTTGTGTCTTTTAATGTAATATTTAGTTAAATATCGCTGAAATCTTTCAAATGAATCATTGATCAGTCCTGTAACTTGGCGGGATCCCGAGATATAACAGCGGGAGCAGAAAATGCAGCTCCGGATTCTAGCAATGCCCTTCCTGATCCCCAGTACATTGCGAGACACCCTATCCTACAAAAATTTTCATCCTTCCTCTATAAGAGGATATGTTTTGATTTCCCAAATTATGAACAGTTTTCAAGTTATTAATATTTCAAACTCTATATGAAAAAGTAACTCTCCAATCCTGAACCGATAACGATTTTGTGAATATCTTCACATCAAAATAAATTGTTCGAAACATTATAATATTATTTATTTATTAATATAAATAAATTAAAATTTACCACTACAGGTCAGTGCCTTCTGATCAGATGAAATATAACAGCTAAAAAAATTATATCACTCGGTATTATAGTTTTTGAATTATAAGAAATGTAAGAAACATACAACTGTTACGAGCGCACTGAGAAACATTCAAATTTATATTTTAAATAAATTTTATTTTGATTAGATGGAAAAATTTGAATACAAGAACTTGAAGAAAAAAAAAGTATTCTGAACTTTAAAAGTTAATTTTTGATAAATTCAAGGTTATTTCATAATTACTGAATTTCTTTTACATAAAGATGAATTTTTTTTGTACGAAATATATGGAAAAATTTTTTATGGTTAATTTCTTTTCTTGGCAGAAAAATAAGATGTCTCACGCAAACTATCTTGTATCAAATTGAGATTCTTTTGATATAAGAAATATATTTTACTTTAATATATTTCTTTGAATAATATTAAAATAAAGCTCAGTGAATTTCAGTTCTTTCTTAATTTTCTTATTCAGTGATTTACGAAGCTAACGAATGTTAGTTTGCATAAATTTACTTTGTATTACTTTGTAAACTTGTAATATATTCAAAGAAATATTGGAATTCATTAAAATCGCATATTTCAAAAATTAGTAACCATGTCTTTGTTTCTTGGGATAACTTTCCGAATTTCTTAACGTTAGTTGGGGACTTGAAATATCTATTTACAAAATGTAAGGAAACAATGTAGAAACAGAATTTCTTAAAGTTAATAGTAATAATAATAATAATAATAATAATAATAGACCTCTTCGAATAATATGAGAAAAACATAATATTCGTATTAATCTTTAAAAGATTTTTAATTCTTATGCAGAATTGGGAATTATGCAATCTTTCAATTTTTTATCCTACTTATTAAATATATAAATAACAAATATGAAACAAAATCAGTATTTATTTAAAATTAACTATAATTTGCAAATAAATAAAATTTATTTTTAAAAAATCCATTTAACTTTGGCCTTTAATACTGAATATCTGACGCATTTTTGTATGCATTTTTATTTTATTAATTCATCAATTATTATTAAAGCATCCATTATAAAATGAACCAAAAATTTAGATAAAACATATGTGAAAACTACAAGTGAATTATCGTATAAAACATGCTCAGCGCAATTTAAACATAACTTTTTTTTTAATCACAGAATATCCGAGATAGAATTGTTCAATCTTTTACGAGAAATTTTTATCATTCGTTCCACATATCAAGTGAAATGAGAGTAGATTTTCATACAACACACAAAAAAAAAAAAAAAAAAAAAAAAAATCTTTCCTTTTAAAGGAATCGATTATACTTGGCAGGGGGAGGGGGCACTTGAGACTTGATCGTTTCAAACTTCCTTTTTCTTTCTCCATCGAAATACAAGAGCTTCCGAAATAGCGTCCGTGAAATAAAAATCAATTCTTTTCCTCTAGTCATCATCAAGATGAAATCATATTCATTTTTTTTTATCCTAACACATTGTCACCTGTGTGATTTTACCGTCATACCAGATCGATAATATCAATAAGACATTGAACTCTAGTGGGGAAAATAAAATTTTAGAAAGTGTGAATTTGATAATAGTCAAACATAGTACACTATTTGATTATCACATTTGCTTTTCTTTTATTGTTGGTTTAGTTTGTCGCTCTACGATCATCTTGTTCGCACTTTAGGCTACAGTTTAACGTTTTATTGTTGAAGATTGGTGGACCTCGATATACAACCGATATATACTGATATACCACCGATGTTACGAACAGCTCACCTATGAGCGATGTGGGATGAACTTTTAAGGGTAAATGGCATATGGAAGAAAACGCAGAAAACTCCCACCCGGTAACCTAACTCTCGATACGAGAAGCTTTTACATACATTGTCTCAATCGCAATCTCTTTGTTTCTGAAAGCAGTGACTGCAATGGACACCGCCAGTGAATTCGAACCAAGTTCCTCTAGCTGCGCACACTGCCAGATGGGTTGTTGGTTTTGGAGCTTATCTTTATCTGTTAGTCGCTATTATTTTCAATCATGAGTAGTTCCAAAATATTTTACAGATGCAAAACTTTTTCATTGCATTCTATTCACGGACTATTCATTAAAATTGTTTTTAAACATCCTAAAATAGAACACTGAGGATTAGTCACAATATAACAAACATATATTTTGCTAGTCGTGCATGTTTTCAAACCTAGCTCATACAAGCATCCAAAGAAGGTTGCAAGAAATGACTTTGACGCGAATGGTTGAAAAGTTTTTCCCGTTTATCTATTGGATATTATGATTAACCCTACGACTGGTAAAAGCGCTTATCGTTTAATAAACTAATTTATTTATATTCGAATTTAATTATATTATTAAATATTTATTAATCGAATGTAGTACTATTTATAATAGCATGATGCATTTTAGCAAAAATTAGAATAATATTTATTTGTTTTCTTGTTTTTTATTTCTAAATGTTTAAAACAATAGTTGTATGAATGCAATTTGCTACTGATATAATCCTTTTATTTTACTTCTAGTATTTTTCTAATTAGTAAAACTTCAATTAATATTTTCAAAGTTCTCAGTGTTTTAAACTTTAAAATGTAGATATGATTCTTTCTTTACCAATCATACCGTTTTCATTAAAAATTAATTGCACTTCTTTAAAGAGTTTAAAAATTATTTCTCCGAACGTAATTGATTGTCTAAATTCAAATAGTAGTAAATACATTTCAGTTTTGCAAAAGTAATTAAAGAATGCATGAACAAATTCGATGTACAGGTTTTCATTTTTGAAAATTCCATTTTTTCATAGTATACAGAAATTTGTACATCATACAACTTTTTATCATATTTATGGAAATTCCTTAATACAAAATATTTTATCAGACGAGAAAAATATTACTTTTCACCAAAATAAATTGTATTTTACCAGGAAAAATGTCCTGTTTACTATATTTTTGTAGACGACAAATAAGGAAGACATCTTGTAGTTCAGCAAACCGTGTGAGTTTATTATTATTTTTTGTGTATGAAAAAGTTTTTTTTTTTTTTTTAAAAAGTGTATTCGTAAAATATCCAGTTCCTTACTTTTCTAAAAAAAAAATAACCGGCTTAATTTTCAGTACTGAATTCATGTTTTCGTTTCACAATATGTTGTAGTGTATGTATCTATTCCACGCATATTTTTTTTCCCCTCATTAATCTTTTCAATAATAAATTTTCATGGTTTGGTTTGTCGCTCTACGGCCATCTTGTACAAACTAAACCATGACCTACAGTTTAACGTCGATTTCGAACCATTAACAAACACCCATGCCACCACCAGGTTTCGAACCTGAAGCCTGTGGTACCAAATACCAGATCACTAGTCACTTGACGATCAGGCATCGTAAATTTACATGAGGCATTTAAAATTCAAACTGTATATATAGTGTTTCTCATACTTTTCTTAAACAGCCGTGGTGAAACAAAATCTTCTATCAAAAAAGAAAAATATCCTTATTAGATAGAACAAATAATAAAAATAATCTTATTTATTTAATCAAAAATATCCTCCACGCTATTATCTTGTTTATACTGGTATTCAATTTACTTTACATTTAAAGAGAAGAATACAAATATATATTTTCACAAAATTCAAATATTTATCTGGGCAGTCAAATCTGTTTTTGAGCAGGTTTGATAGGGACTGCATAAAAGAAATCGCAGAAATAACTGTTTTCAGACTTCCTTAGTTATAAAATATATCATGTGCAACATATTAAAAATATATATAATATTCTTTTTATGAGGTAAATAGGGACTGCATAAAAGAAGTACCACTTACAAAATATGTAAATCAAGACTTCACGACGTAGCTCTAAATCGCATCAATAACATTCGTGGTAATGAGATAACGCAATATTAGATAGGCCATCTGTTTTTTTTTTATTTGCGTGTTATTTTGACAGCCATCTGTTGTTTTATTTTTAAATTAACGGAGCGATACGAAAATTTAGAGGAGTTTCCCCTAAACGAGCTCCTGGAACGCAATGCCTTCCTTCATCAGCGAACGCAATGTCCTCCTTCATCAGACTTCTACCTACGCTTGTCCCATAACAACAGATGCTGCACTCCTTCCCTCCATCCACGAATAGACTACTCGCGGAATGGTCACCCCGCACTTCAGTACACTGAGGATTAGACACAACATTTCTTTAGTATATATTTCACATTTCAGTTTTGCAGTAACCGAATATAGTTAATGCATGTAGGAATAATTCTGGATATTCTTTGTACTTTAAATTTACCAACGTCAGGAATTGCATATTTCAGAGGAAATTCAATAAGTATTCCTGGCGGGCCAAAAATGTTAGATAAATCTTGTGTCTGAGTAAGCAATGGAACAGAAAAACATGCGTATCGCTCTGAGACGTATTAATAAATCTTCAAAACTCACATATTTTTAATACGTGGCCGTCTATGAACGAACATATTTGACCCTCTGAGGCTTAATAGTCTCTCTGTGAACCAACATATTTTTTCCTCTATGAACTAACATACTACTGTGTCCAAAGAGTAAGACCAATTTAAAATTCCCGGGACATATGGAATTTAAATTTCTTTTTTAGGTTGCTGGCACTGTCCTTGACATCTATGTGAAATGTGACGTCAAAATATTCATTAGTGCTTGGCTTTGTGAGACGCTAAAACGGATTTCGACGATGTTTGAAATGTCTGAATGAATTGAGCAAAGAAATTGCTTTCAATTTTGTTTGCGGAAACTCATAGAATGTTGCAGAAGGCATTCGGTGAGCATTCGGTGAGCATTTTCGGTGAGCATGTAAACATGTGAGCATTCGGTCCACATGTTTACAAGTGGTATAAACAGTTCAAAGAAGGCAGAGAACGCGTTGGGGTTGACCATCCACCTCAATCGACGAAGCTCACGTCCAAAAAATTAAAAATTTGGTGCTTGCAAACCATCGATTTACCATTAGAGACCTTGTTGATGATGTTGGAATTTCAAAAGGATCGGTCAATTCCATTTTAAGCCTCGAACGCGTCAAATCTCGATTGGTACCGAAAACACTGAATACCCCAGATCACACAGCATTGATTCTTCGTGCCTTTTCTGCCAAAAATGAAACCCATCTCGTTCCACAACCACCGTATTCACACCTTCTGGCTATTCCCTATACTTAAAAGACTACTCCGGGGACACCGTTTTGAGTCGATTGAAGAGATTCAACGTGAATCGGCGCGCGCTTTGAAGGAAATCCCTGCCGATGACTTTTTACCATGCATTGAGGATTGGAAAAAAAGTTGGCTTAAGTCCATTGTGTCCGGAAGAGATTACTTTGAAGGCGATGAAATAATTTTGGAAGAATAAATAAAGAGTTGTTGAAAAAATAATTGTTCTTACTTTTTGGGCACAGTAGTACTATACTTTAAACGTGGGGTGGCCAACCCAAATGATCTTGCAAACCACTTTGGAAATGCATCGTAACTCCGCGGGCCGCATATAAAATTATATATATCCCATATTAGTTTTAGACCAGTTATATTAGTTTTGTCAGTTAAAATTGAATCATAATGGGTTATTATTTTTGTCTTTACTATTATTCTTACATGTAAAAGATAATATGATAATAATAATGATACTAAACGCACATTGTAACGAAATATAACACTAAAAAGGAAATATAAAAAATATATAAATATAAACGAAATAAAAAAAATGAAATCATTAAAAAATATTTATTTTACTAGTGCGATATTTTTGTTTCTCTACTCTTTCACTTAGCTTTTGCAAATCAATCTCAATTTGGGTATTTGCACATTGTAATTGGTATTCAGGACGTCACGCCCAAACACAACAGATACAATTTAGTGTCCGTTGTGTTTGAACGTGTTTTGTTTTTGGTCAATTTCATTTTCGGGAAAAACGATTCGCAGATCTAAATTCAACCAAAAGCACTATCAACTTCAACTACGAGCCTGGTTTGCTCTGCTATCAACAAACAAATGTGCGTATCTAGGAATGGTCGCTGCGTCGTTGAGGTCACTTAAAGTGAAACATAGAACCTGTTATATCATATGTTCCAAGATGCACGCGCATCATGATTTCGCAGAAGATAATTTCATTATTCTGGGATCATAACTTTGAAACATAAAACAGGCAACATGTCATATATTCGCAAGAATATTATTTAAAAATCAAAGTTAATTTTCGATTATATGAATGCACACATAATGTATTTTGTTAAATGCATTTGTTTTCACTACTTTGTCCATTATAAAATAAATTTTTTGAAAGTGTGATAAATCTCAGGGGCCGGAAAAAACATTCTAGGCGGGCCGCGGGTTGGCCATCTCTCCTTTATACTATATTAATCTTACAGTCATTTGTAGTTAATAAATGTACGAATAACATTGAATGTAGTGATTTCATCTTCATTTTTCAAAATTTGACGGTACGGAATTTTCACAATACGCATACATTTCAAATCAAATTTACCTCCACATTTAACATTGCAACATTTTCCCATGTATATCCTATTGCTACTGATAAAAATCTTTTTTATCAAAAAAAAAAAAAAAAAAATAATAATAATAATAATAATAAATAAATAAAAATGTCTCAAAGCACTAAAACGAATCTTTAGAAAGAAAGAAAAAAAAATGGTACATTCTGGTTGAGATTCTTCGAGTGTGAAAACTCACCATTCCTGCGGACAGAAGATAACACTCGATTCATCTTTCATTCCAGTAAACGTTTGGGAACAGAATACGAACATATTTGTCCCGCTGTAACCGATCGCAGTCTGGAATGATTTCCTTTGTGGTGGATATTTTGCGAATTTCTGCCACGTTCCCATAATGACCTTGTCTGTTTAGGAAACAGGGACCTGGCGTGATCTGAATGTTCAATTGCTGCCTATGAAGAACAGAGTCGGTCGGCGGGATCAAAGACCCGAATTTCTTCTGAGAAAAAATAATCTTTCGCCCATGAGCTAATGAATCGCTTTATTTCACTTTTTTTTCCTTCATGGTAAAAGATCGAACGTTCATTTTTCTTGCTCGTTCTTTAATGTAACCATTTCGGTGTCGAAATGTTTGTATGATTGATAGTATTATTTCATGGAAAGGATTTGGAAACTTTGTTTGGGAGAAGGAATAATTTTGTTGAGGTTTTTTTGAAGATGAATTATCTTTTTTTCATAATGTGTGTCATTTCTTTTCGTAAAGGTGTCTTCTATAAAAATGTGAGTGATTGTATTGGTATTTTTAAAAAAAAAAGAGTTTATAAAGGATCATAAGTGTTAGGAATTTTAGATATTTTACATTTATCTGTTTTTTTTTTTTTTTTTTTCATTTGTAAGATATTTTAAATAATTTTTTTCAAAAACTCATGCTGAAAGAAAGTAGATTTTATTGATATTCTAATAAAATAATTTTCTGATTAATTGCACCGATGTTACTCACTTAGCACTACCCAGAAGGTGCGTGTAGCTTGAAGACAAGCTAGGGAGGCGGAGTAACACTACCCCCGCAACACTCTACGATTAGCTTAGACCGGGAACTACGATTTAAAGTGGATTCTGAACCACTACAAACATCCATGGCACCGCCGGGACTAAAACCCAAACCTGTGGTATAGAGCGCCAGAGCCCTGGCCACTCGGCTATTCAGGACCATCTATTAATTTTTTAAATGACAAAAATTTTGGATCATTTTATTATTCATCTATAATCTTTTTGGATCATTTTATTATTCATTTACTTATTCATCTATCTAATTCCTTTTGAAACAATTGTAATTGAGAGATAAATTTCATAAATACGTGCAATTGTTTTGTGCTTATTAAAAAAAATAAAAATAAATAAAAACGTTATCATTATTATTATACGTTACAATTTTTCATAATAATTTGTTGTGCATTTTTTTTAGTGGAAAGTATCAGTAATCTTTTATTCATTACATAAAACGACATCAAGTTACTACCTAATTATAATAATGTATCTTGCACAATAAATTGTGTGGAGTTTCCTATAATTTTTTGTGGTAAATAATGGAATAATAGAATGATATTGAATTTGGTATTCAAATTATTTTCCGTTAGTCTTCTTATGAAAAATATCATGTTAATACATAATATAACTTCTTAGTCATTGGCTGGGCCTGTTGACCAAGTGGCTAGCGCTCTGGTCTTTAGTATCCCAGGCTTCAGGTTCGAATCCTGGTGGTGGCATGTATGTTTGTGAGTGGTTCGGAGTTCACGTTAAACTGTAGGTCCCGGTCTTTTTAGCCCAAAGTGTGCACAAGATGACCGTAGAGCGACAAACCAAACCAAATCTTCATTGGCTGATCTGAATGTTCAATTGCTGCCTATGAAGAACAGAGTCGGTCGGCGGGATCAAAGACCCGAATTTCTTCTGAGAAAAAATAATCTTTCGCCCATGAGCTAATGAATCGCTTTATTTCACTTTTTTTTTTCTTCATGGTAAAAGATCGAACGTTCATTTTTCTTGCTCATTCCGTAATGTAACGATTTCAATGTCGAAATGTTTATGTGATTGATAGTATTATTTCATGGAAAGGATTTGGAAACTTTGTTTGGGACAACGAATAATTTTGTTGAGGTTTTTCTGAAGATAAATTATCTTTTTCCTGATGTATGTCATATATTTCTGCAAAGGTGTCTTCTATAAAAAAAAAATGTGAGTGGATGTCGTTGTACTGGGCTTTCATGATATTTTTTAAAAAAAAAAAAAGATCATAAGTGTTAGAAGTTCTAGATATTTTCCATTTATCTGGGGTTGTTTTTTCATTTGTGAGATATTTTACATAAATGTTTTTCAAAAAATAATGTTGATAGAAAGTGGTTTCTATTGATATTTTACTGAAATCATTTTTCATTTAATTTTTAAATTAAAAAAAATGTGGATGATTTTATTATTCATGAATAAAATATCTCTTGAAACAATCGTAATTAACAGATAAACTTATATTTCATGTGCAATTGTTATGTGCTTAAAATTAAAAAAAAACTGTTTTCATTATTATTATACGTTAAAATTTTTCATAATAATTTACTGATATTTTCCATTTAAAAACATACAACAAAGTTACAACTTATAATAATATAATTTGCATAGTTAATGGTGCGGAATTTCCTAGCCTTTTTTGTAGTACATAATGATATAATACAATGATAAAGAAATTAATATTCAAGTTTTTTTTTTCTTTAGCAGTCTCGGGAAAAAATCAAGCTAATTTATAATATATATTCTACACGAAAGTTTTGAGAGAATTTGTGTTGTTTCGTCTTTCTCATGTTTGGAAATTTATCTTAAACCATTACTAATAGTTTGCTATGAAGTTTTAGTAAGATATTAATAAAAAGAGATTTGGTAATTTTTGAATATATATATATATATATATATATATATAATGATCAAACTGATAATTTTACTTAAATTAACGTTTTAATAATAAAAGAAAATATAAAATTAAAAAATATTTGTTACAAATTTTAAATATAATCTTGAATTTCAGTAGTTATTGCAAGTAATAAAATAAAGCGTGTTACTCGTGGCTCAGTGGCAACACGCCTCTGGTGAACATTAGGGCTGGGATTCAATCCGCTGGTGGCATTGTTGTAGACGCTGTTTCAAAAAAATGGGGATACTCGATAGCGTTTGGGATGTTCAGCCTCTTGCCTCGTGAGTAGGACTACCTGGTGGAAGTTTTCTGTGTTTTCTCCCATGCGATATACCAACGCGGGGTAGTTTCCTTAAAAGTCCTCCCGGAAGACACTACTCTCCTTCTTTAGTTACACAGAGCCAAGTCAGACTTCTACCTACAGCTGCTCCATCCCAACAGAAGCTGCCCCCATCCTTTTCCTCCACCTATGAGTAGACTACTTGTACGATGTCCGCCTCGCATTGCAGAACACTGAAGAATAGATACAGACACACACACATAAAATAAAATTACATGCAGATATTGAAATAAATTTCATAACTTCACTTTAATAACATATTCATAAAGGAAAAAGAATGTTTTTGTGTTTAAAATGTTTTCTGCTAAAAATTCCTGTTTTTGAAATAAAAAAAACCGATCACAGTGTCCAGTGAGATAATGTTCTTGAAAATGCCAATAACATGCGGGCTATATTCTTGTGCGTTTCATTCTTTAAATTGTTGTCCGTAATCATCTGTAATGGGATCAGTTAAGTTATAAGTGGTGTAAAAATTTATTATTTTTTTTCAAAGAGAAGCAACAATTGTTGAACGTTGAATTTCAAATTTCATTTATCAACAAAATTGCATTGTTTTTTTACTGATGTTACTTCACTTATTTATGAAATAAAAGTAACTTAATCTGCATTTGTAATCTTTTGTTTTAAAATCCTGTTTTTATTCTGTCCAATAACTATATTTTTGAAGTTTATTTTCGTTAGTAAAATATAATTGATTGTATCTACTAGAAATTTCTCTACATTTTTGTGAGCTTAATTTATAACCTGACGTACTAACTAATGGATATTCTTTAAATCTCACTTGATAAATGATTTAGATAACCCAGCAGGTGCTGTTTACTACATGAATAACATCTGCATTTAAATTTCCTGTGCAGTTGAAGAGTGATTCAAGTCAAACTGGCTGCTTAACCTGTAAATTTTTTTATTTT
This sequence comes from Caerostris darwini, assembly GCA_021605075.1. Classification (NCBI taxonomy): domain Eukaryota; kingdom Metazoa; phylum Arthropoda; class Arachnida; order Araneae; family Araneidae; genus Caerostris; species Caerostris darwini. The sequence goes on along the minus strand of BPLQ01005810.1, from coordinate 405,838 downwards.
ATTATTTCTTTAAAGGTGAACAATCTGATTATTGGGATCTTTATTTATTATTAATTCTATATCTATATCAATTCAGAGATTGTAAGGAAATTAGAAAAATAATAAATATTTAGGAAAAAGAAAATCTATCCATTTAAATGTAAAACTTTGGTGAGCATGATTGTAAATGATGATCGTACAAAATTAATACTTTCTAAGATATCGTACTATGTCATTTTCTTTACATTTTATTTTTTCAAATGTAACAAAATACTTTAAAAGTTTTTGTGTATTGTTGTTGTTATTATTTTTTTGTTCTTGTTGTTCATAGGTAGTTAAGCATATGTGTGTGTTTCTTCGTAACACAAGAATCAATTTGGATCATACGAACGCTGAATAATTTAATCTGCTCTAAAATTATATTTGTAACCGTGCTTCCTCCTACGCACTGGCAGAAGTACCCCCTGAGACGTTCAGGAAAAATGGTCAGTAGACCTCGAAACTCTCACCAGAGAGAAAGTACACCGCAACCTCCTTTACCGCTGAGAAAACGCTTAGTTTATAGTCTCTCATTCCGAGAGAAAATATATTTAGCGCACTTCGGCGAATTAGTTGGCTTACAGACTCACAACCGGAGAGGAAGTCTATTTCGCGCATCCAGCGCTTATATAAGTATCTTTATTTTCGGCTTAGAAGTGGAATCCTTCTACGAATCTCTCTAATTAAATGTCTTTAAATGTGTTAAATATTGTATGTGTGTCGTGTTTGTGCGTGTGTAAATAAAGCTGCGAGTTCTCAAACCCGTGTCTCAAGTCTCAACCCACTCAAACCCAGTTACAACCTAATTGCCCAACCGGCAACATTACAATCTGGCCCCCAATTTGGGTCCCGCTCGTATACACAACACGACATATTTAAAAAAAAAATCAAAGCCTAAATGTGTTTAAAAATTACATACAGGGAAACGAAGCATTGCCTGAATTGCCAAAGACTGAATTTGATAAAATTCATCAATATGTAAAATAAGCCAAAAGTTTAATTTGTGTTTATATTTTTAAAAGCCCTGAAGGATTTTTAGTAAATTCTTTAATTGAACTTAACAATTTGACAATTTGTCACTTTTAATTAAAAAATGTAATTAATAATATTATTAAATAGTTCTTGTAGAAGTTTACCATTTATAATTATCTTCAGTAATCGTTCGAGTATGAACTATTTATTATTTTAGATATAAAGTTGGCGAGAAATATTTCCGCTCTCCTCAACATATGGCATGTTTTATGCCAAACCCGCCAAAGAGGTTATCTCAGTTCATCCAGTTTTGGAAGATTTTCCTCACTCGTCAAGTATGTTGCACACGACGTGTTTCGGTCGCACATTGCTGAAAGACCAACAATAATTTATCATTAAAAAGGAGTCGTCTTACATTAGCTTCTTTTTTTTTCAATTAGAAGAGTATATATCAAAAGATTATAGTTGTTCATGTCTGTTGCGTAACCTGAAGATTGTATGATCTGAAAATTGATTGTACATTTCTTTAACAAAAAATACCGACCTAAATTTTTAGACAAGTAAAGGTCGTATCTAGTAAGACATATGCAGTCTCTTATCCACCGTCTATTTTATATAAAATTAATTAAATGTTAATTGCATTTAATAATAATAATTTAAAATTAATTAAAAATAATTTTAGCTATAAATATAGCACTCATTATTTATGGGTTTTGAAACGACTGTGTTATCATGTATTACCAGTTTTAAGAAGAAATATTACAGTTTTTCCCATAAGAGTTTGAATGAAATTAATGCATTTTAGGATATTTAAAAATATCACCTGATATTATTCTGTTACATCAATGTAAAGAAATTTTTTCACGATAAATTCAGGATTAAGATTCGGAAAAAACTAATTTGTGATATCTTAAGAGTCAATCAATATTTGTGACATATTAAGAGACACCATATTGATGTGTCAGCATCTTTTTAGAACATACCAAGATGGTGTTTTGGACACATCAAAGGTACCAGTCTTTTTTGGAGGGCCTGATGGCCGAGTGGCTAGCGCTCTGCTACTCGGTAGCAAACGTTTCGGGTTCGAATCCGGCGGTGCCTGGAATATTTGTAGTGATTCGAAAGCCACTTTAAACCGTAGGTCCCGGTTTAGCATGATCGTAGAGCGTTGCCGGGGTATTGTTACTTCGCGTCAGTAGCTTATCTTCAAACTACACGCCACCTCCTGGGTAGTGCTAAGTCAGTAACGTCGGTGCAGAGCTTGCCTTAGGCACCAAAGACAATTATTTATCTAAATGTTTCCCAGCTGCATTAGGAAAAAAAAGGGTCTCATTTAAATTTTGAAAAAAAAAATAGATCGTAGAGCATTGTCTTGAGGTTTAGTCAGTCTTCAGCCCTCGTGGTTCCTTGCTAAAGTAAAGCTGTATATTATCCTTAACCATGAACGTCTCCTACGACGAGGTCTTATGAATTTGGTGTAAGTTTCCTGCACCAAAGGGATTAGTAACAACAAAATCTTATTTAGGAAATAAAAATATTTTTTGGACGATATCTTAGGCATAACTTGCCCACTGGTTGAACTTGATTCTGAACCATTCATCCCGAAAGCAATAAAACATGTTACCAACGATCAGCCAATGTTTTACGAGGTTCTAGTAAGTGAAGATTGGAAAGAAATTCTTAATATTTTCAAACAGCTTCACTTTTATTTCCTACAATTCTATTGTCTCTTGTTAAATTGATTAAGAAATCTATTGCGTTGCCAAGAAAGTAATTTTGTTTTTCATCATTTAAGTACATAGTAAGAACAGAATGTACATTATTGCCAACCAATAAAATACCAGTTAAAAGATAATAATTTTAGGGGTTGTAAACTTTAAAGAAAAAATTACTGGTTGTTACAAAGTACATTGCAATTTTGACCTTGCATTCATGATAAAATTAAAAAAAAGTTCCAAAAGACATCCTTTGAAATTGTGTCAAATATTTTAGCATTATTTATGGCATTTATTCCAAAAACTCTTTATGAAATAGATATATTTGGAGAATTTTAGATACCGTTTTTATAATTTAAATTTTTATTTATTATTTTAATATACTAAATATAATAACTTCTTATTAAATTAAAAATACAATAACTTCTTGTTATATCGACCATGGTGGGGAAAAAAATGTAAACTCAATGTAACAGAATATTTTATCTAGGTTTTAATGCTAATTTAATTTGAAACAATAGTAATTCAAATTATAAAATGGGATTTGAAGGTAAGAATAAACTTATTCTATTAAATTACAAATAGAAAATCGTTCTATTGTATATTAATTTTTACTTGCCATTAGCATTAAAAATAAAAATATATTAGAATATGTTTGCTATCTCCCCCCCCCAAAAAAAATGAGGATTGTTATTTTTCTAGATTTCTATTGTCAGAATAAAAATGTTCAAGATGTATTTATTTCATATATCTTAATGTATATAAACATATTCGTGGTGTATTTTTATGAACATTAATTTATATCATACTTTCAAAAGTAAACTCGCTCAAAACATAAAATTTCATTATTATGAACACTGAAATCCCTCAAGATATAATTTAAAATCGACGGAATTAGGAATTTTAAATCGGACGAATTTAATTTATTCCCGTCTATTTTTGAACAGCGAATACATTAAACTCACTGGACTATGTATATTAATTAAAAAATAATGACATCTTGAATCGTGATTTTAAATCCATATCTGAATATAATCTAATTTTTATGATGTGTATCACGAAAATGGCAGAAAAATTGCTGTGTGAAAGTTCATTTGGAAATTAAAACCCCGTAATATTTTTATAACTTTCAGCAGTGCCATTTCAGCTATGTGGCATTATTAAAACGATAAAAGTTTATGATCTGTACTGTAATTTTAGCATCAACGTTTATTAGAGATTTTAGATGTAACAACATTTTTATTACTTTGCTGAGTTACCAAATGATCCTCACCTAGATTAATATTTTCGCGATTGAATGGTTTGAAATTCAATGAAATGTTTCCAAATAATGCAGGATGCAGAATTTAATAGCTGTGATTAATTAAATCTTTAATATAAATAATCTTTTTAATTTTTTCTTAAGTAAAGTTACAAATTTTTTTTTATAAACATAAAAATGGCGGACTATTTGTGGTCTAGTAGCGACATATTGGTTTGTTGTAGTGGTGGCTTCTGCTGTTGTAACTGCTTTCATGTATGAGGACATTCAGTAACGATTGTGATAATGTCTAAGGATGTTAAAAATTAGGTTGTCAAGTGGGAATTTTCCGGATTTAATTCCATAAGAAAATTTGATCCTTCTGCCCTTAATTGACCATCGTATTATTGACGTTTGTAAGTAGAGCATGAACCCATCGATGTAAATAATAATGATAATAATAATAATAATAGTAGTAATAATAGGGGCCTGAATGGCTGAATGGCTAGCGCTCTGGCGCTCGGTAACACAGGTTTCGGGTTCGAGTCCCGGTGGTGCCATGGATGTTTGTAGTGGTTCGGAATCCACTTTAAACCGTACATCCCGGTCTAATAGGATCGTAGAGTGTTGCGGGGGGCATTGTTACTTCGCGTCTGTGGCTTATCTTCCAGTTACACGCGCCCTCTGGATAATGCAAAGTGAGTAACGTCTGTGCAGCGCTTGCCTTAAGGCATCTAAGACCAAGTGTCTAAGTGTTTACCAGCTGTATTAGAAAAAATAATAGTAATAATATATATATATATATATTACTATATAACTTAAATTTTATTATTACTGACAAAATATTAAGTGTTGTTTGTGCAACTGGATCTGGGTGTGGTTGAGTTGAGACTTGAGACACAGGTTTGAGAACACCCAGCTTTATTTACATGCGCACAAACAGTACATACACATATAATAATTAACACATTTAAAGACATCTAATTAAAATTTCGTGGAAGGATTCCACTTCTAAGCCGAAAATAAAGATATTTCCTCTCAGGATAAGAAATTGTAAACTAAACATCTGGCTGCCTGATGTCAATTGGCTAGAGCTCTTGGCTTATGGTACCACAGGATTCAGGTTCGACTCCTGGCTGTGGCATGTACATTCTTAAGGGTTCGGAATCCACTTTAAACTGTAGGTCCCGGTCTAAATAGTCCAGAGTGTGCAAAAAATGACCGTAGAATGACAAATCAAACTAAACATCTATGAGGCAACGCCTGTTGTGCCATATTTCCTCTGGGTTGAGAGTCTCGATGCCTATTGATAATTTCTCCTGAACACCACAAAGGGCGCTCTTGTAGTTCGTAGGAGGAAGCATGGTTACAGTTTAAAGAATTCATAATAAAGATGCATTTATTTATTTATTTAAAATAATGTATGCATTATTTAACAAAGATTATCTTTATTTAAGACTTTATTTAGATTTTTTTTTCCTATATTTTTTTTCTGCATTTCTGACGTATTTACAAAACTCAATACAGTATTATAGGTATTAAATGCAATTAAAGAATTATAGATACACGATAATAGAGTATATAACATACATATTTAATAATAGATACATAGTTGAATGCTATACGTGTACAGTATGTTAGTTGTTTAGTTGATTTATAATTATTTATGTTATAAAGTTATTTATTATTTTATAGTGATTTGTCGTATTAATTTTAATTTCTTTATTTTAGGTGAGTGGCTGTTGTTTATTAAAATTAACTTCGAAATCTTTTCAACTCTTTTAAAGTCCTGGAAATCATCAAGCGTGTAAGTAATGTTTAATAAATTGATTAAATATCTTCACAAATATACAAATGAACTTTTTCATAATTTTAGAAAAAGTTATGAATGAAGCTTAGTAGATTTTGTTCAATTTTTGAAATAAAAGATTCATTCAGAATATGAAAATGTAATGAATGTTTAATTTGCCATAAGAATTCTTATCCGAACAAAACAAAAAAAAAATAATTTCATTTATATAAAGATAGCTACAAAACACTCATTAGATTTTTAAGATATCTTATACCAATGCTTTGAAGGTTACAAAGGAAAAAAAATTCTCATTTGGTGGTTTTGCGTTGCCATTTGCGTGAAAGTAATTAAGACTTTAATTAGATAAAATGCTGATAAAAACCTTTTTGCATATTTTCTAGAAGATATGACATTAAGATAATACATAAATATGTGCGTATGATACGATCTTTATTATGAGCTACGAAGATTTTGAGATTACATTAATATCTGGGGTTAATTTTTTTTTTAAATATTTTTTTAAGGATAAATGATGGTCTTTACGTTAATTTAGTATTATGTTATATTCATTATGAATTGTGCATGTTTTATTATAATAAAAAAATTCGTAATTAAGTAATTAATTAATTAATATTTCTATAATAGTTTATGAGATTGAATTAAATATGTTAGGTAATTTAGATTTCAAATTAGGGTTAAATTTTTTTGTTTGTTAAGAAAATAATCTTAGACGATTAACTATATTCAAATTAGTAATGGTTTGTGTTATTGAAAAGTTTCATAAACATGTAATAACTCATATTTTGTGATGCGTAATATAATGCTAAAATAAATTTTCTTGGAAAAGGGGAATATTTTTATCTTTTAAATCAAATCTGCTATAATTTTAGTAAATGTAGAATTTTTTTTGTATTTAGGGTGTTTTTTGTTATATTTTACGATGAAAACACGAATTAACAATAATTGTGAAGCGTCACTAACATTAAAATTGAGATAACTTTTTATACTATTACAATACGTATCTTTATCTCAAGATAATTAAAACTTTTTAATCAAGATATTTAAAACTTTTTAACTCTCTTTTAATAGCATTAAATATTAATTCTTTTTTTAAAATACCGAAATAATAATAAATGATTATTACTAACGACATTTATTTTGATATTCTTAGTGAGCAACATAATGTGTTTAAAATATATATTTTATTACAAAAGCAAGAATATATATATATATAAAGGGTGGGGGCATAATTAATGAATAAAATAATGACTATGTAACAAATGCTAGTAAATAATTAATAACATAATAGCATTACTAGTACATAATTAGAATAATAAAAAATTCATTTAGGAGTAGGGGGAAGCTCTTAATTTAACGGCTCCTAGTGAGGAACGCTGTTTAATACTTCAACGAATTACTTAATTTTCGTTAGCTCGTAAGAAAATTGATTTTTAATCCTACAGTCATTAATAACGAATGCAGTTCATAATGCAAGCACTAGTTTATTCCTGATATCGTACTTCTGGTAACATACTATGTATCGTACGTCTGCTATCACGATTTTATGTTGCTTTACAGATATTGGACTGGATATCCTTCTATAACCTAAATGATGGTTTAGGAGGTTTTAGGAGGATGGTTTTATGACTGCTTTCGTATACTTTCAGTGATTTGCATTTTAAAAAGGAATAAAATTAAGACGTTTTGATTGATAACAAAAGTGATGTATCTCGAAGCTAGGAATAGGAGGATTATAGTTATGTTTCTAATCCAAATGGTTAAATTTATACTAGAATTTCTATATAAAAAATATTTATGTAGTATTGTATTGTTTTGCTGGAATTATGATTAATATTTTCGATTTTAAGAAAACAATATATGTACAAAAAACAGCCCAATAAATATTTTCAATAACAAAACAATACATACATTCAAAACAATACATATACAAACAAAACAGTATATATTTTTAATATTAACAAAAAAACACATATGCAAACAAAACATGTATTTTTGATATTAACAAAACAATGCATGTTTTCGATTTTAGCAAAACAATATATATACAAACAAAACAATACATATTTTCGATTTTAGCAAAACAATATATATACAAACAAAACAATACATATTTTTAATATTAACGAAACAGTACATATAAAAACAAAACAATACATATTTTTTATCTTAGCACAACAATACATATACAAACAAAACAAAACAATAATTTTTTTTATTAACATGTACATATACAAACGATACTAAATAATACATATTTTCGACTTTTAACAAAACAGTACATATACTAACAAAACAATGCATATTCTTGATTTCAACAAAATAATACATATTCTAACAAAACATATACATATTTTCGATTGTAACAATACATACATACAAACAAAACAATACATATTTTCAATTTTAGTAAAAAAAAAAAAAAAAGTTATTCTGAAACAAAACTGCATTTGAAAGGTGAAAAATACTCTGATTCATTAAAGGGGTGAAAATTGTCCTCCTATTTCAGAAAGCAACTACATGCAAAAGTTGAACGACCACAACCCAAAGCAACTAGGAGCAACAAAAGTTTTCTAATTGCAGGATGGGCTTAGCTACAATCGGAAAGAAAAAAAAAAAAAGAGGCGTGAAAAATTGACCATCCTCCACCAACTACAAAAACACTGTTCTTTATGGTGCGAGTTCAGAGGAACACAAATGCTGAGGGCCAACAGGAAGAATGGTTGAATAGAACAACCGAAAACGCCTTTCCTTTTTTTCCTTCCTTACCTTTCATTATTGCTGTTCAGAAGTGTTGCCAGATTCGTTCTGTTCTTTCTTTTCTCAACTTCTTGTTGTGGTCGGGAAGGGCAAACAAGGTTTGTTGGGATTTTATCTTTTTTCCTTTTTTTTCTTTTCTTCTGTGGCATAACTACTAAAACAGGGATGCTCAGATTTCTGAAGTTAGCTTGTTGAAGAACTCGCATTAACTTGTCCGGAAACAGTTTGCAAAGTTATCTACGATATACAGTGTGTACCAAATTTCATGCATGAATTGAATACATCCTAAATAGTCTGGAATATTTGATAATGAAAGAGCTGATTTCTCTTCAAAAGACACGTTTAGGCTTGGTGTTCTGGAGGGAGTGTATATTCCAAATTTTTTCTAAAACAAATCTTTTTGTACCCTTTATTTAAATGCATAACTTCTTGTGTGAATTTTGTGACGCACTTTATTTGTTTTTTTATAAATTAAAAATATGTGAAGTAAATTGTATAATATATCAAAAAATAAATGTATTTGAGACGTGATATTTAAAATGATTTAATAAGTGATTTTGTTATTGTTTAAATTTTTATACAAACCAAGCGCAAAAGTAGTTATATTTATTTTCTTTTATACTCATACCTTAAAATGTTTGTTCACCAATTTGTTCTGATCTTAATAGGTTTACACATTTTAAGTAATTATCCAGTAGTTAGCTAAAGCAACTTCAAAATTCAACGTTTTTGGAAACACCATAAAATAATATTTAACAAATAAATAATTAATTAGTAATTAATAGTATAATAATATTTAACATAATAATAAAAAAAAAAGATTTACCAATAGTTAATGTTTTGATAACCTATAGATTTGACTCTTGTGTAAGGACAAGAACAAAATAATTAATGTAGATATAGTGACTTCAAATGCTTACAGCAACTTCAGGTTGACATTTCTTAATGGCCAATTGATCTGGCATTAGTTTGGTTTCGTTGTCGCTTTACTATCTTTTTGTCCACACTTTAAGCTAATTATACCGGAAAATACAGTTTAGCGTGGATTCCGAACAACCACCAACATTCATGCCACCTCCAGGATTCGAACCTGAAGCCTGTGGTACCGACGGCCAGAGCGCTAGCCAATTGGCCATCAGGCCGCGATCTGACGTTACAGAAAAAACAGAATAAATGATGTGCATATCGTGACTTCAAATGGTTACAGCAGATATAGCAAATTCAATGTAGATATTGTATTAGGACAAGAACAAAATAAATAATGTCGACTTCAAATGCTTGCGGCAACTTCAATGTTGATATTTCTGCATAGTTAGATCAGATGCTCTTGTGTTAGAGGAAGAACAAAATAAATAATTTACATACATATCATTTCAATTAGTTATGGCAGATATAGTAATTTCAATGTAGACATTTTGTTAGGTCAAGAACAAAATAAATAATGTAGATTTCAAATGCTTGCTGTTAAAGTATTATTACATTTGCTTTTTTACTATTTAATTTTTTATTGGCTGTTTTCGTTGCTTTTATAAATAAAAATAATTAGTGTTATTTGTGGAATTTCAAAATATTAATTTAAGGATAATTGTTAGGTTATTAATCTTTGATTTTAATATTTGTACCTTATGGAGTTATGAATAATCCTCGTAATCGTTTGAGTAATTATGGTATTATCTTGTATTCGCTTCAGTAATTCTTGTATTCTTGTACTGAGTTGTTTCGTTTTTACAATATTTTTTTTAAATATTTAAATATAAATTTTTATTCAATTTAATTGAATGAAAATATTAAATAAATTTTATTTTAATTAACTGCCAGAAATTCTAAATGATAACAACAACAACAACAACAACAACAAAAATCTCTGAAATGCAAAACTTTCAAAGATTTTCCGGACCATTTCAAAGTGATAAAATATTTATAAAATAAAAAATTTATGGAGAAAATTTAAAGATGAAAAAATCCATATGTACAATAAAAATGTTGGACTGAAATGGGCTCGAAAATATATAACGCGAATTTATTTTTTTATAACTTTAATATATACATCTAGAACAGAATATCATAGTTTTTTTCTTAAAAAATACGATTGAATTTTTTCACGAACAAATACGTTCCATATAAATAATACTTACCAAACAGAGAATACAGAAACTATACAAACCGTTTCAAAATCGAGTGAACGATATATTTCGACGAATAGAAAAATGTCTGATTCAACAAGAAATATGTATTTTTACGAGAGCAAGGTATTGTAGAACTCTTACTTCTTCACTCTGCCATATACTAGTACTTATCGAAGTTTGTAATTTTTTTTAAAAAAAATGATCCCTTACTAGGAAAGGCTTGTGGATTTTTTCTTCATTTGCAACTAGAAATAAAAAAATTCGAAGTTCACCTACTTCAGTAAATAATATTTCTATAGTACTGATAGTTATAATACTGATATATTTTAGTTTTTTAAACTCTTTTAGGGAAAAAAGTGTTTCATAAATTACAATTTAACCGCAATTGATCGTATTATATCTTTACACTTTTAGATAATTTATTATATACAAAAAAAAAAAAAAATCAAATTTCATCTTACTAAAGAATTAAATAAATCACTCTTAATAATAGAATAAAAAAAATAATTCGAAATTTTAAAAATATTTAAAATAATATTCATAACAATAAATAAAAATATTAAATGCGTTTTATGGCAAAAATTAACAAAAATTTATGATGCCATTTGGTTTGTGTTTCCTTCGATAATTTACTTTAAAAATAATTAATGATTTTTTTTATTTGCAAAGTTATTTAAAATTATTTTTGGCCTTATACCATATTAAAATATATGAATTCAGAGAAAAGAAACAGGATCTTATTATTCTTTAATTATAAAATACACAAATTTTTCCTTTTTCATAAAATATATTAATTTTAAAATATTTCATTTTTTTTCTCACATTTAACATAACTACAAGCTTTTTTTAATAATTTTTTTATTTTTTCTTAAATATTCTAAACTATTTAGAAATGGATCACATCAATAAATAGAGTATTGGGCTTCCGAACTAAGGAAACCTGGGTTCTGAATCTGATAAGGGAATAAAGTCTTCAAAATTTATGCCGGGAAAAGGATCGTTAAATATGTAGGTCGGAATGTCCTTCATTAGGTTCGAAGATGAGTTGTAAAAGATGCGACCCTCACAATTACCACTCTTTAGATGGAAGTGTTCGTTTTTAATTGTGGTGACAAACTGTGTGTTCAGTGTGGTAGGTCTCATTTGGAGCCCCCTGAGTTACGCTGAATCTGGTACATATCTGTCGCTATAGTGAGGAATCACTAAGTGCATTTAAACATGCACTACAAACATGTTCAAAATATTGTACAGCCTTTCGTCTAATGATTCAAGCGTAATTCGAGGCCTATCCAACAGCCTTGCAAGGATCTGTATCCTTGCAAAGAAGAATGTTTTAAGTGAAGGATGTGATAGGAATTGTTCATTATGAGTTGGTAGGTGATAATCCAATAAAAACCGCTGAAGTTGATTGTAAGCAGCTTATGTTGACTTGAAGGTATTTTTGCAGAAAAGATGCCCTTTGTTAATAAACAGAAAAGTGTGATCTTCTAGCTTCATAATGCGAGCTTTTCGCACGGCGGGAGTGACTAAGCACGTCTTTGAAGGAATATCTCCTTTTGGGGTAAGTTTGTAAGGTTTTTTGACAGCATGGTATTTTATTTGGTTGGAAAATGATGCTCGACCCACCCTATTCTCTCGACCTTGCTCCAACATGTGAGCATCTTTTTTTAGAAGCTTACAGAATAATTTTGCGTGACTAAGTTTTGCCTTGAAAAATAAAGAATCAATCTAAATGAATTTTATTAAAACAAAAAAGCGTCAAAAATTTGATGAGTAGAATGTCTTTGAAAATAATAGTGAATATGTTGATGTTTGAATAAATATTTTTTTTGGGTAAGTTTTCAGAGTTTCTTAACAACCTGATACTTTATGTTATATTTCTCTTGCGTACTGAAATGCTTAAATAAAATGCGAATAGTTACGTTGATGTCTTAATAATTACCGTTACAGTTAAATCAATACGTACTCAGTAATAAATAAGACTGGAAATATTATACAAACTTGACGATAACGATATACAAAATAACTTCTATTATTTCAATTGTGAAAGTAAATCTTTACTTGCCTTTTTTTTAATATTTATTTTGGAAATGAGTTGCAAAGTTATACAACCAAACTGGGGAACATTTTCACCTCTTTGAACTTTAAGCTTTCATGCGAGAAGTTTTTTTTTCAATTCATGGAAAATTCGAGGCACGTAGGGCAATATCTTCCTACATTCTTTTTTTTAAACGTTTCAGAACTCTCAGGAAAATGAAAAAGGTGTTACTTTTCTCTCTGAGAACTTTTTGGTAACAAACTTTCTTTTGGTGAAAAAAAAACTTAGTTCTCGTAAAATCACTTTTTTTTCTTTGTCCGTTTATGGCTAACTTCCATTTTCAATCATTGTAATTGACCGAATAAAACTTAAACATTTTTTCGTCTATGATTGATTACTTGAAATGCAAGGCAGTGCTCGTGAAAGAAAAAAGTAATAGTATTTTGTCAAGATATTTTGCACTTTTTTTATGTGAGGAATGTATAGAAAGGGAAAAAAACATTGTCTTGAGATGAAAGCTATTTACTAGTACTACAGAATTATAAAATCATTATTAACTATTCGTATATCGCTATTAAAATGACCTAAACTTAATTAATATTGATTAAAAATATTATGTTGTTTAATAATAGAAAAAGTGGGATAAAACTCTCTTAAGGAAACAAAAAATGAGAAAAGTTTGTGAATTTCTGATGTAAGATGAAATATCAATACGTATAATTAAAAAATATATATATCTACAGAAGCATTATTATGAGGTGAACATTGTGAAAAATAATTAATCATTAACACAATAGTGTCATGTTATAATATTACACATTAAGACCATTTAGTCTTTTTTCTATCTTTTATTGTTTTTTGAATACATCCCAATTCTTAATGTAGCATTTTAATTAATTTCATCGCACATATTTGCTGTAGATTTTTTCTGAGTTTATATTTTTATTAATTTTTATCTTACTTCATCCATATCATTGAAATACAACTCTGGATATATTTTAACTGAATTTCAATGTTCTGGTGAGCAACAATTGTATGATTAATAAGATTTGGATTGAATTCATTCATTTACAAGTAATGATCTCGGACTTATTATCAGAGTGTAACGTCTCGGCCTATACTAGACGTATAACGGCTTCAAGAAAAAGGCCACTTTCAGCTTCATGGAAGCACTTTAATTTTTATTTACAAGCATTATATATGTGTACAGAACTCTAGGTTATTACAAATTATTATTTACAAAAATGAAATTAAAGATTGAAATTTGATTCACAAATGCAGTTCACTCCAAGAACAGAGATTTTCAGAGTTCTCGAGTCTACGACGAATCTAGTCCCACAAATGGGCGGCAGACTTTAATTATCACAGGGCGTGATACACGAAGCACAAGAGGCTCACTTTGTAAACAGGCGGATTACCCGTCCTGTTCAATCCCTTTCAGAAAAGGGGGCACTTGTCGGTTTGTTGAAGAATTCTCTTTCTTCTCCAAAAACCTTCCTTTAAGAAAATCCGCAAAGAGAGGGGTGAGGGAGAGCAACTTTCCACACTTCACTTTGGAGTAGACACTTTCTCACCTCATGGTCTATCACTAATCACGATGCAATCAGTCATGACGAGTCCATATCCCATGTGTAATTGTTTCGACCTGTAAAAGTTGCACAGGCAATCGATTATTTCCTGAGGCCTCATTATCCATGAAACTGAATATCTGCTATCAGATTTGTTTGACAGGCTGTTCTCATTAGTACAAAACTCTAATTGCATGTAATATAAATATCCACAACACTGCTTATCTGTTGTCAAATTTGAGTGATAGGTTGTTATTATGTACTTGTTTAAAAATATACATTCCTTTCTCCTGAGAATGAAATGTTACAACTCTTCCCTTGGGAAAAATGGTGTTGATTTACGAATCTATTTTATAATTTCTCTTTGTGCAACTTAAATTATGTGCATCCTGATTTTATAGTAAGCTTTTATTACAATTTTATATTTATCTTAAATTAATGTATACCTGAATTTCGAATTTAATTTAAAATATGCAAAATTCTCCTTACATTTAACCCTTATTTTAATTACATCCAATTTAACCTAGGTAACGTGGGCAATCTGTTATTTTAAACATGAAATGTTCTTCTAGCGAGGAAATTAATGGAATTTTTATAATGACGAAACTCTTTTAAAATATGTATTACAGAAAATGAATTTCTCGGCTACCAAATTTATCAAGAAAGATCGATATTTCTATATGCAAGCAAATTATTAATAACACCCTTTTAAAATGAGCACGAACTGTTGTGTTTTGATAAAGTGTTGCATTCAAATTTATGCAATTTCCAACCACCTTAAGGCACGGTTTGGTTGCGTGAGGGTGGGAAAATAAACTTCCTGTAATAATTCAGGTGGCTCTATTTATTCGCTGCAGATATTAAACTAAGACTTTGCGTTTTTCGGATTTAATCTTAATGGTAATTTAAGGAAGTTTTACTGCGAGGCTTGGAACTGAAATGATTTAGGAAGGGTGCATTTGATTCATATTATGAATTTAAATAAAGCCCAACTATGGCTTGGAGTGTTGGAGCTTCATGATTCTTCGGTTTGATTTGGATTGTCGCTCTACGGTCATCTTGTGCACACGAGGGTTAAACAGACCGGGACCTACAGTTTAACGTGGAATCCGAACCACCAACAAACATCCATGCACCCATCACCGCCAAGATTCGAACCTGAAGCCTGTGATACCAAAGGCCAGAGCGCTAGCCACTTGGTCACCAAGGCCGCATGATTATTTGGAGAAAGAGGCCGTAGATCCAAACCCCGTTCGTTTAACTGGTAAT
This sequence comes from Caerostris darwini, assembly GCA_021605075.1. NCBI lineage: Eukaryota > Metazoa > Arthropoda > Arachnida > Araneae > Araneidae > Caerostris > Caerostris darwini. Next base: position 390,322 of record BPLQ01005810.1, on the reverse strand, counting down.
TAACGAATCAAAGATAGTTAACAGGTTAATCCCTATTCGCCCATTAGCTCGATGAATATACTTGTGCCAGCATGCTTTTCTGAGCTTGTCTTCATGCTTCTTTGGTTTTCCTCACGTGTAAAATATGAGCCTGTTATCATTAAAAAGACCCTTGGGAGAGAAATTTTTCCTATTATATTCCTATAGTATCTTCTCCTATTTACCTATTGTAGGTTTTGTGTAGTAAATCCATTAAACGAGTAAAATGGATGTGGATATAAATATACCCAGAGTTTGAATTTTTATTAATTTTTATCTTATTTCCTCCATGTCATCGAAGTACAACCCTGGATATATTTTAACTGAATTTCAATGTTGTATGAGCAATAAGATTTGGATTGAATTCATTAATTTGCATATAATGATCTCGAAATTATTATTATCATAGTATAACGTTTCGACCTATACCAGATCTATAACGGCCTCAAGAAATGGCCATTTTCAGGTTCATGGACACACTTTAATTTTTATTTACAAGCATTATATATATGTACATAACTGTGGGTTAATACAAATTATTATTTACAAAAAAGGAAAATTAAAGATTTAAATTCTTATGTGTATTTTGATTTAAGTTTATTTTACAATTTATTGCAATTTTAATTACAATTACAATTTTATACTTAGTACAATTATTTTATTACAAATTCTTTTTACAATAATTACTATTTATTACAATTTTATATGTCTCTTAAATTAATATATACCCTAATTTCGCTTACATTTAACCCTTATTTTAATTACATTCAATTTAAGTTTAGGCAATCTGTTATTTTAAACACGAACTGTTCTTCTAGCGAGGAAATTAATGGAATTTTTATAATGACGAAACTCTTTTAAAATATGTATTACAGAAAATGAATTTCTCGGCTACCAAATTTATCAAGAAAGATCGATATTTCTATATGCAAGCAAATTATTAATAACACCCTTTTAAAATAAGCACGAACTGTTGCGTTTTGATAAAGTGTTGCATTCAAATTTATGCAATTTCCAACCACCTTAAGGCACGGTTTGGTTGCGTGAGGGTGGGAAAATAAACTTCCTGCAATAATTCAGGTGCCTCTATTTATTCGTGGCAGATATTAAAGGAAGACTTTGCGTATTTGGGATTTAATCTTAATGGTAATTTAAGGAAGTTTTACTGCGCGACTTGGAACTGAAATGCTTTAGGAAGAGTGCATTTGATTCATATTATGAATTTAAATAAAGCCCAACCATGGCTTGGAATGTTGGAACTTCAGGATTCTTCTGAGAAAGAGGTTGTGGGTCCAAACCCCGTTCGTTTAACAGTAATTAACGAATCAAAGATAGTTAACGCTTTCGTCCATTAAGTAAATGGACGTACTTGTACCAGTATGCTTTTCGGAACTTGTCTTCATGCTTCTTCGGCTTTAATGAGGGTTAAAATATGAGCCAGTTATCATTAAAAAACTCTTTGGAGAGCAATTTCTCCTCTTTTCCTATTATATTCCTATAGCATCTTCTACTATTTACCTATTGTAGGTGTTGTGTAGTAAATCTATTAAACGGATAAAGTGGATATGGCGTTGAATCTGATATTATGTCGTTATAGTGCATTATGAGAAAATTGAATATAGTATATGGGATTTAAAATCGAATATAATTGAATGCAGTGTATAAGATACATAAATTGGACATCTAATATATCGAATCATGATGCATCATAGCTAAAATGGGTTTAATGTGGTGCCTGGTGTATAATATGTTGTACTATGGTAATAATAGTAAAGAAATCTTAGAAATGTTCAATATATTGGACAAAATATTGGATTGAAATATTGGACTGAAATCTTGTAAAACCATGTCAGCTATAAAGAAAAATGACATAAAAATAATAATAATATTCATTAACGTTAATGCAAAATGAGTTTTATTTTATGGATTTTAAAAATATTTAAACTCCCTGCTCCATGTAAAAATAATAAATATGCAAACGAGGTCTGAAAAGGATGGATAAATTGCAATAGTATTATTATTTAATGAATAATTGCCTTTTATATCTTTATTCTCGTGCCAAATATATTTGAATTTCCATTGGGATATCATCTTTCATGGAGTTTTACTTCAGAGCTTTTTATAAAAATGTATCTGTCATTTCAATTTTATATAGTTGTCTTTCAACAACAATAGCATCAACAGCAAAAAGACGCCGAAAAGATACTAAAATAAGCACACTGCAATCCCAGATATTTTATTTCTATTTTTTCCTTTTCCCCTAGACAGGAATGGGGGTGAGAAAAAAAAAGAAGAAAAGAAGAAACAAAAAGCCAAACCATCCTCTTGAAAGAAATGAATTCTGTAAAAACCAGTGGACTGATTCGTTGGTAATCTCCATGTTGTTCATTCTTCCTGGACGGCTCCTTTCTTGGGGATGATGTAGGTACCATTACTCGGCCATGATGACGACGGGGCGCTGGGGTCAATTGATTGCAGACAGGAATCAGACGATTTCTCTGGGGGTCAGCGGGTCGCATACCTCATCCCGCCCAGAACATTTACGAGAATGCCTTTTCCGGCTTCACGCTCACTGAACCACAGAGCTGCAGTTTTTTTTTCTTTGTCATTTTCATTCAATAGACGTTCCAGCTGATTGGATTACTGTGGTTGTCTTTGAGATACACCATTATCGTACATGATTTCTTTCAGAGGTTTAAAAAAAGATAGCGGAATGATATTTTTTTAGATGAATAGATGTCATAGTTTTTATGCTGCGTATTGAAGTATAGTTGATCTTTGTATAGTTGAAGTGTTGAAAATGTTACTAAATTTTATTTATTATAAAAAAATAATTTGTCAGGAGGATTATTAATATAGTTATTTATAATTAAAATCAGCAATATATTTTGTTTCAGTTCATGCTAACTATTAAAATTATCAATAGGCTCATGACAAATAATAAACTAATAATTAAAATAATCCATAAGCTTCACTTGAATTAGTGCTATTTAAATAATCGATTAGTTTCATTTCAATTAATGATATTAATATCGGTAAGTTTCATTTGAATTAGTGCTATTAATATAATCGATAAGTTTCATACAAGTGTTGATTAAAATAATCGATTAGTTTCATTTGAATTAGTGTTAACTATTAAAATAATCGATAAGTTGCAGTTGAATTAGTGCTAATTTTTTAAATAATTGATTAGTTTCATTTATATAAGTGTTGATTAAAATAATCGATTAGTTTAATTTGAATTAGTGTTAACTATTAAAATAGTCGATAAGTTGCAGTTGAATTAGTGCTAATTTTTTAAATAATTGATTAGTTGCATTCGAATAAGTGCTAACTATTAAAATAATCGATTAATTGCATTTAAATTAGTTTTAAAGAAAATGACAGACAGATTTATAAAAATTAAAATAATTTGTGGTTTATTGTTAAAATGATTGATGATTCGTTTGAATTAGTGCTAGCAATTAAAATAGTCGATTAGTTTCATTTCAATTAATGCTCACTTTTAAAATAATCGATAAGTTGCATTTGAATTAGTGCTAATTATTAAAATTACAAACAGGTTTATAATAATTTAAACAATTCGTATTTCAGTGTTAAAATAATCAACAAATTTCGTTTGAATTAGTGCTAGCAATTGAAATAATCGATGCATTTCATTGGCATTTGTTAATTAAAATAATGGATGTATTTAATTTAAATTAGTGCTAACAGTTAGCATAATATGCATGTTTTTGAATTATATTAGCTAATGATGAAAATTAAAATCAGCAGTACATTTTATTTGTATCATACATTAAAATTAATCATTTTGATTGTCTCTTAGATTAAGAATATTAATTAGTTATACATTTGTTCATTTAAACATCTTACTGTAATTTGCTTGCTTTCCGATGTGTGTTAAAATATTACAAATTTCATTAAATATGAAAATAATATATGCATTATGTTAACAATTAAAAATAATTCATATTAAAATATTATGTATAATATTTAAGCTCCGCAGTATATAATTGACAAGAATCTATTTTAGTGTTTCAATATTATTATAATTGAGTGGATTTTTAAGTTTTAAAGCTTTATTTTAAAATCAAAGTTTAATTTACTAATTTTTCCTTTTTACACAATAGGATTGCGCATAATTTAAATAAAAAAATATTTAATTTAATAAAAATGATAGTTTAATGTTTTTTATACTAACAATAAGTTTTTAACTTGCAAATTATTTAAAAGTTATTTTCCCTCTAAATGTTAAAGCAACATAAATGCATAAAATACAATCTTAAATAGGATTTTAAAAAAAATCTTTACATTCTATTTTATGGAGGAAATAGTAAAGAAAAAGAATTCCACAACCTATAAATTTTAACTTTGATGTTATAAATGTTTACAAAATATCAATAAATTTGATAATAAAACCCCTTCATAAACATTTATAAGTTGTTGCCTTTCAAATATGCGTGGGAAAATCCATAAACTAAACTTTAAAAGATTTTCATCAATCTTACTTTTCTCCAAAAATAGCCAAGAATTTTGTATAATATATTGCCAAAACTAAGCATAGGATATTTAAAAAAAAACTTCTTCTAGCTACATAAAAACACACATTCTGTTATAGCAAGTCTAATAAGGTTTTTCGGACTCAACAACTTTGGCGGAATCTTTCAATTTATCTTCGTTTGCATCGCCAATCTTAGAATCTGCCTAAGTAACCCACTGCAAGTTGATGGAATTACTTAAAAGACTTTCCAAAGCTTCAAAGTAAGTAAAGGCGAAAAAAACAACCAGAAAAACAAAGTAATAGAATTACGGTAGAACAAATAAACAAGAAAAAAAAAGATCTTTTACAGTCCATCTTGTCTCTTTTTAAGACCAAAAGGAACAAGGCTATTAAGATGTAAAAAGCTAGTCAGATATGTCGTGGAGTCGACTTCTCCATGTCTTGTTGGTTCTAAAAGATTATGGTCTAAGTTTACCAACTGCTGTAATAAATGATGCGCTCAATTTCTTTCTTGGTAAAGAGTCTTGATGCAATTTTTTTTTTTACTTTTATTTTTTTCACTCCTAGAACTGGTTGGGTGTTGGTATTTTATCTCTTTCTTATTGCCATGGAAGAGATTTTGTTTTTTGTGGTCTCAAAGTGTTAAGAGAGATAAAGAACTTGTTAGAAAGAATATATATTCTGTAACATTGACAAGTGGTTTTTGTAAGTGGAGGTTTACACAGATGTATCTCTATTAGCAAATGCTACTGAATAAAAAAATTAAAACAATAATTAATGTAAGATAAATGACTGTTAACATTTTGCAACATTGTGCAGTGTTGGTTTTAATTAGATGTAAATAATATTAATTCATTTTGTCGAAATTTGAGAATAAATAATGTCAATATTATAAAATTTTATGCGGTAAAAAACTTTTACTATTAATTAAAATAAATTAAAATTTTTTTTAAAAAGTAAATAAATTCATAAGATTGTGAAAGTAAATTTATGAATAGAATGTAAATTTTCATACTTATTTTGGGTTGTTTTATATAGTTTTTTTCAATGAAATAAAAAAAAAAATTCAAAAGTGTTCAAAAAAATTTTTGATCTTTAAATTCATTTATTTAAATTATATGAAAAGAAAAAGAAAACTTTAATTATTATTAAATTCTATATTCATGTGTTTTAGAAATTTTTATGGAACTCGATTTTCATGTTCATATATTTTAATTTTTAAACATTATAATTCATTACAATTTTTCATTTTTATCTATGATTAAGTATGCAGTGGATATTCATTTTACTTTAACAGATTTTTTTCTGTATTGATATTTTATTTCTATATTGATTTTTGTATTGTATAAGAACAAAAAAAAAAAAAAAAAAAAAAAAAATGAAACTCACTTTTGTTAACCTCAATTTTCATTGATCAGTAGATCTCATCGGTCAGTTTTTGTCCAAGTATAATTTTGTTCCAGATCACTTTTTTTACTAAATTAAAAAGTATGCATTTATAGAACTATGCTCACATAATCTTTATCCTGTTTTAACAATTAATGAGGATTTAATAAAAATTAAGTATAAATTTAATCATTCAAATTGAAATCAGAACTATAATCCTCTCATACATCGCCTTAGCTTTCGCTATGTCACCCTGCGATTTATCGCTGCTATTGTTAATAAAGATGTCTTTCTTTTGACTCATTTGGGTAAAAATAAAGAAAAGCAAATTCAAGTGATCATTTGCAACAAATAACACGCAGATCTTCACCCATCTTTTATTCAATCCAATGTTTATCTAATAACATAAAATCGTGATAGAATAGCTGTTGCCAGATGTACGATATCACAAGTATATTTCTGTTTGCCTTAAGCCGCGTCCAGATGTGAGAATGAGACAAGCGAGTGGTTCTCGCGAACCAATTGTTAGCTGGTTTGTTTGAATGTGGGCGGAACTCTTGGAGTGAGCTAATGGTTTCACTATGCTCCAACCAGAGTCGGTTATTCCCACACATTATTCCCCCCGGATTTCTCGAGGACGCCATCTTCACTCGCAGCAAAAGATAACGTGGTCAGAGGGAGACACTCTGAGCGAGAGCCACTCGTTTGTCTGGTTCTCTCGTGTGGACGTAACTGGTATTTTTTTATTAAAAACAGCATTCCTCATTCTCATGTTCCTACTCCTGATCTTCTTGGTATCAAAGCAACAATTATTTCTCTTAATTTTTCTAATCTCCCGTCTCCGATCATTGCTTCTGTTTACGTTCCAAATCGAATAGCCACTTCAAACTTAAATAAGGATATAAATGTCTTCATCTCTCTAAACAATAGCTTTTTTCTTGCTGTCAACTTGAATGCACATAACGCCCATTGGAGTTGCAGGTCTAATAGCAATACTAGCAGAGTTCTTGCTTTACGGTTTTAGAATAATACTAGATAGCCCAAAACACTCTTGTTGGAGTTCAGTATTAAAAATTACTTTTCGTACGAATTATCTCGTGATATTGCGAAAAGATGCAAAACTGAGATACGAGTATACTCGGTACTATATATCGCCTTTTTAAGTATAATATATAATACTTAAAAAGGCGATTGTATGTTAATTTAAAAAAAAATAAAGCAGGGGTGGCCAATCCAAATGATCTTGCAGCCCACTTTGGAAATGGATCCTAACTCCGCAGCCCGCATATAAAATTATATATCCCCATATTAGATTTATATCCACTATAGACATTTTTTGGAGTGGAAAAATGGAAACATAATGAGTTATTATTTTTGAGTTTACTATTATTCTTACATGTAAACATAGATAATATAATAATATAAAGGAACATTGTAAAGAAATATAGAGCACTAAAAATGAAATATAAAAAAATATATAAATATAGATGAAATCATTAAAAAATATTTTATTAGTGCGATATTTGTTTCTCCATTCTTTTACTTAGCACAAATCGATCTCAATTTGAGTATTTGCACATCGTAATGTGTGTTGCAGCTTAGTTTCGTTATGCTTGAATGTGTTTTGCATTTGGTCAATTTTATTTTCGGAAAAAAAAAAAAAAAAAAAAAAAAAAAAAAAAAAAAAAAAAAAACGATTCGCCGGTGTAAGTTGAACCCAAAGCGCTAACAACTTTTTGTGCCAGATTTCTCAAATTGGAAAATTTCTCTTTTGTGACTAAGTGTTAAAAAATTCTATTTTTGATTCTGAGGGTTCAAAAATGTGTTTTAATTGAATATTGATTGTAAGTCAACCAATTTTCTTATTTCTTTTGCATATTTGATGTAGTGGTTGCATATAAGATTAGAAAGTTCTCTTTTAATTAACCACGTACAGTTACAAAGTTACAAATGAAAGTACCATTGCTGATTACAAGTAGTCCTTCTTCAACTGGGAGCTGACGAAAATGAATGTTAGATCTTCCCTATTTGTAGGGGCTAATCAAGCATTTCGGTTGTTTCAGCAAAATCTCTTTTTGGTTAATTGTTGCAAGTTAAAGCCCTGCACCCTCCGGGTTCTGTCTTTACCTGCTTCGTGCGGTGACGGCTTTGATCCGCCTTTTGCGAAGGGGATCGGCTCCCTAACCGTGATTTGTCAAACTGCCGAACGCCCACCGAGTTTGGAATAACAGGATTAGGGCGCTTTTGTTTCGGGGTGAGCCATTTCTTTTGCCAGAGAGACAGCACAGAGATTTGTGGCAAGTTAAGGCTTTTCTTCCCAATGTATTAAACAGCAGTTCTGGTGAGGAGGGAAAAAATGGGAATGGTTTTGTTGCAATTGGAAGAATGGCACGTTGTCATTAGTACACAGGTAATTGATGTTTACCTTCTGTACAAGATAATCCATAAAATTAGATACTGCCAATTAAATAATTATAGATTATGATAAGTGCATGGATTGATTATTTGAAAATGATTTGTTGGTGGGTCTTGGGGGAAAAAAGTGACAAATGATTTTCTGAATTAGAAAATAGCATGTTGTTATTAGTGGTGCTGGTCATTAGTTTACTATCTATATAAGTCAAACATGACATTAAATGTTAAGTTACATTTAAAAGGGTCCGATAGATCTTCAAAGAAAATAGGGAAGGGTTTTGTGGATTAAAAAATGTTGTTTTGTTATTAGTGTTGTAGATCAATTATGTGCTTAATTATTGTTGAATGAGTTAATCTATTAAAGCGACAATGGCTGATGCCAATGGAATAGTTATAATATTAGGATATTTATGTTGATTAAAGTATTAAACGAATTCTGATGGGTTGTGGAAGAGAATAAGGATTCTGGGAATTAGTAAATATACATCAATATTCTACAATAATATTTACGTTGATTGCTGAACGAGTTAATCTATTAAATCACCAATGGATAGGTGATAGAATTGTTATATGCTACTAACATAATTGTGCCGATTAATTATAGAGACTTCTGGTGGGTCTGGTGGAAGAAAATGGAAATATTTTTCAAATTAGAAAATGCCACGTTGTTATTGGTGCGTTAGATCATTGATGTTTATCATCTGCTTGTGAATTGAGTTCCAAATTCGATGTTATCCAGGGTGCGTCATGGATTTAGTTTGGTTTGTCGCTCTCTTTTCATTTTCTGCACACTAGAGCTAATTAGACTTGGACATATATTGCTTAAAGTTGTGCATCATGGCATGCATTGTCTAGAAGGAAGAGAGTGAGACTTTAAAAAGTCATTTTTTTCCCTTGATTTATTATAAAAATGTTGTTATTAATCAGAGAGTCCGAATGTCGAAGATGAACATTATTATTATATTTGTTTATTCATAAAATAATGTTATTTTGTACTCCAAAGTATAATTTTCTAAAACAGTATCGCATTTAATAAGGAATTCCTTTAGCGTTTGCTTAAATTAAATAAATTTTAATAACTTCCTTTTTTTTATTCCTTCAGTATTCTGTTGCATATGATTCTATAATTAACTAAACTATTTCATTATTCGTAATGTTGGTATTCACGAGAAAAAATACAATTTTATGAGGAATAATATTTCGACAGGAAAAACTAAATTTTAATTTAATAAGTAAACAACCCCTTACGTTGTAAATTTGCCTCTGGTGCGTTCTTTGATGACAGCTGGATCCCATTTACAAGTGGCATTGATAAGGATGGAATTTAGAATTTCATTTGCAGACATGTTTAGAATAGTGTACACATAATATAATATTTCAATGAGAGAGTAAACTTTGTGCTTAAAAAGAAGTTATTAAAGAAATAGCTAGAAGGCACTCCGATCAATTCTTTCACAAACCAAGCATGAAATTATGTTCTGGTCTGGGAATCTCGCTGTTTTTCTTTCGTGAGATTCTAAGAATTTCAAAAAGGATTGCATTGGTATTGAAATTTTGAAAGATTGGTACTAATTAATAGAAGTATAATTTATTAATTTTTAAATTTGCATTTTATATAGAAAAGAAAAAAAATGAAAATCTATGTTTTTATTATTCATAACATTTCAGACGATTTATTGCCAGTTTTTGTAAACATTATTTGGCAGTATATACCAAATAAAAAAATAATTTCTATCATAGTAAAAAGTTCAGCAAATCTATGTGATAATTTGGTAGTTTTAGTTTTTACAAAAAAGCTGAAATTGTTGTTTTGAAAGTTGATTTATTTTTAATATTTCTGTTCGTTATTGATATTTTTTTTCAAAGGGAATTATTATTTTTAAAATTATTTCAATAAGAAGGAAGAAAAAATAAACTTTCTCCATCAAACCACAGTAATTGGATTTGCTGGTATGGAAATATTAAAAAAAATATCAATGGTAAATAAGGTGGCTAAAAGTATCAATATTTAAAAAGGAGCTTATTAGTTTCTTTTGAATTCATTTTTTTTTATCTTATTAACTTGTTACATATCAGAGCATGAATAAATTCTTTAAATAATGTGGGCTTAAGTTTTGCTGAGAGTTAGGAGAATAGAAAAATTATCTTTGGGAATATATGAAACATTAAAAATTAGCTGAATTTTCTTTATTTTCCTAATCTTATCTGAAAAGAAATTATCCAATAAGGTTTAAAAAATCCAATACTATTACGGGACAGAGGGAGTTTAAGATTCACTATGTTAAATTTTTAATATTTTTAACACCTATCAATCATCTAAAAAATTGATCTTATAAATATTTAGCGAATTTATTTTAAGTGTTTCCAAAAACAGCTGCCTTTTCTGATTTTTTTTTTTTCGAATAATTGAATCCCCGAGACCATAAATGACACCATAATAAAGAAATCACTCCCCCTTCAAAAGCAAGTTTCCGAAAATGGCTACATTACGGAACAAATTACATTCTTATCTAGGCGATTTGTTGCAATTATGTGGGACATGTACAATTGCCAATGATCAAAGGCAATCCAGATAATATCCCCTGCGATGTGCAATTAATTTTTGAAAGCATCATGTCAGTGGGACATCAGAATGAAAATGACGAAAAATTTCGATTAATTTCTGACATTCAATGTAGTAATAATTGTCTTCATGAATCATTTGTAGGAGAGGCATTCTCGGTAATTGTATTTCTCCACGTCATAGACAATGACAGATGATTGGTAATTACTTGTAATTGTAACATGTTGTAATTTTACCGAAGAAAGTCTTGATTTCTTGCAGATCAAAAAATGAAAAGTATGGTGATGGATTTATTTTTAGAAAGTTATTGCATGTGAATCAATAGTGAATCATACATCATAAACTGGCTTAAAATGCAATTTAGCCAACATCATTGGCAAATTTTCAACTTAGAAAACTTTTTATTTTATTTTTAATATGCAAAGCTTGCAGTTATTAAATTAGGCGTATCCCCCCATCCGAAAAAAAAAAAAAGATTCGCTGTCAAAGGTATAGATTAAATTTTATTCAACTATGAAATGTTATATTGTGGCTTAATTAAAAATAATCTTTGAATCTCCACTTGACAAAAATATTCAAACTTTTTGACAAAAAAATTATCCAGATATAATATGAGCAAAACTATCCTGATTTTTTCCACTAATATTTCATTTTCAATTAGATCTGGCTATTTTATTAGCATTATTATTATTTGAAAAAGAGATTCTTTAAATTTTTGGCGATAAAATGTTCTTGGCGAAGAAATTTATGCCGCCAAAAATTGTGGTCCCTATACAACACCTGTTCCAAAAAATATAAATGAATGAACAGTAAAACATTTACATATATATTAACTCGCACAGACACGAACTCTAGACGGAGGTTTTCTCAAATTTAAAAAAACTTTCCAATAAACCCAATTAAAATTTGAGATTCTTTAATAAGGAAGTAAACTGATTAAAGATAATTAAATTTACATTTGTAAATCATAAATGAAATTCCTTTAAATAACATATGCAATATGTATTTATGATACAAAAATATCCATATGCGTCTGCATTTTTTAGTTTTTTAGTTTTTAGTGATTACTTTCCCTCACTTTAATTTCATTCAAATTCATATGTGTTGCCATTCACTATTATATAAATTAAGACGATTTCTTTCCCATATATCTTATTGAAATATAAAATGCTAACACTGATTTAATAAATTAATGCTATGAACAGATTTAATAAATTAAATTATATTGTGATTTGTATGTACTGAGAAATAATTAGAGATAAGTTATTATTTTATGAATTATTTTAATGCAATTCTTTTATGAATGTGATATAAATTTATGTGTTTGCTTGTATCATGATAAATTTTAGCAATAATTTAATTATAGAAAATTTGACAATAACAGAAAAAAATTTAAACATAATTTCAGTTAATTTAAAAATAATTTTAATTAATACTAATTAAATTGATATATTTCATTAAAACTATAAGATCTTTGTTACTTATTTCACTTAACAAATCCTGTTAAGTCACATTTTTATGTATAAATCAAATTTGATATGGCTGGCAATCATATTTAATATAATATTTATTTATATATTTCTAAAATATAATTTCAATTTATGATATCGTACATCGTAAAGATTAAATTTTAATTATTTATCAGAATTTCGCTTTTAAATTACATCAAATAATTATTTCATGTATATCAGAGATATAGATTTGTTAAAACTAATAAAAATTATAGTCATCTGTAATTTCTAAATATTACAAAGTAGCAAAATTATTTGTAATATTTCGTATTTCATTATAGGAATATCAGATTTGTTCCAAATAAAATTAATTGTATTTATAACAATAGATAATGTATCTTTGATAATTAATGATTTTACGAATAATTTAAAAAGTAAAATTTGGTAACTAATTATTTAAGCACTATTTTCACAAACTGAAATGTTTTTTGGAGAAAAGAGATATATTTTGTTCAAATATTTATATATATTATTTGATGGAATTTGAAAATAAAAATTGTTTTTAGTTATTGAGTAAAATTTTTATTGTTTATGTAATATAGATATTTTTGATACAAATACTTTTTTAAAACCTCATGTTTATAACTAAATATTTATAGTGATATTGTTTTATTACATTTATTTTCAAAATAGTTGATTTCGGAAAATCACAATTTTAATTAAAAGATTACGAACATGGTATAATAAGAACAAAAAAGACATTTGAAGGAATTTATTCGTTCAACTCATGCCTTTTTTTTGCGTATAACTTAAAAACTAATAAATTAACTGGATCACTGCCGTCGATCATAATTGAATAATCTTTACTACAAAAAAAATTCCATTAAATTTTCCTGTGCAATAAAAATAAATGTCTGTCAGCAGGTCTGAGCCATTTTTTTTTTTTTTTTTTTCTACTCTCTTCTTTTTTTTTTCCCGCCATTTCTTCAGCCGATGGAACACCGCACGCACATAAAGGGCCGAGCCATTTGTATTTCCGAATGAGTTAGGGTAGATAATGCCATCGAATTTTTCAAGGAAGAGTGTGAAGTTGATTGGTGGTGTTAGAATGTTCTTCCATTTTCTCTCTCTGGACGCAGATTCCATCCCCCCTCCCCTTTTCCTTTTAATAGAGATGGACTTATTAAATAGGTAGGTATTTCACTCCCTGAAATTCCTCTCTGTAGATTATTTTTTCCCTTAAATGATTGCCTTCCACCTTAGTATGCTAAAAATAGGCACGTCGACGTTCTTTAATATTCTGCAACCGAACTTCTGGAGGCGTGCACTCTCGTGGGGTTGGCTGCAAGTAATCTCTACTCCAGTTCGAAAACTTCCGCTCTGGAAACTCAATTTATCATGCTAATAGATATGATGTTTGACGAACCTGGCTTCGAAGTGGGTGAACTTTGAAATGTAAGTTCCTACTGCTGCAGCTTGGTGAGCGTGTTTTGAGTATTAATTGTGATGAATTGTTTGCTAATGATCCTGTTTTTTCCCATATGTTTTATGCTTTCTATAATAGTAATCGGTATAATAATGATCGATTGATGTATTTTACAAACATAATATATATTTTAAATTACAATTTATAATATCTTACATCGCAAAGATTAAATTTTAATTAACATTATTATGATTTGTCAGTTATTATCATATATTAGGTTGGGGAAAAAGAAATCCATTGTTTTTATATGAACTTCAGGACTTTATTTAACATGCTTCGGATTGTCCGATTGGGTCAAATATGCACCGTTTTGTCGTATGATTTGTTGTCATTTTAAAGGTAACTTCATAATGCCTCTCTCATAGAAGTCCTGGTCTCTATTTGCAAAAAACTCTAGTAGTCGATTTTCACAATCCTCCATAGATGCCAATTTTTTATCATTAAAGAAATTTTGCAATGCAAGAAAAAGATGATAATCGCTTGGTGCCAAGTCCGGACTGTATGGCGGATGCATTAAAACTTCCCAACCAAGAAACTTCCCAACCGAATTCCAACTTCCAAGTTTCTGGCGAGTCACTGTAGATGTGTGTGGCCTAGCGTTGTCCTGGTGGAACACGACACCTCTCCTGTTGGCCAATTCTGGCCGTTTCTGGTCAATCGCTATCTTCAAACGGTCCAGTTGTTGACAGTAGAGATCAGAATTTAGCGTTTGGCCATATGGAAGCAACTCATAATAAATAATCCCCTTCCAGTCCCACCAAATGCATAACAGAACCTACCTGGCCGTTAGTCCTGGTTTGGCCACCGTTTGAGGTGCTTCACCGCTCTTTGACCACGATCGTTTTCGCACAGGGTTATCATGTGATCCATTTCTCATCTCCAGTCACCATCCGTTTAAGAAATGGGTCTATCTCATTCCGTTTGGCCAAGGCTTCGCAGATGGAAATTCGATCTATCATGTTTTTTTTCTGTTAATTGGTGTGGCACCCAAACATCGAGCTTCTTTTTGAATCCAGCTTTGTGTAAATGGTTTAAAACTGTTTTATGGTCGATTTTTAGCTCCTGGGCGATGTTACGACTGCTAACATGCCGGTCAACTTCGATCATTTCTCCGATTTTATCGACATTTTCGACGACCGGCCTACCTGTGCGAGGTGCATCTTTAACATCAAAAATTCCTGAACGGAATCTACGAAACCAAAATTGCACATAATTGGCTGTTACACTATCGGAACCATAAACACCATTCACAATTTTAGCCGCCTGGCTTGCATTTTCGCCTTTGTCAAAGAAAAACTGTAAAATGTACCGAATTTTCTCTTTGTTCACTTCCATTTTTAACACCCTGTAACTCCCAACTGAATGGACCAAACAAAAAACAGAAAAAGAATTATTTTAGTACGAAGTGCCACCTTTCTAACGAGCATAAGTCTGAAATTGTTTAATTGATACTTTACGTGATATCGATCCCTACAGCCATCTATCGAAAAAATAATGGATTTCTTTTCCCCCAACCTAATATCATATTATCATTATTGTTATTTATCAGAATTCCGATTTGAAATTACATGAAATAATAATTTTATGAATATCAGAGATCTCGATGTGCCAAAACTAATAAATCATAGTCACCTGTAATTTCCAACTGTTACAAAGGAACAAAATTATAGGGCACTATTTCATATTTCATTATAGAAATTTTAGATTAACTTAGTTATTCCAAATAAAACTCATTGTATTTATAACAATAGATGATGTATCTTCTATAATTAATGCTTTTACTGATAATGTAAAAAATAAAATTTGGTGACTAATTATTTAAACACTCTTTTGTTATTTTTAAAAACTGAAATGTTTTTTTGAGAAAGATCTAATTTGTTCAAATATTTATTTATATTTTTTAATGGAATTTTAAAATAATAATTATTGTTAGTTATTACATAACATTTTAATCGAATTCTTTTATGTAACATAGATATTTTTGATACGAATACATACGCTCATGTTTATAACAAAATAATTATAGTGATATTGTTTTATTATATCTAATTCCAAAGTATTAGTTGATTTCAGAAAATCATGAATTTAATGAAAAATTACGAACATAGTTTAGTAAGAACAGATAAAGTCACTTGAACGAATTTATTCGTTCAACTCATGCTTTTTTTTTGCGTATAACTTAGCAACTAATAAATTAATTGAATCAATGCCGTCGATCATAATTGAATAAACTTTGCAAAAAAAATTTCCATTACGTTTTCCTATGCAATAAAAATAAATGTCTGTTTACAGGTCTGAGCCATTTCTTTTTTTATTTCCCGCCATTTCTTCAGCCCATGGAACACCGCACGCACATAAAGGGCCGAGTCATTTGTATTTCCGAATGAATTAGGGTAGATAATGCCTCGGAATTTTCGAAGGAAGAGTGAGAAGTTGATTGGTGGTGTCAGAATGTTCTTCCATTTTCTCTCTCTGGACTCAGATTCCATCCCCCCTTTTCTTTTTAATAGAGATGGTCTTATTAAATAGGTGGGTATTTCACTCCCTGATATTCCTCTCTATATATTCTTCATTTTCCTTAAACGATTGCCTTGCACCTTGTGCTAAAAATAGACACGTCGACGTTGTTTAATATTCTGCAGCGGAACTTCGCCAGCCGTGCACTCTCGTGGGGTTGGCTGGAAGTAATCTCTACCCCAGTTCGAAAACTTCCGTTCTGGAAACTCAATCTATCATGCTAATAGATCTGATGTTTGACGAATCTGGCCCTTTCTTCGAAGTGGGTGAACTTTGAAATGTAAGTTCCTACTGCTGCAGCTTGGTGAGCGTGTTTTGAGTATTAATTGTGATGAATTGTTTGCTAATGATCCTGTTTTTTGCCACACTCTTTTTTTTAATTTTTATATATATGCTACATAAAACTAAAGTTTTTTTTTTAAGAAAGGAGATCTATTTTGTTCAAGTATTTATTTACATTTTCTAATGGAACTTTAAAATCATAATTATTCTTAGTTATTACGTAACATTGTAATCGAAATCTTTTATGCGGATATATTTTTAATACTCTATGGTTATAAGTAAATAATTGTAGTCATATTGCTTTATTATATCTATTTTCAAAATATCAGTTAATTTCAGAATATCATGAATTTAATTAAAATATTACGAACATAGTTTAGCAAGAACAAACGATGACATTTGAAGGAATTTATTCTTTTAACTCATGCTTTTTTTTTGCGTATAACTTAACAACTAATTAATTAATTGGATCAATGCCGTCCATCATAATTGAATAATCTTTGCGAAAAAATCTCTATTAAATTTTTCTGTGTAATAAAAATAAATGTCTGTCTGCAGGAGTGCGCCATTTCTTTTTCTACTCTTTTTTCTTTGTTCACGTATTTATTTATACTTTCTAATGGAATTTGAAAATAATAATTTTTTTTAGTTATTACGTAACATTTTAATCGACGTCTTTTATGTAATCTATTTCTATACGAAAACTCTTTTAAATTGTTTTTTTAAACCTTGTGTTTATAATTAAATAATTGATATTGTTTGATATTGTAGTGATATTGTTTTATTACATTTATTTTTAAAGTATAAGTTGATTTCAGAAAATCACAAATTTAATTAAAAGATTACGAACATGGTACAACAAGAACAAGTAAAGACATTTGAAGACCAATTTATTCGTTCAACTCATGCTTTTTTTGCGTATAACTTAACAACTAATAAATTAATTGGATCAGTGCCGTCGATCATAATTGAACAATCTTTTCAAAAAAATTTCCATTAAATTTTCGTATGCAATAAAAATAAATGTCTGTCTTCAGATCTGAGCCATTTCTTTTTCCTACTCTCTTCTTTTTTTTTTTTTTTTTTTTTTTTTGTTTCCCGCCATTTCTTCAGCCGATGGAACACCGCAAGCACATAAAGGGCCGAGTCATTTGTATTTCCGAATGAGTTAGGGTAGATAATGCCTCGGAATTTTCGAGGGAAGAGTGTGAAATTGATTGGTGGTGTCAGAATGTTCTTCCATTTTCTTTCTCTCTGGACCCAGATCCCCCCTTTTTTCTTTTTAATAGAGATGGTCTTATTAAATAGGTAGGTATTTCACTCCCTGAAATTCCTCTATAGATTCTTTTTTCCTTAAATGATTGCCTTCCACCTCGTGCTAAAAATAGGCACGCCGACGTTCTTTAATATTCTGCAACCGAACTTCTGGAGGCGTGCACTCTCGTGGGGTTGGCTGCAAGTAATCTCTACTCCAGTTCGAAAACTTCCGTTCTGGAAACTCAATTTATCATGCTAATAGATCTGAAGTTTGACGAACCTGGCTTCGAAGTGGGTGAACTTTGAAATTTAAGTTCCTTCTGCTGCAGTTTGGTTAGCGTGTTTTTGAGTATTAATCGTGATGAATTGTTTGGTATTGATCTGGTTTTTGCCATATTTTTTTATACTTTATATAAGAATAATCTGTTTCATAATGATCGATTGATGTATTTTACTTATTTTATTGGCTCTTAAAAGGAAAGAAAATATTTTATGCATAAAATGTGTAGAATATAAAATAGAATAGAATATTCTAGTAGATACATCAAGTAATTTAGTTTTCTATATGAATTTACAAGAATTTTGCAAAATATTTTATGCATGGCATGCATAAAATATTTCTAAGATGCAAATAACATTTTATATGTAATGTGTTTTGGCAGAACTAAAATTTAATACACATTAATTGAAAATGTATTTGAGATATTACAATAAAATGAAATTGTTTATAAAAAAATATCTGTAGAAATGCTTGACGAACCTGGCACGAGTGGGATTTCTGCGAAGTGGGTAAACTTTGAAATTTAGATTCCTATTGCAGCTAAGTTAGCGTGCTTTGAGTATTAATTGTGCTGAATTGTTTGGTAATGATCTCGTTTATGCCATATTTGTTTCGCTTTATATAATAATAATCGGTATAATAATGATCCATTGATGTATTTTATTATTTCTTTTATTGGCTCTTAAAAAGTTGCATCAAATATTTTGCAAAATTGTTGTAAATGCACGTAGAATATTAAATTATTTGATGTGTATTTACTAGAATTTTGTAGACCATTTTATATTTGTTATGTTTTGGTAGAACTAAATTTTAATACTACTGTGCCCAAAAAGTAAGACCAATTAATATTTTTTTTTCAAAAATTCTTTATTTATTCTTTCACATTTATTTTATCGTCTTCAAAGTACTCCCGTCCGGACACAATGCACTTATGGCAACTTTTTTTCCAATCCGCAATGCATGCCATTTTTTTGCGTATAGCTTAACAACTAATAAATTAAGTGGATCAGTGCCGTCGATCATAATTGAATAATCTTTGCAAAAAAATGTCCATTAAATTTTCCTATGCAATAAATATAAATGTCTGTCTGCAGATCTGCGCCATTTCTTTTTCTATTCTCTTTCTTTTTTTGTTTTCCGCCATTTCTTCAGCCGATGGAACACCGCACGCACATAAAAGGGCCGAGTCATTTGTATTTCCGAATGAGTTAGGGTAGATAATGCCTCGGAATTTTGGAAGGAAGAGGGTGACATTGATTTGTGGGGTCAGAATGTTCTTCCATTTTTTCTCTCTGGACCCAGATCCCCCCTTTTTCTTTTTAATAGAGATGGTCTTATTAAATAGGTGGGTATTTCACTCCCTGAAATTCCTCTCTATAGATTCTTTTTTCCCTTAAATGATTGCCTTCCACCTTGTGCTAAAAACAGGCACGTCGACGTTCTTTAATATTCTGCAACCGAACTTCGACAGGCGTACACTCTCACGGGGTTGGCTGCAAGTAATCTCTACTCCAGTTCGAAAACTTCCGTTCTGGGAACTCAATTTATCATGTTAATAGATCTGAAGTTTGACGAACCTGGCTCGAAGTGGGTGAACTTTGAAATTTAAGTTCCTACTGCAGCTTTGTTAGCGTGTTTTGAATATTAATTGTGATGAATTGTTTGATAATGATCCTGTTTTTGCCATATTTTTATGCTTTATAGAATAAGAATCTGGTTTAATAATGATCGATTGATGTATTTTACTTTTTTTATTGGCTCTTAAAAAGATACATCAAATGTTTTGCAAAATTGTTATAGGTGCATATAGAAAACAACTAAATTATTTGGTGTGTATT
Organism: Caerostris darwini; assembly: GCA_021605075.1. NCBI lineage: Eukaryota > Metazoa > Arthropoda > Arachnida > Araneae > Araneidae > Caerostris > Caerostris darwini. The sequence continues at coordinate 370,328 of BPLQ01005810.1, read as the reverse complement.
TATTAGAATTAGGTAGAACATTTTATATTTGATGTGTTTTTGCAGAACCAAATTTTAATGCTACTGTGCCCAAAAAGTAAGACCAATTAATATTTTTTTTTTCAAAACCTCTTTATTTATTCTTCCAAATCTATTTCATCGCCTTCAAAGTAATCCCTTACGGACACAATGCACTTATGCCAACTTTTTTCCAATCGTCAATGCATGCCTTTTTTTTGCGTACAACTTAACAACGAATACATTAATTATGTCAATGCCGTCAATCATAATTGAATAATCTTTGCATTAAAAATTTTCATTAAATTTTGCTATGCAATAAAAATGTCTGTCTTCAGGTCTGCGCCATTTTTTTTTTCTATTCTTTTTTTTCCCCGCCATTTTTTCAGCCGATGAAATACTGCACGCACATAAAGAGCCGAGCCATCTCTCTTTCACACTCTTTTTTTGATTTTTATATATCTTACTTAAAACTGAAGTTTTTTTTTTTTAAGAAAGGAAATCTATTTTGTTCAAGTATTTATAAAAATAAAGGAGAGAGAGATAGAAAGGAGATCTATTTTGTTCAAGTATTTATTTACATTTTTTAATGGAATTTGAAAAGAATAATAATTTTTAGTTATTACGTAACATTTTAATCAAAAGCCTTTTATGTAATATAGATATTTTTGATACTAATATTTTTAAAACCTCATGTTTATAATAAAACAATTATAGTGATATTGTTTTATTACATTTATTTTCAAAGTATTAGTTCATTTCAGAAAATCATGAATTTAATTACGAACTATACTTTATTTAATAAGAACAAATAAAGACATTTGAGCGAATTTACTCATTCAACTCATGCTTTTTTTTGCGTATAACTTAACAACTAATAAATTAATTGGATCAGTGCCGTCGATCATCATTGAACAATCTTTTCAAAAAAATTTCCATTAAATTTTCGTATGCAATAAAAATAAATGTCTGTCTTCAGATCTGAGCCATTTCTTTTTTTCTACTCTCTTCTTTTTTTTTTTTTTTTTTTGTTTCCCGCCATTTCTTCAGCCGATGGAACACCGCACGCACATAAAGGGCCGAGTCATTTGTATTTCCGAATGAGTTAGGGTAGATAATGCCTCGGAATTTTCGAAGGAAGAGTGTGAAATTGATTGGTGGTGTCAGGATGTTCCTCCATTTTCTCTCTTTCTCTGGACCCAGATCCCCCTTTTTCTTTTTAATAGAGATGGTCTTATTAAATAGGTAGGTATTTCACTCCCTGAAATTCCTCTCCATAGATTCTTTTTTTCCTTAACTGATTGCCTTCCACCTTGTGCTAAAAATAGGCACTTCGACCTTCTTTAATATTCTGCAACCGAACTTCGCCAGGCGTGCTCTCCTGGGGTTGGCTGCAAGTAATCTCTACACTAGTTCGAAAACTTCCGTTCTGAAAACTCAATTTATCATGCTAATACATCTGAAATTTGACGAACCTGGCTTCGAAGTGGGTGAACTTTGAAATTTAAGTTCCTTCTGCTGCAGTTTGGTTAGTGTGTTTTTGAGTAGTAATCGTGATGAATTGTTTGGTATTGATCTGGTTTTTGCCATATTTTTTTATGCTTTATATAAGAATAATCTGTTTCATAATGATCGATTGATGTATTTTACTTATTTTATTGGCTCTTAAAAGGAAAGAAAATATTTTATGCATAAAATGTGTAGAATATAAAATAGAATAGAATATTCTAGTAGATACATCAAGTAATTTAGTTTTCTATATGAATTTACAAGAATTTTGCAAAATATTTTATGCATGGCATGCATAAAATATTTCTAAGATGCAAATAACATTTTATATGTAATGTGTTTTGGCAGAACTAAAATTTAATACACATTAATTGAAAATGTATTTGAGATATTACAATAAAATGAAATTGTTTATAAAAAAATATCTGTAGAAATGCTTGACGAACCTGGCACGAGTGGGATTTCTGCGAAGTGGGTAAACTTTGAAATTTAGATTCCTATTGCAGCTAAGTTAGCGTGCTTTGAGTATTAATTGTGCTGAATTGTTTGGTAATGATCTCGTTTATGCCATATTTGTTTCGCTTTATATAATAATAATCGGTATAATAATGATCCATTGATGTATTTTATTATTTCTTTTATTAGCTCTTAAAAAGTTGCATCAAATATTTTGCAAAATTGTTGTAAATGCACGTAGAATATTAAATTATTTGATGTGTATTTACTAGAATTTTGTAGACCATTTTATATTTGTTATGTTTTGGTAGAACTAAATTTTAATACTACTGTGCCCAAAAAGTAAGACCAATTAATATTTTTTTTTTAAAAATTCTTTATTTATTCTTTCACATTTATTTTATCGTCTTCAAAGTACTCCCGTCCGGACACAATGCACTTATGGCAACTTTTTTTCCAATCCGCAATGCATGCCATTTTTTTGCGTATAGCTTAACAACTAATAAATTAATTGGATCAGTGCCGTCGATCATAATTGAATAATCTTTGCAAAAAAATTTCCATTAAATTTTCCTATGCAATAAATATAAATGTCTGTCTTCAGATCTGCGCTATTTCTTTTTCTATTCTCTTTCTTTTTTTGTTTCCGCCATTTCTTCAGCCGATGGAACACCGCACGCACATAAAAGGGCCGAGTCATTTGTATTTCCGAATGAGTTAGGGTAGATAATGCCTCGGAATTTTGGAAGGAAGAGTGTGAAATTGATTGGTGGGGTCAGAATGTTCTTCCATTTTTTCTCTCTGGACACAGATCCCCCCTTTTTCTTTTTAATAGAGATGGTCTTATTAAATAGGTGGGTATTTCACTCCCTGAAATTCCTCTCTATAGATTCTTTTTTCCCTTAAATGATTGCCTTCCACCTTGTGCTAAAAACAGGCACGTCGACGTTCTTTAATATTCTGCAACCGAACTTCTGGAGGCGTGCACTCTCGTGGGGTTGGCTGCAAGTAATCTCTACTCCAGTTCGAAAACTTCCGCTCTGGAAACTCAATTTATCATGCTAATAGATCTGATGTTTGACGAACCTGGCTTCGAAGTGGGTGAACTTTGAAATTTAAATTCCTACTGCAGCTTGGTTAGCGTGTTTTGTGTGTTAATTGTGATGAATTGTTTGGTAATGATCCTGTTTTTTCCCATATGTTTTATGCTTTCTATAATAGTAATCTGTATAATAATGATCGATTGATGTATTTTACAAACATAATATATATTTTAAATTACAATTTATAATATCTACATCGCAAAGATTAAATTTTAATTAACATTATTATGATTTGTCAGTTATTATCATATATTATATCATATTATCATTATTGTTATTTATCAGAATTCCGATTTGAAATTACATGAAATAATAATTTTATGAATATCAGAGATCTCGATGTGTCAAAACTAATAAATCATAGTCACCTGCAATTTCCAACTGTTACAAAGGAACAAAATTATAGGGCACTATTTCATATTTCATTATAGAAATTTTAGATTAACTTAGTTATTCCAAATAAAACTCATTGTATTTATAACAATAGATGATGTATCTTCTATAATTAATGCTTTTACTGATAATGTAAAAAATAAAATTTGGTGACTAATTATTTAAACACTCTTTTGTTATTTTTAAAAACTGAAATGTTTTTTTGAGAAAGATCTAATTTGTTCAAATATTTATTTATATTTTTTAATGGAATTTTAAAATAATAATTATTGTTAGTTATTACATAACATTTTAATCGAATTCTTTTATGTAACATAGATATTTTTGATACGAATACATTTTTAAAACCTCATGTTTATAACAAAATAATTATAGTGATATTGTTTTATTATATCTAATTCCAAAGTATTAGTTGATTTCAGAAAATCATGAATTTAATGAAAAATTACGAACATAGTTTAGTAAGAACAGATAAAGTCACTTGAACGAATTTATTCGTTCAACTCATGCTTTTTTTTTGCGTATAACTTAGCAACTCATAAATTAATTGAATCAATGCCGTCGATCATAATTGAATAATCTTTGCAAAAAAAATTTCCATTACGTTTTCCTATGCAATAAAAATAAATGTCTGTCTACAGGTCTGAGCCATTTCTTTTTTTATTTCCCGCCATTTCTTCAGCCCATGGAACACCGCACGCACATAAAGGGCCGAGTCATTTGTATTTCCGAATGAATTAGGGTAGATAATGCCTCGGAATTTTCGAAGGAAGAGTGAGAAATTGATTGGTGGTGTCAGAATGTTCTTCCATTTTCTCTCTCTGGACTCAGATTCCATCCCCCCTTTTCTTTTTAATAGAGATGGTCTTATTAAATAGGTAGATATTTCACTCCCTGATATTCCTCTCTATATATTCTTCATTTTCCTTAAACGATTGCCTTGCACCTTGTGCTAAAAATAGGCACGTCGACGTTGTTTAATATTCTGCAGCGGAACTTCGCCAGCCGTGCACTCTCGTGGGGTTGGCTGGCAGTAATCTCTACCCCAGTTCGAAAACTTCCGTTCTGGAAACTCAATCTATCATGCTAATAGATCTGATGTTTGACGAATCTGGCCCTTTCTTCGGAGTGGGTGAACTTTGAAATGTAAGTTCCTACTGCTGCAGCTTGGTGAGCGTGTTTTGAGTATTAATTGTGATGAATTGTTTGCTAATGATCCTGTTTTTTGCCCCACTCTTTTTTTTAATTTTTATATATATGCTACATAAAACTAAAGTTTTTTTTTTAAGAAAGGAGATCTATTTTGTTCAAGTATTTATTTACATTTTCTAATGGAACTTTAAAATAATAATTATTCTTAGTTATTACGTAACATTGTAATCGAAATCTTTTATGCGGATATATTTTTAATACTCTATGGTTATAAGTAAATAATTGTAGTCATATTGCTTTATTATATCTATTTTCAAAATATCAGTTAATTTCAGAATATCATGAATTTAATTAAAAGATTACGAACATAGTTTAGCAAGAACAAACGATGACATTTGAAGGAATTTATTCTTTTAACTCATGCTTTTTTTGCGTATAACTTAACAACTAATTAATTAATTGGATCAATGCCGTCCATCATAATTGAATAATCTTTGCGAAAAAATCTCTATTAAATTTTTCTGTGTAATAAAAATAAATGTCTGTCTGCAGGAGTGCGCCATTTCTTTTTCTACTCTTTTTTCTTTGTTCACGTATTTATTTATACTTTCTAATGGAATTTGAAAATAATAATTTTTTTTTAGTTATTACGTAACATTTTAATCGACGTCTTTTATGTAATCTATTTCTATACGAAAACTCTTTTAAATTGTTTTTTTAAACCTTGTGTTTATAATTAAATAATTGATATTGTTTGATATTGTTTTATTACATTTATTTTTAAAGTATAAGTTGATTTCAGAAAATCACAAATTTAATTAAAAGATTACGAACATGGTACAACAAGAACAAGTAAAGACATTTGAAGACGAATTTATTCGTTCAACTCATGCTTTTTTTGCGTATAACTTAACAACTAATAAATTAATTGGATCAGTGCCGTCGATCATAATTGAACAATCTTTTCAAAAAAATTTCCATTAAATTTTCGTATGCAATAAAAAATAAAATGTCTGTCTTCAGATCTGAGCCATTTCTTTTTCCTATTCTCTTTCTTTTTTTTTTTTTTTTTTTTTTTTTTGTTTCCCGCCATTTCTTCAGCCGATGGAACACCGCACGCACATAAAGGGCCGAGTCATTTGTATTTCCGAATGAGTTAGGGTAGATAATGCCTCGGAATTTTCGAGGGAAGAGTGTGAAATTGATTGGTGGTGTCAGAATGTTCTTTCATTTTCTTTCTCTCTGGACCCAGATCCCCCCTTTTTCTTTTTAATAGAGATGGTCTTATTAAATAGGTAGGTATTTCACTCCCTGAAATTCCTCTATAGATTCTTTTTTCCTTAAATGATTGCCTTCCACCTCGTGCTAAAAATAGGCACGCCGACGTTCTTTAATATTCTGCAACCGAACTTCTGGAGGCGTGCACTCTCGTGGGGTTGGCTGCAAGTAATCTCTACTCCAGTTCGAAAACTCCGTTCTGGAAACTCAATTTATCATGCTAATAGATCTGAAGTTTGACGAACCTGGCTTCGAAGTGGGTGAACTTTGAAATTTAAGTTCCTTCTGCTGCAGTTTGGTTAGCGTGTTTTTGAGTATTAATCGTGATGAATTGTTTGGTATTGATCTGGTTTTTGCCATATTTTTTTATGCTTTATATAAGAATAATCTGTTTCATAATGATCGATTGATGTATTTTACTTATTTTATTGGCTCTTAAAAGGAAAGAAAATATTTTATGCATAAAATGTGTAGAATATAAAATAGAATAGAATATTCTAGTAGATACATCAAGTAATTTAGTTTTCTATATGAATTTACAAGAATTTTGCAAAATATTTTATGCATGGCATGCATAAAATATTTCTAAGATGCAAATAACATTTTATATGTAATGTGTTTTGGCAGAACTAAAATTTAATACACATTAATTGAAAATGTATTTGAGATATTACAATAAATGAAATTGTTTATAAAAAAATATCTGTAGAAATGCTTGACGAACCTGGCACGAGTGGGATTTCTGCGAAGTGGGTAAACTTTGAAATTTAGATTCCTATTGCAGCTAAGTTAGCGTGCTTTGAGTATTAATTGTGCTGAATTGTTTGGTAATGATCTCGTTTATGCCATATTTGTTTCGCTTTATATAATAATAATCGGTATAATAATGATCCATTGATGTATTTTATTATTTCTTTTATTGGCTCTTAAAAAGTTGCATCAAATATTTTGCAAAATTGTTGTAAATGCACGTAGAATATTAAATTATTTGATGTGTATTTACTAGAATTTTGTAGACCATTTTATATTTGTTATGTTTTGGTAGAACTAAATTTTAATACTACTGTGCCCAAAAAGTAAGACCAATTAATATTTTTTTTTCAAAAATTCTTTATTTATTCTTTCACATTTATTTTATCGTCTTCAAAATTACGGACACAATGCACTTATGCCAACTTTTTTCCAATCGTCAATGCATGCCTTTTTTTTGCGTACAACTTAACAACGAATACATTAATTATGTCAATGCCGTCAATCATAATTGAATAATCTTTGCATTAAAAATTTTCATTAAATTTTGCTATGCAATAAAAATGTCTGTCTTCAGGTCTGCGCCATTTTTTTTTTTCTATTCTTTTTTTTCCCCGCCATTTTTTCAGCCGATGAAATACTGCACGCACATAAAGAGCCGAGCCATCTCTCTTTCACACTCTTTTTTTGATTTTTATATATCTTACTTAAAACTGAAGTTTTTTTTTTTTAAGAAAGGAAATCTATTTTGTTCAAGTATTTATAAAAATAAAGGAGAGAGAGATAGAAAGGAGATCTATTTTGTTCAAGTATTTATTTACATTTTTTAATGGAATTTGAAAAGAATAATAATTTTTAGTTATTACGTAACATTTTAATCAAAAGCCTTTTATGTAATATAGATATTTTTGATACTAATATTTTTTAAAACCTCATGTTTATAATAAAACAATTATAGTGATATTGTTTTATTACATTTATTTTCAAAGTATTAGTTCATTTCAGAAAATCATGAATTTAATTACGAACTATACTTTATTTAATAAGAACAAATAAAGACATTTGAGCGAATTTACTCATTCAACTCATGCTTTTTTTGCGTATAACTTAACAACTAATAAATTAATTGGATCAGTGCCGTCGATCATCATTGAATAATCTTTGCAAAAAATTTCCATTAAATTTTCCTATGCAATAAAAATAAATGTCTGTCTGCAGGACTGCGCCATTTTTTCCCCTTCATTCTTCTTTTTTTATTATTATTTCCGCCATTTTTTCAGCCGATGGAACACCGCACGCACATAAAAGTGCCGAGTCATTTATATTTCCGAATGAGTTAGGGTAGATAATGCCTCGGAATTTTCGAAGGAAGAGTGTGAAATTGATTGGTTGTGTCAGGATGTTCCTCCATTTTCTCTCTTTCTCTGGACCCAGATCCCCCTTTTTCTTTTTAATAGAGATGGTCTCATTAAATAGGTAGGTATTTCACTCCCTGAAATTCCTCTCCATAGATTCTTTTTTTCCTTAAATGATTGCCTTCCACCTTGTGCTAAAAATAAGCACGTCGACCTTCTTTAATATTCTGCAACCGAACTTCGCCAGGCGTGCTCTCCTGGGGTTGGCTGCAAGTAATCTCTACACCAGTTCGAAAACTTCCGTTCTGAAAACTCAATTTATCATGCTAATACATCTGAAATTTGACGAACCTGGCTTCGAAGTGGGTGAACTTTGAAATTTAAGTTCCTACTGCTGCAGCTTGGTTAGCGTGTTTTGAGTATTAATTGTGGTGAATTGTTTGATCCTGTTTGATTGAATGATCCTGTTTTTTCCATATTTTTTATGCTTTACGTAATAACAATCTGTTTAATAATGATCGATTGATGCATTTTACTTTCTTTTCATTGGCTCTTAATAAGATGCATCAAATGCTGTGCAAAATTGTTATTGATGTGCATGGAAAAAACTAAATTATTTGATGTGTATTTACTGGAATTTTGTAGACCATTTTATATTTGATGCGTTTTGGCAGGACTAAATTTTAATACTACTGTGCCCAAAAAGTAGGACCAATTAATATTTTTTTTTCTCAAAAACTCTTTATTTATTCTTCCACATTTATTTCATCTTCTTCAAAGTAATTCCCTCGGGACACAATGCACTTTGCCAACTTTTTTCCAATCCTTAATGCTAAAAAGTCCTCAATGCATGTCTTTTTTTTGCGTATAACTTAACAACTAATAAATTAATTGGATCAATGCCGTCTATAATAATTGAATAGTCTTTGCAAAAAAATTTCCATTAAATTTTCCTAAGCAATAAAAATAAATGTCTGTCTGCAGGTCTGCGCCATTTCTTTTTCTACTCTTTTTGTTTCCCGCCATTTCTTCAGCCGATGAAATACCGCACGCACATAAAGGGCCGATCCATTTGTATTTCCGAATGAGTTAGGGTAGATAATGCCTCAGAATTTTAGAAGGAAGAGTGTGAAATTGATTGGTGGTGTCAGAATGTTCTTCCATTTTCTCTTTCTGGACTCAGATCCCATTTAGACCCGCCCAGATTCTTTTCTTTTTAATAGAGATGGTCTTATTAATTAGGTTGGTATTTCACTCCCTGAAATTCCCCTCCATAGATTTTTTTTTCCCTTAAATGATTGCCTTCCACCTTGTGCTAAAAACAGGCACGTCGACGTTCTTTAATATTCTGCAACCGAACTTCTGGAGGCGTGCACTCTCGTGGGGTTGGCTGCAAGTAATCTCTACCCCAGTTCGAAAACTTCCGTTCTGGAAACTCAATTTATCATGCTAATAGATCTGAAGTTTGACGAACCTGGCTTCGAAGTGGGTGAACTTTGAAATTTTAGTTTCTATTGCTGCAGCTTTGGTTAGCGTGATTTGAGTATTAATTGTGATGAATTGTTTGATAATGATCCTGTTTTTTCCCATATTTTTTATTCTTTATGTAATAATAATCTGTAGAATTATGATCGATAGATGATGCATTTTACTTTTTTTTATTGGCTGTTAAAAAGAGGCATTAAATACTGTGTAAAAAGGCGCACATAGGAAACTGAATTATTTGATGTGTATTGACTAGAATTTTATAGAACATTTTATATTTGATGTGTTTTGGGAGGACCAAAATTTAATGCAAATTAAATGATGAAGTATATGACATATTACAATAAAATAAAATTCTGTATAAATTAATATTTATAGAAATAAAATTTCATTTAAATATCTAAATAACTCAGACTAATACATTAAAAATTGTGTATATTAACTATACATGAGTTAAAATAAATCAAATAAATAAATATACAATACATATTTTCTGAATCATCAGTTTTTTAAAAATAATAAATATTATAATGAAATTTGATAAATTACAATATCAAGCCAAGTGAATTGAGAATTTACTTATCAATTTGTATTAAAATTAGTCCTATAATAATTATTTGATTTCATATGAATTTAAAAAATTTACATTAAAAATATTTGACAATTTTCATTATTATACAGATATATTTCAGTATATAATATTTTATTGTAAATTATATAGAATAAATCTTGAGGGGATGTCAATATTTTGTATTTGGCACAATATTGAAGTAGAATTTTTGTACACAAAACTGAAGAATTTTTATGCACAAAACTGAAGAATTGTTATACTCTATACTGAAGATAGTGTTATACGAAATACTGAAGAAAATTCAATATTGTATATAACAACTCTTGATAAGATGCATCAAATCAATAGTAGTAATGCACAGTTTATTCAGTCAATACTCTTAATGCATTGCCTGTAGAAGAATTGTTAAACCCTATATTGAATCTGCTTAAGGACTAGTGACATGGCTACTCATGACGCCAATGTGGGCCAATTTATTCTATTCTGCTATTAGCATGTTTTAGAATGAAAAAAAAAAAAAAAGGAGTAGATTCGATAATATTCCTTACAGACTACGTACTACATTCTAAAAGTTACCAGCAGATTTTCCTATTGGATATGTAAGTATGCTGTATTTAATTCTGAAAATCCTTTTGGAAGGCATTATACTTTTCATAAGAAAACATGTGACCCATGATGGCCCATGGTATTCAAGTAATTTTCTCTTTATCAAGTTGTCAAAAGATTATAGCAGGCATTTGACCCATGATGCAGCTAATGCAAGAACCTCTTTATTGAAGAAAAAAAAAAAAAATATCCAGCACCACAAAGTTTAACTAACCAATCAGAATATATTTGAATATATAGTTGATGTAAGAAGAAAAAAAGTAGTTATGTGCATTTTTTAGTTTGTTCATATAGTTTGCTAGAACTTCCATTTTAAGAGAAAAAAAAAAAGACCACATCCTATTTCAGTTCCTTCAGACCAGCATCCAGAGATTTAAAACCGAAAATATCTTAAACCTTCAAAAAAAAAAAAAAAAAAAAAAAAAAAAAAAAAAAAACTTCCACCATGCTGTCCTAAGCTACATTTTATAGTTTAAAAATAGAAATTGGAACCGAGGTTTTTTCTGGTGGATTCGCCTGTCATGCGCCGGACATTCACTCCACTAAGATGGAGTAGTTTTTTGCTCACGCAGCTTGGCGAGAAGACGACTCCTGACGATTTAAAATGCTAACTGAAGTGAGTTGAGTGACGGAACACGGCTTCCTCTGACAGGTGTCTCGTGTCGGGACAGTGTTGGGTGTTAAAAAGGAGGACGCGCGACTCGCGGTTCGTTTTATGCAGCTGTCAGGGTGATGAGTGAGATGTGGATTTTGGCCACGAAGCTCTGCAAGCCTTTTGTTGCAGGAATTGGCAGGGGAATTGGGTTTCTTCTTGCTTTTTTCTTCTTGTAAGCGGGCTCTGCGGTGAGTCGCTCTGGTAGAAAGCGAATTTATGTTCTCTGGTGAGAGGGGCAGGTCGCCTTCAAAGTAAACCTTGGGGGGACTTAGTAGAGTGCCATGCAGGGTTCTTCTTTCTTTCTTTCTATATCTTTTTCGCAAACCGGGATGGATTCAAGTTGCCATTTTTTTTTCGATCCGTGGTGTTATGCCTGCCATTCAGAGTCTGCCATGCTGAGTAAGGGTGGGTGTTGCGCCCGTTAGAATGTCTGTTTTTGAAACGGAGTGGACAACATCACAATAGTTTTTCAAGTGGTTTGTATCACAATAGTTTTTCAAGTAGTTTGTATCACAATAGTATCTGAGGCTAAGTAGTAATAAAATACTTTGATCAGTGGTTGTCTGAATTTTTATGGGATAATTGATGGTATCGACCCCCAGCGGGAAGCGAAAAGATTTTTGGGTGATTGATGAAAAAATTTTGGAAAGAATATTGTTCTATTTATTATTATTTTCTCGTTAAAATTAATCTTCAGCTTTCTTCTTTCTGTAATTCCTATGAATAGTTTTAAAATAGTTTTAGAATAGTTCCTGTAATAGCAGACTTAAATAGTTTAGTTAATAGTTATTTAAATTTAGTTCTTCTTAAATACACATATTGTTTCAAAGATGTATTATTACATTTATATAATAAAATCTCTCTGGTAGAAAGCGAATTTATGTTCTCTAGTGAGACGGGCATGTCGCCTTTAAAGTAAACCTTGGGGGGACTTAGTAAAGTGCCGTGCAGGGTTCTTCTTTCTTTCTATATCTTTTTCGCAAACCGGGATGGATTCAAGTTGCCATTTTTTTTTCTGTCCGTGGTGTTATGTCTGCCATTCATGCTCAGTTAGGGTGGGTGTTGCGCCCATTTGAATGTCTGTTTTTGAACCGAAGGGGACAGCATCACAATAGTTTTTGAAGTAGTTTGGGTCACATTAGTATCTGAAGCTAAGTACCAATAAAGTATTTATCTCAGTGGTTATCTGAATTTTTATGGGATAATTGAGAGGTTCTTAAAGTGGGGGAGGGTATCGACCCCTAGTGGGCAGCGAAAAGAGTTTTGGGTGAGTCATGAAAAAATTTTGGAAAATTTTTCAGTTTTTTTTTATTTTTTCGTTAAAATTCTTCAGCTTTCTGTTATTAATATTATATATAGTTTTTTTTTCTTTTACAATTTTTTCTTACATTGCTGTAAATGCTAGAGTATTTTTTATTCAAATTTAATTCCTATGAATAGTTTTAGAATAGTTCCTGTAATAGCACATTTAAATAGTTTAGTTAAAAGTTATTTAAATTTAGTTCTTCTTAAATACACATATTTTTTCAAAGTTGTTTTATTACATTTTTATAATAAATATATATAAAGCATTGTTTTATATTAGTTTCATATTTGCTGATACTGTATGGGATACATCAGTGATGCATATATATATATATATATATATATTTGCATTTGCATACACTCATATATATATGAGTGTATGCAAATACAAAACATACTCATTCAAAAAAGAGTTAAATATCAGTTCATTTTCTGTAACTGGAAATGATTTACAATTATGTGATATGCTTCATAATACAGCGTTCATTTTGATGATGTTTTCAGTATTATCTATTTCAGACACTAAAAATATTTTTATTGTGTGTTTTTATAAAGGTTAAAATGTTTAATACAAAGTGACAATATTTGATTCAATGCACTCCTTTGGTGGAATTAATATACAATGATTTTCAGTAACTTGCATTAAATAAGAAATGATTTGATACTGATTTGAATGTCCAGGTGGAAATGAAACGTTATTAATTTAGTTTACAACATGTCATTCTATAATATCACAGAGCATATTTTGTCAATTCTATTATTTGTTAACTAACTTTACTGGAATTATAAAAATTAAAATTAAAATTAGCAAAGAAAAAGTGTAAGTAAGAAGAAAATAGTAAGCTTGAAATTTAAAATTAACCTTCGAAAAACACCAAATAAAACTGGGAGGATAGCATAGAGAATTAATAATAGTGCGCACATCAGGATTGCCAGTTTGGAGCAGACATACTTCTCACGTGACTTGTTTTATTTCTCTATTATATTCCTCTATTATATCCGCGCCATAATATATTGCTACTCTATAGGCGAAAAGTGCAGGAAAAACGAAAGTGTAAAGAAGGCTGGCTGTCAATCCATATGAACTGGAAGAAATCAGATTGATCTAGCGAAGGAAGAAAGGATTTCTGTAGGTCAATATTTGTAAGATCCAAACAATTATGATAGCAGTGACGGGAAAATGTCACGATTACGCTGACCGTGAGCTTTTGAGGTGGTAACCTGATGGTTTGAGTCTTTTCCGCGTATGCTTTAACAATTGGGAAGTTAATGAAATCGTGTTATACAATGACTTTATACTTTTTTTCAGCAATGGATCGTAATTTGGATGAGTAAAAAGGAGGGAATTCTTCTTTGTGCAAGAATTCACGTTAGAGAAGACATGGCGAGTTTGTGATTCGGGAGAGCATATGAATTTTGAAAAATCTGAAATGTCTTCAGTCTGACCATGGCTGTAGGGATCCGAATTGGAGAGGCTTACAATATAATGGGCCGTATGATGAGGGTGAAGAGAAGGATTTTGTCTCTGACCGATAAATTGCTTATAAAATTTGTTAGCAAAGAAAGAGTAAGACTGCAAAAATTTGCTTTTATAATGGTGTCAATAACGTGTGAGTGAAAAAAGTGCTTTGCCCAGCCGGCTTGCACTGCAGTATATCACAGTTGTTTTTAATTTCATAACTCTTCAGATTCTCACCAATACAAGGCATGAAATTGAACTATCTCTTATACTAGAAGATCAACCAAAGTATAGGTGGGTTTCGTTTTCCACTGATGTATCAGCTCACCTACTGATGATGAAGGAAGGCCATGAAAAAAGGCCTGCCAAGAGGACTTTTGCTTTTTATATGGGAAAAAATTCAGAAAACTCCCTACCAGACAGTCTGACTTTTGAAGTGAGACGTTAATACACATTGCCGCTATTACCATCGCATCTCCTCGTTTTTGAAAGCAGTGACTGCAACTGAAACGAATTTGAATCCGAATCCTTCTAAACTCGCCTTTTACAGCTGGGCCATAAATTGGTCAACCAATATATCTGACATCAAAATTTATTTATTTTTGTAACTTTATTTATTTAATTTATTTTGTTTTTACATTGTAAATTAATAAGGATAATTTCTGTTTATTTAAATTTTTATTATAATTTTTATTATTATTTATTCAATTTATCTTATTTTTTTTAAAAAGTCCAAAATTTTCGATACATTTTTTCCCAGCCATCTTACAAATATTTCAGAAAGCAAGTTGTAACTTTCTGTAATAGTTAATAGCGAAAATGGGAAAAATGAGTTTTTATTTTATATTTATTTTATTGGAAAAACCATTAAAATACTTTTTTGGGATTTTTTTTTTTCATAAAGAGAATTTCTTTTTAAATTATTAAAATAAAAAAAGGAAATGTTCCATTAAAAGCACTCGAATTGAGACGTCTGAAGCTGTAGAAAATTCCTTTAGCAACATTCATAGAAATCTAATGCCTTCACGGTTTTAGTTAGGGCTGCAAATGATAAAGGAGAAAAGTTTAACTATTGTTTAACCTAATAGTTAGGTTGGGGTAAATTAAATGGACGTTGCGTGAAACAAAGATTATTTTGCAGTACCGCAACGCTGAATCAATTTTAATTACCAGGAGACATTTTTTGTTTCTCCTGTTTTGTGACGACGAGAAAGTATTCGTTTCAGTTAAGTGTGTGTTAAAGTAGGCTGTGCACTAACTTGGAACAAACTAGAAATGCGCATTTATACTCTAATGCTGTTAATTTATATCAATATAATACAAGTATAAATTTTGTCTTCTTTATCATATGGATTAAAGAGTTTCATACTATTTATTTAAGAGTTGAAAAGCAGAAATGTTTTAAAAAGGGTTTTCGTTTTTGTTTGAAATTATTTAAGCAAGTTTAAAACTGCCATCGATATTATCCACCATTGTTTTACAAAACTGCAGATAAAAAATAAATATTTTCTTTTCTTTTTCAAAACTATGTTCTGGATCATTAGTCATGCATAGTTTATCTGGTATTTTTTTTTGTAGCATCTGCTGCACTACATGTATACATCAGAAAATAGAATGGACTTTGTGTAACTTGCTACGTATTTGTAAGTGGTTTTATAAAACAACTGTAAAACGTTTAACCAAGTAATCTGAATGCGAGTCATTCTGTTAGAATTTGTATTAAATCTTCACTTATATTTTAAAGTAGTGGCTGTAGTTTAACTTATTGGAGGGAAACTGTTGTTGTTCTTACCTATGGCTTTATTGGAACTGAATCCATACAAATTAGGCCACTTACCGTAGAAACAAAAAGAACATTTAAACAAATTAAAATTACAAAGTTAAAAGACCAGGCATTCTTAACAAAAAATGACCAAAAGGCCTTAGAAAATGTAACTTATTTTTAACTGTTTTTAAGAGTAAAAATTTAAAATTCTAGAAGCTCCATAACAAAAGTCCATGTGAGAAGTCCATTGTGTCCATGTGACACAAATCACCATTCTGTTGTAGGTTAGAATCCAGTTCTGGGCAAATAAGTAAATGGGTCTTATTCATTTTCTCTGTCTTACATATATCAGAGTTCACAATCCCTATTTTGGCCAGATGTTCGGCAAGGCAGTCGCACCGAGTTCTTAATCTAAAATTGGCAACAGCTTTTTTGAGAGTTTTTCCACTCAATTTTTTCCAGTCATCCCCGATTGTCTCCCAGACTCCCTTTGGTGTTAGATAATAATTCACTAATATTATTATAGGGAAACTAATTGTCATCTATTTTCATATTTCATTGGTTACACTATCATGTAGAACAAATGGAATATTTTACATTTAATTAAATACATAAAGATATGTAAAAAAAATTTTATTCACACCAAACATAAATTTTGATGATTTTTTTTATTAAATTCCTCATAAACCTATGCATGCCCTTATTAAATAAGGACTGAAAACGCGCTTATTGCAATTTTATCAAATAGGATTAGCAAAACCACAGATAAATACTATTTTATATAAAAATTATTCTGTATACTAAGACAATATTTTAATTTGATTAAATATATCTTGCAATAAAAGTGGGATTGTATTAAAATTTTGATAATATAACTTCTAAGATAGCTCATTTTTTAATTATGTAAGTGATTGTCCTGAAATTTATTATAGCAAATTGTTTATTGTGGAATGGCATATACTAAATGTTTTCTTTTTCTATTGTGCAATTTTGAATTTCAATCTTCATTGCAGTGTATAAGTTGACAGTTATTCACACTTTTTATACTTCATTTTAATGGATAACTAAACATTAAACCTAATTGTCGTTTGTGAATTCATTACACTTTACAAATATACATACATCTTATTTGGTGCAACAGCCCAATGATGGGACAAGGAGGTCTGGCTACTGGCAGTTTTCAAGACAGGATATGTTTTCTTTTTTAAGGGGTCTTGTCATCCCTACGCCCAACTGTCTGTAGTCATATTAGACCGTGACGTGTGAATTAAAGTGGGTTCCAAACCACTACAAGCGTCCATGGCAAACCCGGATATGAAACCTTTGGCACCCAGAGCGCTAGTCACTCGGCTATCAGGACCTATATATAAATATATATAATGCTTTTTCGACTTTTTCTTGATAGCATACTGGACTTCAAAAGCGCAGTCATATATTTCATTTCAGTCTATTTTATCAATACAATAAAACATTTGATTTCTTTTGTTTAATTATTAGATTCTAATAGAAAACTGAACTTCTGAAATTTCTTCAAAGACTTTTCAGAGCTCTGAGAAAGTATTTGACCTTTTTACCAAACACTCCTCCATGCCCTAGCAACAAGTGGTCATCAACTTAAAAAAAAAATCCAATCATATTTTTTATCTCGGTTTCCTTTTTTCAAAATTCCATTCCAGGCCAACTTTTTTAGGACTTTTTATCAAAAAGCGATCCGTTAACGTTTTTGATGGCTTAAGAATAACGTTAGAGGAAAAATTGCATTACTTTCCCCTCCCATCCTTTTCTTTATACTTATTTATTTCTAAATTGTGTTTTCCCCCGACTTTTTTCTAAGCGGAATCTAATATTGGCCATCTCGGCTTTTTTCCATCTATTGCATTCCTGCGGTAGTGCTTGGCGCTGATTTTGGAAAATACCAACTCCCTCTACCCCCTACCGCAGCAGCATCCCTCGTCTCTGTCATCATCTCTTAAAAAGCAAATGCAAAACCCATCTCATTCTTGCCTTGACATGCAGTGACAGGTGTCCTTTCCTTTATAGGTACATCTTGAAGAGATTAAAGTCGAGGTTAATAAAATAAAGTGGAAGAAAAAGAAAAAGTAGGGGGATGAGCAAGGAAGAACTTTCTATTTTTCTTTGCATCACTTTTTTTTCTTTTCTTTTTCTGTTAGTGGGGGTTGGTGATTTCATTTGTTGGATGTTTTCCATGAAGTTGGATCTTGCAAGTATTCATCTAAGAATTTATTCTGGCGTGTTGCATAACAAATTTGATGCTGGGTAACTTGCTTTTTCAGACTCATCTCTTTCGGTTGTTGATGTTTTGATACATTTTTTCTCTTTCAAGAACATGCTTCGTGGTTGTATATTCTTCGAGAAGATAGTTCTTCTTGCCGCTCGGAGTAGCGGATTAATTAACCTTTAGAATTCAACTTACGAAATAAAGAACGTCTAGATACTTTTCATTGTACGAATTTTTGCGTTAGTTTTTTTTTTAATGTTGAACTGTTGATGAAAAGATTTTGCATCATCATTTCTGTGCCATCATTTTATAAGCAAAAAGAAAAACTATATAATTTGAATTTTTCTTTATAATATATAAATTGTTTATTTTATTTGAAACTGAAAATAATCACCTTACATTCTACAAAATACTCCACGAAGTGTAACGTGTAAATTAAATATGAAAATGTACAGAAGGAGGAAAAAGAGCACCGAGTATCTAAAAAGAATATTCAAGTATATATATATATATATTCTTCATTAGCGACAGCCGCATGTTGGGCCAAGACCTGGCTGGCTGCCAAGTACTGGCAGATTTCGAAATATGATATGGTTTCTTTTCACGGGGTAGAGTTGTTCGATCAATATTCAACATTCTACAGTCATATTGGAACAGGACCTACGGTTTAAAGTGGATTCCGTACCACTACAAACATCCATGGCACCGCTGGGTCTCAACCCCGAAACTTGTGGCATCGAGCGCCAGAGCATTATGTATATATATATAGAATATAGATACATTCAGTCATTCAGATTTCATTTCAGTTTTTTTATCGATACAATAAAATATTTTATTTCTTTTGTTTAATTATTAGATTCTGATAGAAGATTCTTCAAAGTCTTTTCAAAACTGTGAGAAAGTATTTATCCCTTTTACCGAAAACGCCTCCATGCCCTAGCAACAAGTGGTCACCAACTTTAAAAAAAATCAATCATATTTTTTATCTCGTTTTCCTTTTTTCAAATTCCATTCCAGGCCAACTTTTGGAAGGACTTTTTATCAAAAAGCGATTCGTTAACGTTTTTGATGGCTTAAGAATAACGTTAGAGGAGAAATTGCATTACCTTCCCCTCCCATCCTTTTCTTTATACTTATTTATTTCTAAATTGTATTTTCCCCGACTTTTTTCTAAACGGAATCTAATATTGGCCATCTCGGCTTTTTTCCATCTATTGTATTCCTGCGGTAGTGCTTGGCGCTGATTTTGGAAAATACCAACTCCCTCTACCCCCTACCGCAGCAGCATCCCTCGTCTCTGTCATCATCTCTTAAAAAGCAAATGCAAAACCCATCTCATTCTTGCCTTGACTTGCAGTGACAGGTGTCCTTTCCTTTATAGGTACATCTTGAAGAGATTAAAGTCGAGGTTAATAAAATAAAGTGGAAGAAAAAGAAAAAGTAGGGGGATGAGCAAGGAAGAACTTTCTATTTTTCTTTGCATCACTTTTTTTTTTCCTTTTTTTTTTGGTGGGGGTTGGTGATTTCATTTGTTGGATGTTTTCCATGAAGTCGGATCTTGCAAGTATTCATCTAAGAATTTATTCTGGCGTGTTGCATAACAAATTTGATGCTGGGTAAGTTGCTTTTTCAAACTCATCTCTCTTGGTTGTTGATGTTTTGATACATTTTTTCTCTTTCAAGAACATGCTTCGTGGTTGTATATTCTTCGAGAAGATAGCTCTTCTTGCCGCTCGGAGTAGTGGATTAATAACTTTTGGAATCCAGCTTACGAAATAAAGCAACATCTAGATACTTTTCGTTATACGAATTTGTTGCGTTAGTTTTGATTTTTTTTATGTTGTTGAGCTGTTGATGACAAGATTTTGCATCATAATTTCTGTATCATCATTTTATAAGCAAAAAAAAAAAAAAAAAAAAAAAAACTATATAATTTTATAATATCTAAATTATTAAATTGTTTATTTTATTTGAAACTCAAAATAATCACCATGCATTCTACAAAATACTCTACGAATTGGAACGTGTAAATTAAATATGAAAATTTATACAGGGAAAAAAATGACACCAAGTACCTAAAAAGAATATTCACAAAAATATATTCTTCATTCGTGACACCCCCATGGTGAGTCATGGCCGACTGTCTAATATCAGATTTCGCAGCATGAGATGGTTGCTTTTTACGTTGTCGGATGTCAGTCTACGCCCAACATTCTACAGTCATATTAGACCTGGACCTACAGGTTAAAGTGGATTCTGAACCACTACAAACGTCTCCGGCACCGCTGGGATTCAACCCGAAACCTGTGGCATCGAGGGCCAGAGCGCTATATATATATATATTCAGCATTTATAAGTTTTTCGACTTTTTCTTGATAGCATACTGCACTTCGAAAACGCAGTTATATTTCATTTCAGTCGATATGATTCAGACTATTTTATTCATACAATAAAACATTTTGATTTATTTTGTTTAATTATTAGATTCTGATAGAAGCTTCTTCAAAGTTTTCTCAGAACTTTGAGAAAGTATTTATCCCTTTTACCAAAAACGCCTTCATGTCCTAGCAACAAGTGGTCATCAACTTTTTTTAAAATCATATTCTTATCTCGTTTTTTCCCTTTTTTCAAAATTCCATTCCAGACCAACTGTGGTAGGGCTTTTTTTTTAAAATCAAAAAGCGATCCGTTAACGTTTTTGATGGCTTAAGAATAACGTTAGAGGAGAGAAATTGCATTACCTCCCCTCTCATCCTTTTCTTTATACTTATTTATTTCTAAATTGTATTTTCCCCCGACTTTTTTCTAAGCGGAATCTAATATTGGCCATCTCGGCTTTTTTCCATCTATTGCATTCCTGCGGTAGTGCTTGGCGCTGATTTTGGAAAATACCAACTCCCCCCCTACCCTACCGCAGCAGCATCCCTCGTCTCTGTCATCATCTCTTAAAAAGCAAATGCAAAACCCATCTCATTCTTGCCTTGACATGCAGTGACAGGTGTCCTTTCCTTTATAGGTACATCTTGAAGAGATTAAAGTCGAGGTTAATAAAATAAAGTGGAAGAAAAAGAAGTAGGGGGATGAGCAAGGAAGAACTTTCTATTTTTCTTTACATAATTTTTTTTCTTCTTCTTCTGTTGGTGGGGGTTGGTGATTTCATTTGTTGGATGTTTTCCATGAAGTTGGATCTTGCAAGTATTCATCTAAGAATTTATTCTGGCGTGTTGCATAACAAATTTGATGCTGGGTAAGTTGCTTTTTCAGACTCATCTCTCTTGGTTGTTGATGTTTTGATACATTTTTTTCTCTTTCAAGAACATTCTTCGTGATTGTATATTCTTCGAGAGGACAGTTCTTCCTGCCGCTCGGAGTGGCGAATTAATAACTTTTGGAATCCAGCTTACGAAATAAAGAACATCTAGATGCGTTTCGTTGTAAGAATTTTTTTTTTGTTGTTGTTGTTGTTGTTGAGCTGTTGATGAAATGCATCATCATTTCTGTGCCATCATTTTATTCATAGTAAAAAAAAAAGGTATAATTTGAAAAAAAAAAAATCTGAATTGTTTATTTTATTTGGAACTAAAAATAACACATTGCATTCTACAAAATACTCTACGAAGTGTAGCGTGTAAATTAAATATAAAAAATTACAGAGGGTAAAAAAAACGGCAAATACCTAAAAATAATAATAAATAAAACGTAGACCAGAAATATTTCATTAGATAAATGCTGAACTGCAAAATCACAAAAGTTCCGATGCACTTGATAAGGTTCAACAACACTGGATACCAGAATATGGACTGTCTTCTTAAGCTTTCTTTCGATCACGCTCTGGCACGTGATGTGGTGTGAATTCTCAATGGCCAGTCTCGCTCTCTCGCGGGAAAAAAATTATATCTCCACTCCAAACCAATATTATATCTCCCCTTTTATCGATTTATATATGTTAGGTATGTCTGATGGTGTGTAGAATGAAGATTAGAAGCTAGTTATAAAGATATGTGGTTTCGAATTTATAACTTTATTGGTTATTATAAAAAGTCTTGTAATATGAGTTGCAGAGACGATAGTTCTGCAGGGCCTTCCCCCTCCTTAAAAAAAATGAAACGTATTAAGCCTATAACATATGATGAAATTGGAAATGCATTCTTTGAGTTATCTAGTGATGCCACTTTTGACAGCCTTGAAGAATTCATTCTTCCTCAAGTTTTGCAGCAATAATATTACTCCAGTAGTAATTCATTCATATTAAATATTTGTTAGTGATTAATTATCATACAAAAACAATGCTATTTGTCGCTTGTTTTCATTACACTGTTAATGTTTTACACATCACGCGCCAGCACGTAATTTGGCATTTAAGAAATATTTTTACCTCTGGTGTCCATCACACGCTGGCGTGTAGTCAAAATATTCTACAAGTAAAGGTTTACATGTTGCTTAATGATTATACTAGATTGCATACAATCTTGCCTTATTACTACATTTCAATCATATTTGTTATAAAAAGTAAATAGCTTTCTGACCCATTACTTCGGCGGGGCAATAACTATCAACAACATCCTCAAATGATCAACTATTTGCCGCTAAGTTTCGTAGATTTCGGTGATGCTCACCTTCGAATTACTATTTGAAATTGTTAGTTATATGTAAAAAAAAAAATCGAAGGAAAACAAATGAAAAGAATAATAAAAATTTTGATGAAGAGAAAAAAAATCTTATTCAAATAACATTTCTGAAACAAAATAAATAAAATTTCACAGTTTTGATGTAAGGGTAAAAATGAGAATGCTAGTTGTTCAATAAAAAAGTTTATGTTCAACACTTAGAAAAACATTTTACTCAAGATTTTCTAAATGGTATTATTTATTACATACCATCGGACCCATATAGGACCCATCTAGTATTACCTAAATAACAATATTATGTTATGTAATTTTATACATTTAGGTCAAAGAAGTTAATTTAAAATTAAAAATCAGACATTAAACCAAAAAAATTTATTTTGTTATAGAATCTTACCGTATATATCATTTATATTTTTTATTAAAGGTGCAAACAGTGGAAATAATTATATTTAATATTCATATTTATATATTTTTTGTACGGTCCGCGACCTTCTCAAGATTTATTTTATTTATCTTGTAAAGCACATACACACTGATAATCAAAAGCACATACTCACTGATATAAATCTACACACACACGGTTCATATCTTTCTGGACAGCGCTTTCGTGACACTGAAAACTAAACGACTGCTTTAAGAAATACAATGTCATCTTTATCATATGGGGAGATAAATGAACATTTTTTTCTTCCATGCTGATTTAAACTTGAGATTTTGTATTGCACAACATACCATCCATACAAACTACAATCTGCGAGACACTTAATATGCGTTGGAAAAGATGCAAATCATCTCTCTGAACATGTCTGATGAGAGGATCCTGTGAGAACACCCACGATGGGCTCTTCTGCCAACGTAAACATGCCAAAGTCATTCAAATGAGGCGTGACCCACTGATGTCACTAATAAATGGACACCACGACAGCAGTGCGTTAACATGATGAATACATTCCTGTTATGCGAGATGGCGAGTTTTGAATTTCATACATGTTCCAAGTCGGGAAGGATTGATGACTGCGAAGCGAGTTTCGTGGAAATATGCGGAAATGTTCTGTATTCTGTGTCTTCTTTTTTTATTCCTGGCAGAGGCCACGGATATCTTAAAGAATAGGACTTGACACTTCGTATATTAAGGTGGCGCAAAAAAGTGTCGTTATAACCACTTAGTTTTTTAAGTTATGTCTTTGGTGTTAATTGGATATGTACGCTTGTGGTTTTTTTATTTATTGCAATGGAGTAGGGTGTGTGTGAATATAAACTATGCTCGAATCTTTATGGGGTATGAATAAAATAATTCTTTCATGTCGCAGCTTACAAGTGTTGGTTTTAATTAAATTAAGTTTGTTATGAATTATTTGGATGACTATGTTTTGACTTCAGAAATAAGAAAACTACTTATAATACAACTTGTAGTTGCAAGTTGATATTTTTATTCATAATGCAAGTGCTGATATTAATTAAATTAAATTTATAACGAATTTTTTTCAATGATTTATTATTTTAACTTCTAAAAATAGAAAACTATTTATACTTGTGTTTTTATAATAATGTAACTTCATGAAATGTATCCTTTCATTAGTTTCTGATACATTGTTAGGAAAAAAAATGTGTTTAAAATGCACAGAAGCGTTTATATACAAGCTTGTTAATGAGTTCTAAAAACAACTCTTTAAAAGTATTCGCATAAAAAATAAACTAATTTTGCTATCTGACAATAAACGTGAAAGCTTTTGTTTTCTGCAGACTATAACGGTAATAAAATTTAACAAAATTGTGATAAAGGCGAAATTTTTTTGTAAGTTACACTCGACTTTTATTTATTTTTACGCAATAAACCTTAAAGATTTATTGCGTAAAAATAAATAAAAGTCGAGTTCAAAAAAAATTTCTTTTGATACCTAAATTCACGTAATTTCGAAATTAGCTTGAAAAAATTCACATAAAAGCTGGTTTATGTGCATAGTAAAAAAGGAATAAGAACGACAAATTTGAAGGGAAAAAAAGTATTAAGGCATTTAAAAATAAAATGGTACTGCTTAAACCACATTTAAAAGAAAAAAAAAGACATTGCAAAATTTTAAATTTTTATAAAATAAGAATTTCCATGAAATAAGAATTAATCAAAACGAAATAAAGGTTAACATAGGAAATAAACTATTTTAATGAAATGAGCTACTAAATATCTCTATTCATTTGCACAACTTTGTTGTTACACATTTTAATAGCGCTTACTTTTTTTATAGTTCAAGTTTTAATTACCTACAAAACTTTTAACTATTCAAAATTAGCAAAACACATATCGCATAACGATCACTTTTTTAAAAAACACAAATATAAAAGCCATATAAAGATAAGTCAGAAAACAGTTCACGACATATTTGTAATTTCATATCTGGCGAGACATTTTATGTTGCATCTTCCAAAAACTATTTACCAAAATTTCGCCATCTTTATATCAATCATTACGATAACAAACAAGCAAAAGTGTACGATTTTTTTTACCCGAAATAACGATCCTGTATCTGTAATTCCGTGGAAAGGAAGACACTATTAATTACAACCGTTCCTGTTCTTATCTATAAATGTGTATTTCCCTTATCTTTCCAGTACAAAAAAGAACAGCTGAAAAGGCTAGCTCGCGTACTAACAGCCCTGTTGAGAGATACGGAAAACTTAATCAACATTTGGCGTCTCCGTCCAGTTAACATATCTCGGATACAAATAAATAACCGTAACTCAATTTCCAGACCCCTAGATAAAGAAGAACGTAGAAAATATAGTTTTGTTCAACAACGGACTTGGCGAGGCCAGGAGCATAAACCTGTCTTGCCCATATCAGTTTTGTAACTAATTTGTGGCAAACAAAATTAATTTGGTTGAGGGACGTTGCCTTTTTTTTCCTGGAAGTAATTGCTTTGTTTACACACAATTTGGAACACTTGAAGATAGCTTGAAATTTATTGAGTACCTATTTCTGTGGTAAATATTTAGAGGGGGGAATTGCGTGGGTTGGGGGAAAAAATATATTGTTAGTTGTGAACTTGCGTATTTCAATGTTGAGGTTTGGTTAAATCAATTCCGATGTGAAATTTAGTCAGGAATGTAGTGAGAGAAAAATAGTGTGTTCTTTTAATTTTCACTAAGAAAATTACTATAGTATCCTTACTTGTACATCTGCAGTTGTCCCGAAAAAGTAAAAGAACTTGGATTATCGACATTGACATATAATTTACCAACATAATTTTTGGCTCGAAAAAGTAAAAGATATTGGCTATCAACATTGACATATACAGTCCAGTCACATTAATGTGACGTCGAAAGTAGGAACAATATTTAAAATGCTTCAGTGCAAATTCTTGTTGTCACATGACAAGAATATAATATAATAAATTTTCCCTGAATATTCCAATGTTTTTTATCTATATATCAAATATCGATGGCACACTTTTTACAAGTGGTCACATTAATGTGACTGGACTGTGTATAATCGAACAGCAGAATTTTTGGCTCGGAAAAGTAAAAGATCTCGGATAATTCATAGAACAAAATCTGCGAGCGTAATTTTTGGCTCGGTAAAATAAAAGATCTCGCATAATTCATCGCATATAATCCATGAGCATAATCTTTGGCTCGAAAAGGTAAAGAAATCTCTGATAATCCACAGCATATAATCCGCGAGCATAATTTTTGGCTCGAAAAAGTAAAAGATCTCTGATAATCCATAGTTGCATATAATTCTCGAATGATTCTTGCTAGTTTTTTGACTTACTATATACACTTACGAATAAAATTCTATTTGCATACCCATGACATACAACTTGCAAAAAAAAAGTTTTTAGTTTCAGAAATCTTTTTGATTTCCCAATTAGATATAAAAAAAAAGCCATGTTGTAAATCTAAGATAGCTGAAAAAATGTTACCTTTTTTATTTCTACCATAGTTTTTTGTAACATTTTTTCAATCTTCATATTTGCAAGAGAGCTAAAAATCATTATCACGATCACATATCATTATAATGCCTTCTGTGAAGTGTTTTTAATTTTTTATATCTGATTTTATTCCAGAATTTTTTTGTGTAGTGGCCCTCACCCACGTAGGAATGCGCAATGCATTTTGTCTATTTTTGTAAAATTACCACTTTCTGCCAACTGTTATGTTTCTTTCTTTACTGGTTAGAAGATTGTTTATTTTTCTTAGTCAATTTTCTGTTTTCTGTTCATTTTTCAATTGTTAATTTTTGTTAGTAAAAAACATTTTTTGATAATTTTTCTTATAAAAATGATATTTATGAAATGCCCGGTAAAAGAATGGCCACAAATTTTACGCTGCGGCCTATAATTTGCTCTCCAAAATTTTTGTAGAGTATAATTCACGAATTATAAACTTGAAATTACGATAATAACAAAAATAATTTGTCTTTTCAGCGTATATATATATAGGAGTGTGTGTGTGTGTGTTGGAAGTTTTTTGAAAGGATGAAATACAAAGAATCAAAAATTTACACAAGGATAACGTACTAAAACATGAAAAAAATGTGATTATCTGTAACAAATATCAACGTCAATCTTGATAAGCTCGTGTTTTATTACATACAATCTTTTAAGAAATACCGTTGTCGCTCATTGTATTGTAAAAATTATATAAGAGCTTTTAGACCAAAATATTGTACTTTAAATAAATGAAATACAAAAAGGAACTTGTTTTAATATTTTTTAATAATTTGAATGCTATGGTGGCAAAAATTATGGATTAAATTTTCATAACTTTATTAGAGTTACTAAAAATGATATGATCTTTAACTACATATATTTAGTTGTAATTAATTTGGCTCTGCTGGTATTTCCTGTTTTCCCCTCATGTGTAATATAAATTTTGGGCAATAATTCTAGGAAAATACTTGTATTTTCATCCCCCCCCCAGCAAATTGGTTTGAATAGATAGCCTTTGGTAAAACCAAGAGAAGTTGATACATAAATAAAGTTGATTTATATGAATAGTGATAATATTGTATTAACAAATAAATGAATTAAGCTGTTATCAAATTTATATTTTTTCTTCGTAAAAAATAATCATAGATTTTTATTTTATTTTATAATAGAAATATATAATTTTAATTGAACAAATATATAGATCACAGGAAAATTAAAATTATGTTGCTAGACTGTAAAAAAAATATTGTAAGTTGAAATAAATAAAATTATGTACTATTTTGCTACGATAAATATTAAATATTGTAACCGTGCCTCCTCCACACTGGCAAGAGCGACTCCCCTCTTTTGGCGTGCAGGAAAAATGGTCATTAGGCCTCGAGACTCTCACCCGAGATAAAATATATTTAGCGCATCCTGACGCATTTGTTGGCCTACATACTTTCAGCGGGAGAGGAAGTATATTTCGCTCATTCTGTGCGCAGCTGGTATCGGGTTTTGAGATTAGATGTGGAATTCTTCCATGTATGTATAATTACCTGTCTTTTAGTGTGTTGAGCATTGCATGTGTGGGGTGTTTGCTATTGTATGAATTAAGCTGTGAGTCCGCCAACCGCACCCAGTTACGATCTAATCGCCTAACCTGCACATTGCAATATTAAATTTTATGCTAAAAAATACTTGAACATTTAAATGTCTGGGGTCGTCTATGAAATGGTAAGGTTGCTTTAAAAGAATTTTTTCCCCTCGATTTGTTTTGAGCAAAAAAAGGTAATTGAAAAATATCGTTTCAATATTTAAGATTTGGTAGCAGTAATTAATTTAATTGCTAGTAATAAACTTAGTAATTAGCATCAGTTTAAAAAGTAATTAACTTTTTTTAAATGTTGTTATAAATAAAAGTCGCACATTACGTTACTATCAAAAAAATTTTAATCTTTCAATTACTTTTAAAAAATTCGACCCTGAAAAGTAAAAAAAAGAATAGATTTAACTATTTATTTTAATTTTTTAAATTTGGTTGAGAAATTCTGTAGTGAGTTGTTTCCGGACAAATTTAATCTCTCTTTTTTTTTATTGCCTATATTCCTGAAAAGATTAAAATCTAAAATTTCTTACTAAATACTAAAAATATAAATTTCTTACTATAATAATTACGAATAATTTCTTGCTATTATATTAATATATTACAGATTAAACTTTGAAATTTATAATAATTAATTATCTGGATCCATAAATTCATCCTTATTATTTGTTCGGTAAATTTTTTGTTTTATGTGATTTAAATTCTATCTGTAAGAAAATTGTCAAATACTTTTTTCAAAAAATTTCATTTGGGGTCGTACTTTTAATCGTGGTATTAAAATGAATTCTTTTTATGTTTTTTATCATAAATATGACTGCGCTAATTATTAAAGATATTACTGCATAGATTTGACTTAACTAACTCTAAAACGTAACATTACATAGGAACATCAACTATTTTAGTTATAGTTAATCTATTCTTTCCATCAAATTGAATTGTTTCCTTTTTTATTATTTAAATTTAGGTCTAAAACAATTATTTTTCTTATGAAAGCGTAATATTTTATTTCTTATAACGTTCATTCTTTTCTTAAAGATTTATGATGCACTTTCAAATATTTTTTTAATTAAAAAGATAAATATTTCAGTGTTCACTAATTTAACTCCATCGTTAACAGTAATGACGCTGTAAAGTCTAAATTTATTTTAATAAAAATCTAATTTAATGGAGAAAAAAAGCAAAAACGTCTTTCTTCTTTCATTTCTTTTAAATTTTTATTATACTTTATGTAATTAATAAAAATCTAAAAATTTAAATTACTTCCTGTTCTTTTATGATAGCCAATCTGTTAAAGTTTCTTATAAACTTCATTAAATATTGATGTTGTTATAGTATATTGATGTAGTGTAGTATAAAAAAATTCTTCCCTTAATATATCATTATTATTATGATGTATTGTGCTGTTTTTTTAATCACAGTTTAAATATTTTCTCCTCTAAGGAGAAAATAATTAAATTTTATTTTTCTTAAAGTGACGCTAATGATTAGCGGAAATATCTATCTGTACAATATACCTAAGTGCTAAAAATAATTATTTTAAATATTTTTAGGCTATCTCAAATTTTTTATTTTGATATTTGTTTTGCTGTTTAAATGAATAATAGAAATTTTCCAAGATTTAAGAGATTAGATAATTATCTAATTTTGATTTTGTCGATTATGCTTTTTTAATATTCTATTTTTTTCTATATTTCTTTTATTCTTATATTTATTTAAAAAAATGTTTTTTTATTACTTTTAAATGAAAAAAGATTTCAAGCCAATTAGCTATTACATGAAACAATAGAAAATTATTTATAGATTCGAGTATTTATATCAACCTGATATATTAATTATTTAAAAAAAACGTTTTTATATGCAGTTTAACCATGATTTAGATTAACTTGATCTGGATTAACTATGATTTAGATTAACTTGATCTGGATTAAGTATGATTTAGATTAAATTGATCTAGATTAACTTGATCTGGATTAAATGATCTATACGTACAGTGAAAGTTATTATGGATTTGTGTTTCTAAAAAAAAATCCTCGTCCATTTTCGTACTGTTGTTTTCTTAAAAATCTTCTGTAGTTTTTGCTTTCTTTATATAAATATGCTTATCGATATATTTTTCACTTCGGGGTCATTTACCTCCTTTGCTTTGCCCTTGGACCCGAAAAGCATATTGCCAGTTTTATAAAGGGACCACTACTTCAATTAGTTTACGTTAGCCCATGGTGTCTCCGCAATTTTTAGTCAGTGCTAGAAATGAATTTAGCCACATCAGCCTCCTCTTTTAACCAGCGGCCTGATGGCCAATATAGTTACTTTTCTGGCCTTTGGTAACACGGCCTCAGGTTCGAATCCTGGTTGTGGCAAGGATGTTTTTGATTGGTTCGGAATCCACGTTAAACTGTAGGTCCCGGTCTAATTAACTTAAGTGTGCACAAAAGGTCCGGCATCGTTTTTTTTGTATTATTTGTGATTTCCAGAGATTTTCAAATTATCAGTTGAAGCTGTCTGGGGAACGACATATTTTGTACAAATATTAATAATAATAAATCCATTAAGAATTAGAAAAGCATTAAATTCATTTTGAAAATTAATAGATATTTCTTGGTAACTTCTCGTAGAGCGACAAACCAAACCAAATCAAACCTCCTTTAACCAAACGCAAATATGTTCCGGATTATGCATTTGCTGTACCTATATCCGACATAAATACAATAATTCTCGGCTCGACATGAAAACGACGATTTAAATTATCTTTTTTTCTATTGCAAGAAGCTGAAATTACTGTACACCTATTAAGTCCAACTATTAATTTTACAAAAGAAAAAGGCCATACACAAGGTTCCAACAAAGAAATTCCTTAAGATATTTTTAAAAAGTCTTTTAACGTTAGTAAACTGTAACAGAGAGCTTTTTGAGGGCGGAAAAAGTGCGCAGTCATAAAATAGTGAGGTTTTTCTGGAAGAAAACTTTAAAACCTCCAACAAGGGCAAACCGAAAGACACGGTTGCCTTCATGGAAAGTTTTCTAGTTTATTTGTGAAGTTGCATTGTGAGAAGGAAAGGAAAAGATTTACAAAAGACTGAAACTCAAAGAGGATAAGATTTTTTTTTCTTCCCTACTCTACTTTTCATATGGAGTCAAACTAAAAAATTCATGAAGTATTTTTAAAGTAGCTGCTCCGTGAAGTTCAGAAACTTGCAGTCCGTACATTTTGGCGAAAGGAACCAACAACGTTCTATGTTGAGAGAGACCAACGTATTCATATTTCAGATGGATTTTATGCATAAAAATTCATGCGAGGTTTATTTCTTGTAGGTAGAATTAGATTTTCAATTCTTTATTAATATTATTCGAAATACTTGTTCTTCTATAAATTTTCATCAAACCATATTTAGTAAAAACACTTTAATAGTGAGTTCTTTATTTATAAAGCGTTTGCTTTCATTTTTTTAAATATTTGTAATTAATTATTAATTAATTTATAATTAAATTTTTTTCCAAAATTTCTTATTTGCATAGAACAAAATAAGAAATTTTGAATGGGGAACTAACTGCTTAACCAAAATTTTAAAGTTGTTTAGTATGTTTTTAGCTTCATGAAAAAGATAATTTATGATAAAGATAATTCATTTTTTAACAAAAAAAACATCTGTATCATGCGTTAAAATACTTTTATAAGAATTTACTATGATTTGTTAACTCAAAACGCTAAAAATGTGTAAAACATTAACAGTGAGAATAAAAATATTTAAATTAAAGAAATTTTTGATTTTAGCAGTAAAAGTTAATTGAAACTTTTTTTTACTTGTAAAGAGCAAAATTCATCATTATGGGACGTTGGAACTTTTAATATTAACACCATTTACAGAAACAATTATATAAAAACTATAAGATAATTCATTCGAAATTCGTATTAAAATTTTCAATATTAATCTAAATTTGTTCCGATGTAAAGAATAATTAAATTCGTTTTTGTATTATTTGTATTTGAACCAATTTACATACATATATTCTTGAGAAATTAAAATTAAATTTTGGTTATAATGCCATTCTTCTAGTGGTTTTCAAATTATTAGTTGAGGTTTTCTGAGGAGATATATTTTGCACAAATAATAATTTCAAATCCATCAAGAATTAAAAAAGCATTAAATTAACTTTGAAAATGAATAATTATTTCTTGCTAACTTAAGATATTTTTTTTAGCTTTCTAATAAAATGTCATGTTTTGAAAACGAAATATTAAAATGGCCTACCAATTACTTATATTATATGTGCCATAAAATATATATTATTATTGAAATACTAGTTTTAAAACGTACATTAATTATATTTTCATTTCGTTACATATAAAAACGCTACTTTTCCTGCAGCTTGATTTTCTAGAAACCATAAGTTTATATATGCTTCAATTTCTTTTCTTCATTCTTTAACAAAAGAGATTAATATTGCCCGACTCGTGGCTCAGCATTAATGTGCACCACTGGTGAGCATGAAGGATGATGCTCAACTCGTTTGCGTCATTGTTATAAGCACTGTTTCAAAACCGAGGAGACTCGATGGCGTTTGGGATGTTCAGCATCTTGCCTCATCAGTCATACTACCTGGACCCCTAAAGGTCCTTTCGTAAGGGACTGCCTTCTTTTTCCAACGATTCGGAGCCAAGTCAGACTTCTACCTACGGGTGCTCCATCATAGCAGAAGCTGTCCCCTTTCCCTATATCCAAGAGTAGACTATGGACTACTTATGGAGTGTCCGTCCCGCTCTGCCGCCAACATCAACTTTCTCCAATTAGTCACAACAACGCAAAGGTTAATATTATTTAAACATCAAATTTACTTTGACATTAAATGACGACAAAAATGTGGGTGAACGTTATAATGGATAAGGGCAAAGTCTAAACACGTTCGAGGACCAACACGCTAAATGCATTTAATCTGCAACTGTTTTCACTGACCGACGTGATAACGTGCACAGACCTCGGGTGCACAGTGTGCAAGAGGCCTCGGGTCTGTTTGCGTTCATTGCAGTCAATATTTTCAGACACGATAGCGATTGTGACAACATTTATAACGTGCTTCCTGTGGATAATCTGGGGAGGGTTTTTTGGGTTTTCTCCCACATGATGCACAAATGCGTGCCAGTTGCCCCTAAATGTTCTCCCTACAGGCAATGTTCTTTTCTCATCACCCGTCTGTGGGCGATTCATGGCATGTATTAGTGGAATGGGAAGCCCACCGATATTCAATAAATATTAAATTAAAATAAAAAAATATTTAATTAAAATTTATTTTTTAATATAAAATAAAATTAGTATTTCATTTTTAAAACATACAGTAACACTTTTTTTTAATCAATGCTTTTCAGATTTATATTTCAACGCACCCTAATTAATGTTCGGAACTGCCAAATTAAACCTTAACTTCATTAACTATTCGCTAACTTCAGTAATTTTCATGTTCTATCTGATACCGAAAAGATTGATCAACTTGTTCGAAGTCGACTTTAATTAGAATCAACTTATTAATAAAACTTTCCCCTCGTAACGGCAGAAACTGATTAAATTAGACATTTTAGCGCTAACGTATTCTGATCTCTCAATTAATGAGTCTACAAGATAGTAGGAAATTTTAAAATTTAAGGCGAGTACTTTCTTTATGCACTTACATAATTTAAGGATCACGACGCAGAGGATTAGGGGAATATCAAATCTGAGAATATTAGATTTGACAAATTGCATTATACTTGACAAATTAAATTTGGTTTGACAAACTATAGATTTGAAAAATTCAGTTTCAGAATGTGTTTGTTGTTTTAATATGTATGTATGTAATGTATGTGTGTGTGTGTGTGTATTAGATGGTAAATTTTAAAAAATAACAAACAGTTGCATAATTAATTACAATGAAATAATCTTTTTTTATTGATCTGTAATAATGCGTTCGAATTCATTTGCCTCTAGGGCAGCATATTTGTAGGAAATTCAGCATTTCCCAGGATGTACTCATAATTGTCTCCTATCTTTCATTCATAATATATGATTGTAATTTTGCACAAGCACACCCATGTGCAAAATTCATCTGATTTTTTTCGGGGGGCAGTGGAATCTGAGCATGAACATCACCCAGAGTGGCATCTGAGGCTTCTAGTCCTCTTCTCCAGCAAGAGTCTAACAAAAAGACATTCCAGATTACAGATTTATTGTGTAAAATTTCAGCATCTACACAGAGGTTACGTTTGTCGAGTTTCGAACCACGTTCCCTTGACACGAAAACCCTAAGTATTATCTACCAAACCGACAAGAGAAAAGGAGAATAATTATTTGTAATTTTTAAGTTACGGATTTTTTAAGTTAATGCGTTAAAAAAATCTTCCATATTAATAGAGAGTTTTTGCATACCGTATTTTGGACGTGCGTTAGCTTTTTCTTCCTAGCGCGCGTGCTCATAGGAAACATTATTACAGATACGCATGCGCGCTAAGGAGAAAAAGCTAACGGACGTCCAAAATATGATATGCAAAAACTCTCTTTTTGGTTAACTTTCAGTTACCTCAGCTCAGATCAGCCTTACTTCACTTCTTAGTGAAGATGATTAAATAATAAGATTATGTCACACACTATTAAATTTAGAACCATTCTTTTTGGTAATCTGAAATTAATACGTTATTATATTTACATTTTACGTTATTTTGATCAAAGATGTGATATTCCATGCAAATTATCTCAAATTGTCCCCTAGTACACATATAATAAGCATATTTCACCATCACGTTTTAATGCATATCTTTATCACATTGTACATTATTTTATCGCATTCTTTTATTAATATTTATGTATTACAGTACAAATAATCATGGCAAATTAACTCTTTGTTTATTATTCGGAAAGATTTATGTATTCGGAAGTACATTCCCCATATATACTAATACTTCAGCATATTTAAATTGTTGATTTGTTTGAAATATTTCCCCACTCTTCAAACAATAAAGTTTGCTTCATTTGTGTAAAATAATTTCACGTTTGATAGAGTTTCAGATTTAAATTACTTTTGCCAGGTCTGGTGATTGTTATGCCGAAGAAAATCTTTTCGAATGATTTGGATGCTTTTAGGACTAAAATTGCCTTCATTAAATGGTGGAAATCATTTCCCGAGCTGTGTTTCTGTACGTCGTTAAAATTTCTGGTGGCTTGCGTCGCATAGCAACTTGTATTAAAACAAATTAAGTTAACGCTCGTAAACTTTATTTTATCCCGTTAAAAGTTCGTTTGAACGCTGCAACTGTTCTCCTTCATTAAAACTTTTGCAAATTCTTAAATAAAACAACAATAGTAAAATTTTGAAATATGTCCTGAATATTGTTGTGAGAAATGGTAACTATAGTAAATAAATCATATAAAGAAAAGATTTTATTTCAATAATTTCTTTGTTTGTTTTCATTGCGTTACAAAACAAAAATTTCGAAAATTATAATGGTAAATATTGTAATGATGTTGAAGATTGTAAATAATGCAACGATGATAACAATTGCGATGGTAAATAATGCAACGATGATAACAATTGGATGGTAAATAATGCAACGATGATAACAATTGCGATGGTAAATAATGCAACGATGATAACAATTGCGATGGTAAATAATGCAACGATGATAACAATTGCAATGGTAAATAATGCAACGATGATAACAATTTTTTAATGGTAAGTAATGCAACTATGTTAAAGATTGTAATGTTAAATAACGTAACGATGATATAAATAGTAATAATACATGAGTGATGATACAAATGCAGTAGTTATGATACAAATACAATAGTGATGATACAAATAGTACTAGTAAATTACATTATTTAATGTAATTATGATACAAATTGTAATAATAAATAATGTAACTATAATGCAAATTGTGACGGTAAATAATTCAACGATAATAAATATTGTAATGGTAAATAGTATAATGGTAAATAGTATAATGGTAAATATTGTAAGGGTAAATACATTATACAATGTAATGGGGTTCTGATGGCCGATTGACTACTTCTCTGGCGCTCGATACCACAGGTTTTGAGTTCGAGTTCTGGTGGTGCAATGGATGTTTTTAGTGGTTCGGAATCCCCTTTAAACCGTAGGTCTCGGTCGAATATGACTGTAGAGGTTGGGCGAAGTGCTGACGACCCTACCTCGTAAAAAAAACCATCTCATGTCTCGAAATCTGCCAGTAGGCAGACGGTCTTGAGAAGAAGGAGAATGTAATGATGATAAAGATTGTAATGGTTAAATAATGTAACGGTGATAAAGATTGTAATGGTAAATAATGTAACGGTGTTAAATAATGTAATGGTGATAAAGATTGTAATGGTTAAATAATGTAACGTGATAAAGATTGTAGTGGTAAATAATGCAACTATGTTACAGATTGTAATGGTAAATAATGTAATTACGGTTTAGGTTTAATTTAATGTAAGTTGTAATTACATTCATGTGTAGGATAATATGTATCATACACAAGAATCGTTATAGAGATATTCTATTCTTTAAATATTTAAAAAAGATTGTAATTCCTCAGAGTCTACATCCAAATTTTTTTTTTTTTTTATTTAAGTAAAACCTTTTTTTATTCCAAAAATCTTTTTTTTTATACATTTGACTTGAACGCTGAGCGAAGGCGAACATCAAATTCTTTAGCGTTTCTTAAAAAAAAAATATTTTATCTACAGTTCTTTTTATATCGCAGACATTAAAAAAACGTTCAGATTTTTTTCTTTTTTTTAACGTTTATTTTTCTTCTTTTTGTGTAAACGTTCCTAAATAAAAACAAAAATACTTTTGATTGCTTTGCTTGATATAAGAAATTCCTTAAGGAAAAAAAAAATTGGGGGGTTGCCTCTTATTTTTTAATGTTCTTCTAGCGAACACACAAATATTTTTTTTATGACTTTCTTTTCTCCCCTACTTAAAATATTTAATTCAATTACAAATACCGCAGAATGTTTGCACAGTACTCAAATAAAAAGAATTCGCCAAATTTTTTATTATAAATTAATAAAATAACATTTTCTACTATAATAATTCACTTTGAATACGAATTATAAATAGATACTAAATGCATATGATTAAAAAATTTAAGAATGTATTAATTAAATCTTTGTTCTATTGTGGAATGTACGTAGAGTACTGTTTACCGTAAGATTACGTATAGAGGATATATTGAACTTTTTGTTTTAGTTGAAAATTCCAGGAAAATCTTGAATGGTAAAATTCTCTTTTGTACCTTCCTGGGATATCTAATTATAGGGAATGAAATATTAGACTATGTAAATGTTCATTGTTTTTCTGTTGTCTGATAGAACTCCTTAGTGAAAAAAAGGTTCAAATAGCCGATGATTAAAGTAAAAATTAATATATTTTGTGGTTCAAAATATAGCTGCAATGTAATGGTTTCATCATATTGGAAAATATATAAAAAAATGTTGGTTAGAAGTTATTAAAGGAATAATCATAATTATATACATAATCGATGATTGAAGGAAAAAAATGATTAAATAGCCGATGATTAAAGAACAAAAATGATTAAATAACTGATTAGAGAAAACAAATGATTAAATAACCGATGATTACAGAAAAAAAATGATTAAATAACCGATCATTACAGAAAAAAATGGTCAAATAACCGATGATAAAAGGAAAAAAAGGATTAAATAACCTATGATTATATAAAATAAAGACCAAACAATACATTTTTTTTGTTCTTGTTTATGTTTATGGCTTTGTAGTTACCCATGTGCATTTGTTGCTCCAAGAGACCAAAGAATGTATATCTAATAAGTTGTCTGGACTGTTTCGCTCTGCGGAAACTCATTTATAAATTTTTACTGAAATATTAATTTAGACAAATACGAGCTGGGACCATTGTAGAAAATAAAAAAACAAAAAACTAACAACTTGTAGTTCGTAGAAGACAAAAACCAGCTTTAGAAAATCACAACGAACAATCCGAATTTAAAAACTATGTTTCCTTAAAAGAAAAAAGAACCCCACGGGAGTTGTTTATTCTCATTCTAAATTCCCTTTAGGGCCTGTGGAAAGAGATACGGATCTTTTCTGCCGAACTGTAGCGCCAGAAAATTTTCTGCGTCAAAAAAAAAGCTCAATACTTTTTGGAAGTCATTGCGAAAAGTTTTGAAAATTGTTACTTTTCTTTCTATCCACCGAATAATATATATATATATATATATATGAAACCTGGTACTCTAAAAAATACTAGTCGAGTCATTTTTACGAGAGTTCAACTCAGGGTTCTCGGATTTTATGGAGGCATCGAAAATCTTGTTGGACCACTTGAAGATATACTGTGTTATTACAAAAAAATTTATTTTCCTGTATTTCATCTGAATAGCTTACTATAAACAATACTTTACCAATTGGACGCCATGTTAATAAAGATTTAGGGTTTCCGCGCTCGTAAAAATATCTGGCTTTGTTGGTTTTTATTTCAACTGAAGATGGACATGGAATACAGTGTTATTTTTTGTCGATGCAGATTGTTTCAGTGTTTGGAGAAATGTTTTTTCTTGTTGTTCAGCTCTATTGTTGTTAGTGCTTCCATTGTTTTAGTGACTATTTAAATAATAAATGGCTATGGAGTAGTTAAGTGAATAGCGTGTTGAGATTTTGATCTTCTGTTGCTCAATTTGAAACATTAGGATAATTTGTACCAATTTTTTGTTGTTGTTGTTGATGTACATTGGTGGGTTTTTCTTTCTATTTTTGTATACCATGAACAGCATATCGACGGGTGATGAGAGGAGAATATAGCCTTCTTTAAGGACTTTTAAGGATAACTGTCTCGCATTTTCGTGTGGTATAAGAGAAAAACCAATAAACTATCACCAGACAGTTTGAATATGGATATGCGACGTTGTACGCACATTGTCACATTCGTCGTTGAGGCTTCTCGTTTCTATCACTACATCAGATGATGCTATTTGAAACTCAGTCATTAAGCTTGCTAGCTTTGCGCTTTCTCTGTGAACCATGAGTTGGGAAATCAAATCGATTTTTTTTTCTTTAATTTCTGTTAAAAAACGCATGATGAATTCATAAGCTGGAAATACCTCCACGATTCGACGAGGAGAGAAGAAAAAAATTCGAAAGAGAACCTGCTCATGGTGGTGTTCCTGTGGGTGTTCGTTTTGTTGTTGTTTCTTATCCCATTTGGTAGACAGCAACATCTAGACCAAGTCCAAGAATCCATGTGGTCTCATGGAAGGAGGGAATGGGGGCAACTTCTGTGGTTTTGGAGCATCCGTAATTAGAAGTCTGACTTTTTACGGGGTACTGTTGTCAGCCTTATGTCCAATCCTGTACAGTCATATTAAAACGGGGACTACGGCTTAAAGTGGATTCCAAACCACTGCAAACATCCATTGCATCGCCGGGATTCGAACCCAAAACCCAATTGTCGCACCGAGCGCCAGACAATTCAGGCCCGATATTCGTTTTAAGTTTCAGGGATATCGAAGCCAGTGTGGATTCGTTGAAGCGGTGGTAATATTGTAAAGTGATTAACAGACTATGGATTCAAGGAACAACATTAAAAGCTTAAATACATAGCATTAGCAAAAGGCATTTCCTAATTGCAACGTTTCTTTATATCTTTGAAATATTTTTATTAAAATATATTATACTAGTGCGAACAATTTTCTTTTGTAATGACATCAATTATTTCATCAAATAACATATACCCCTAGAATTTGAAATTTTTCAGTTTTTAATTGTATTAATCTTCCCTCATAACTTTTATTATTTATCTTTTGTCATTTGAAATATCAAAATCTGTCGTTGCTAATGAGTTTATTAATCACAATGTTTGATGATCAAATTTAAATAAAATTTTTTTTAGTTATGCGATGTTTATATTTTACAATTTAAGCTCAGTTTGTAAATTTCTTCGTTAAAAATAAATAAATTGTCAAATAGAGTTAATTATTGCTTTAAAAAAAATTTTGGTTTTCCGTAATTTCTACTTTGCGAAGTTTATTATTCCCAATTCCCTTAATATAAAGCTTTATTTTATAACTTTAAATATTTCATTTCTTCTTCTCAGACGCCATTAACATAGCACTTGGGAATTTTTAGCGATTTTATTCTGAAATCAAATTATGTCATTAATTTTGCAATAAAAATGATTTAAGAATCATAAGAGAATAATTTCATAAAAACTTATAAAATTATGAAAAAAAGACGCTTTGAAAAT
The DNA here is from genome assembly GCA_021605075.1 of Caerostris darwini. Classification (NCBI taxonomy): domain Eukaryota; kingdom Metazoa; phylum Arthropoda; class Arachnida; order Araneae; family Araneidae; genus Caerostris; species Caerostris darwini. The sequence continues at coordinate 329,858 of BPLQ01005810.1, read as the reverse complement.
AATTTTTAATCTTATTTAAATTATCCTGCTACATTAAATACTTACAAATATATTTGCCTTAAGAAAATTTTACGCTTTCATTTTAAGTAAATTTGTTATTCTCAATTTTTATTTTGAATCTATTAATACTATTAAATAAAATGAATGAGAATTTAATAGAAGCCAATAATATTGCAAAAAATTAAAGTTAAATATCTTACTTATATAATTTTAATTAATTTTTTACTTATATGATCTATATAATTTAAATGCAATAATATCATTACACAGTTTTTACAAAATTATACTTTAAACATTAACTTTAAAATTATATTTTAACTTAAATGGATTTATTTTTGTAATTTTTTAAGTGGTGAATGCAGACTAATTTAAATGTATTATAAAAAAAAATATTGTGTAAATATTGAACATTTGTAAATAGTTCGCTGGAAATAATTGCTATATCTTTTTTTAAAAATATCTAAATTATAAAAATTAATAAATAGCGATTAAATTAAAATACTTGATAAAATAGTTAATTAAGATTAAATACGCTATTAATACGTAAAAAATTTAAATAAATAAGTGGTAAAGTAGTTTTAGAATGTATTTTTTATCACATAATTTTTATTATAATGTATTTTAGTTATCTTATTTTTAAATTGTTGTTAAGTCGAATTTTCTAATGTTTCTTTATTGCAAATAATAAAATAATTTTGATGAACTTAAATTGAAATGATAACGATTTAAACAAATCTCTATAGTTTAGAAAAAATAAAAGCAAATCAAAAATTTTTTTTGTAGCTATTTATTCACTGTCATCAGAATGCTTTTTAAATAATATTTACTTTAAACAAATTTATCCCAACAAATACTATAAAAATTCTATTATTAATACCTCAAATTTAAATTAAGGATGATTAATACCGGATAGCACTTCCAGTTTCCGAACTTAACAGGATGGGTTCGAAGCTTTACCGAGGATGGCATTTCATTCTGGGTATAGACATAATAAATCTGTAGGCTGCAATGTTCCATACGGGGTAAAATATTAAGAGGAGAAGAGAGTTCAAAAGGAAGGACAAATACCCCAACATTCTATCAAACGAATTACTGTGGCAAACTGGACATTCAGTGTAGCATCCATCTTCATCAAACTTTTAAACCTGGATAACATTGAATTCTCTACTTATCTGCGTTTTTAGTGGCAAATGATTTAAAATACTCAACATTTGAAAGCACCAACAATAAATTAAATGTTATTATTATCATATAAGATCTGCTTTATGGCAATTGACAGAAACATATTTGGACAACATAATATAAGTAACAGAAACATAATAACATAACATAGAAACGTAATATCATACGACAGATAATATTTGGACAACATAATATAAGTAGCAAAAACATAGTAATAAAAGATAGAAACGTAATATCACACGAAGGATAATATTTGGACAAGATAATGTAAATAGCAGAAGCATAACATAACATAGAAACGTAATATCTTCCGAAAGATAATATTTGGACACATAATATAAGTAGCAGAAACATAATAACATAACATATAAACGTGATATCACACGAAAGATAATATTAGGACACGTTAAAGTAGGGCTCCTATATATTTGTAAAATTATCAACACAACACATTAGAAAATTTTTAATGTGCCAAATATCACATTCACATCACGGAAACAATTCTTGAAAAAGAAAGAAATTCTTTAAAAACAAGAAATTCTTGAAAAAGCAAATGTATCAAAAATTAGTTAAAAACAATAACGAAATTATAACTTTCTATCTTACATATTGATATTTTATTTTTAATACAAGGTGAAGCCATTTTTAATATCTAAAAACTTATTTTTTCATAAACCATGATGGGATAAAGAAAATGGCTGAAGCATTTGGCTTCTACTAAAATAGAGAACGATTTTTCTCGAGCATGCACATCAGAACGATATTTCAATTCTGGAACATTTTTCATTTCACTCGAAGAAAAAAAAAATTACCTCGCTGCTTTAACCTTCAGGAAACCATTAACATTTTTACCATTAACTTAAAAAAAGTAAGAAAAGTCGCTATCTCATACACACCATACAGATAAAAACTTACGCCACTACGAATCCAAAAGCATACACATGTTTCCAGTAACATACATTACGATAAACCTGGCGGGTGGCATATCCAAATACGAAACATTTACATCACTGCAACCAACGCCTTGGGGTGAACAAGTTTACCTTCTGCTTCAGACAAGGAAAACGAACTCACCTCCTGTGCAACTGGAGAGCGAAGAAAATGTTGGGCATGTGATCATCTTTCCGGGCACGTGTTCTTTTTACGAGAAAGATAATAGGGATATGAGATTTGAGAACCCCCCCTCGCACTTTATGTCAACCCCCTCAGGAGGTTTTACTTTTAACTTCCAAGGCGGATTTGGATTTCCTTTTTGGGAGGATGGGGAAAATTGTTGCGCCCGATTTAGACCGAGTTTGGGTGTTTTGCATAATTCTGCGTGGTTACGGTTACGGAAGATTTTTTTATTTTTTTTATTTTTATTATGGTAATGTTTTTGGTTATATTTTAGGGTTAAATGTTATGATGTGTTTGTGGCGATGCTACAATGTTGTTCTTGTTGTGTGAGATGTTTTTGTGTTGTCTCTGAAATGGTGATGATAAGGTTTCGTTTCGTATTTGCATGATTTTGAAAGGTTGGTTTGTTGCACATATAAAAAGAATTTTTAAGGGTAATCTTAGAGAAGTAGGATACAAGTTCCGTTTTTTTTACTTTATGAAAAGTTTTTCGAAAATGAAAGGTGATCAAGGGAGGATATTGTCTGCCTGAAGGAATATATGGAAAAATCTACGAAACTTCCACCTGATAAACGTAATTGTCAATTACCATCTTGTAGCAGACACCACCAGGCGATTTATATCTGAACCATACTCTTATGTTGTGTTGTTATGACTGTACCATGAGTAAGCTCATATTGTTATAAAGGTTAAGGATAAATGTTTGGATGTTCTGTAATGATACGTTATTGTTCTTGTTGTGCTTTTGTGTCCTTTGGAATGATAACAATAAGGATTCCTTTTTTTATATGTATGATGTCGAAAGAACGATTTGTTATAAATATGAAAAGAATTTTTAAGGATAATTTTAGAAGAAGTGGGATATGAGGGTTTTTTTTTTTTTTTTACTTTATGAAGAGTTCTACGAAAATGGCAGGTAATCAAAGGAGGATATTGTCTGTCTGCTAGGAGGAATTTTTGGGATTGCTGCTCCTCATTTTTGGAAAAATTCACGAAAGTTTCACCAGGTTAACGTAATTGTCGATTACCATCTTGCAACGGACACCACCAGGTGATTTAAATCTGAACCATACTTGTGTTGTTATGTTATGAATATGCCATGAGTAGGCTTATAGTACCATCGATATAAAGGTTAGGGATAAATGTTAGGATGCTATGCGACGATACGATGTTGTTCTTGTTGCATGATATGCTTTTGTGTCCCTTGGAATGATAATGGTAAGGGTTAGTTTTCATTTGCATTGTTTTGAAAGGTTCTGTTAGTTACAGATATAAAAAGAATTTTGAAGGATAATTTTAGTGAAGTAGAATAAGAGGGGTTTATTTATTTATTTATTTATTATTATTATTATTTTACTTTATGAAAAATTCTACGATAATAGCAGGTAATAGAAGGACGATATTGTCTGCCAGAAGGAATTTTTGAGATTGCTGCTTCTGATTTTTGGAAAAAAACCACGAGACTTCCACCAAGTATACGTAATTTTCTATTACCATCCTGCAACGGACACCACCAGGAGATTTAAATCTGAACCACACTTTATCTTGTGTATGTTATAACTGTGCCGTGAAAAAGCTCATATTGTTATAAAGGTTATGGATAAATGTTAGGATGCTCTGTAACGATACGATGCTGTTCTTGTTGCATGATGTACACTGTCCAGTCACATTAATGCGACCCCCTGTCAAAAGACAGAATATACACTCTTGTATATTCTGGCTTTAAGTGGAGTGTGGAATGTGGTATTAAGTGGTATTAAGTATTAAGTGGAATTCTTTATATACACTCCACTGCAATGTGCTGCCACCTGATTTTTGTGATTGGTTATTGACGTCGAAATTAGGTGGTGGTCACATTAATGTAATTGGACTGTGTACTTTTGTGTCCCTTGGAATGATAATAAGATTTCATTCCTTATTCAATGTTTTGAAAGATTATGTTTGTTACAAATATAAAATAAGTTTGAAGGATAATTTTAGAGTAGTAGGATATTAGAATTTTTTTTTTTTACTTTTTGTAAAACATAACTTATAGGTAGGAACGGGAGGATATTTTTTGCCAAAATAATTTTTTTAAGGATTTCTGCTCCGTATTTTTGGAAAAATTCGAGGAACTTTCACCAAGTAAACATGATTGTTGATTTAACTCCTAAAAGCTGTGCCTGCAGGATGCCAGTAAGGGATTTAAATTCGAGCCCTAAACAACGCTTTTTGCTTACTTACGACTGAAGCATGAGGAATCTTATTTTATTATAAAAATATGAAAACTTTAAATAAAGTTCAACAATTTTATAAAAAAATTTTTTTCATTATTTAATTGGATGATAAAAAAGTAGATTAATTTTCACATTTTAAATATCATTTATCTATACAAAAAATTAGTCATAAAAATTAAATAACAGAGAACAACTTTTATATCTTTCTCTTTAAAATTTTACTAAATCTTCTTTTTACGTGTACAATATGTTTTATCATACCAATCTTACAAATTCAAGCGTAAACTAAATTAAGCAATACGTAACAATTTCCAATCCACCATAAACTATCCAAATCTACCTTATCTAATATAAAGCTATTGGAGATTTGTAATGAGTTGAACGTTGCAATGGAAACGAATTATATTTAAAAAAATAATTTGAAATATTGAAATACAGCACATTAGTAAGAAACGCTTAAAATTCTCACATTCGTGCAACATATTAAATTTATTTTGATTTAAGCTAACTTCAAAAAATGTGTTGTGGTATTGAATAAAATGCAAGAATCTCATCATCTTCCTCCTGGTTGAAAACATATGCAAGACGAACACCATCCTATTCTAACCGTTGTTATATTAGCCTTTGTATAATTTTATAATTTCATCTACTAAACAACTGCTGCAACAAGGGGGCTGATGGCCGAGTGGCAAGTACTCTGGTGTTCGGTGCCACATGTTTCGGATTCGAGTCTCGGCGGTGAAATGGATGTTTGTAGTAGTTCGGAATCCCCTTTAAACCATAGGTCGTTGTCTAACAGGACTGTAAAGTGTTGGACGTACCCTACTCTGTAAAAAGAAAAATATCTCATGTTTCGAAATCTGCAAGTAGGCTGGTCTACCAGGGGCTTGTTGAGCCATTGAAGAAGGAGAAAATGTAACAAATTTATTTCTTTAATCGTCAGTCTGTTGGTGTGATAAAAAAAATAATAGGTATCATGCATACCTCATAAGACATTTTAAGCCAAATAAGCTTCAAAATCAAACAATAAATCAATTAACTATCTATCTTTATACGTATACTATCTATAAACGAAAGTATATAATATAAGAACAATGAATTTTAAATAATTTTTTTCGGTGTAGAACTATAATTATTTTTGTATTTAAGTGTTTCTTGTAAATTAAAATATTTTTTTTCTTATTTAATATATATTTTCAAACTTGAAAAAAAAAAAAAAAAAATGTTTATATATAATTTATCGTTACAATAGTTCAAATTTGATTGAATCGGGTTTCTTCAAATCATCAGAAATTTAAAATTCGTTTTATAGTTGCTAAATTCTCTGAGATTTGATTGTCAGAAAGAAGAATTTTATGTGGGAATTGTAAAAAAGAAAGTTAAGGGTTTTATACTACTTGATTCTAATTTGGCCACTCTTTGATTTTCCATTCTTTGTCTGGTGGTATTATATAAGAAGATATTGAATATTTGTTGAGTAATATAAAACATCCATTCAAAGCGATAATAATGAAATGGTGTTTTTAACATGAAACGTCTGTTTTATTTAGTATTTCCTTAATTTTTATGCGTGGTTTATCTTATACATGGCAAATTTTAAAGTTTTCAAACATTTTGTTGTAAACATTTTTGTGCAAGAGTCACTTTTACAAATGACACTTAGATGTTTTTTTTTCCTTAATTGAGTGTGATTATTTTTCATCATGCCTTACCGATTCAGTGGGAATTCAGCTAAAAATGTTCAAACAAATATAGCTCTGAGCAAATACCATTATTTAGTTTGAAGTAGATTTTTATTCTCTAATTATTCAATGACACTTTTCCGTAAGGTAAAAGACAACTTTAAAGAGCGAAAAGGGAAGAAAAAAAAGTGTAATTAAATTGCACTTTGCTTTACTTCCTAATTAAATCGCATTTGGTGATTAAAACTTTTCGAAAATTTGTTACTAACTTCTTTAGTTTTTATGTTTGTTTTCTTTTCATTCTGAAAACTTTCAACAAGCTTTTGCGTTTTCTGGAACAAAAGAATATGTGCATTTTTGGTTTTATATTTATCTTTTACCGAAATGAAAAGATGATTTGTTTATACCATTCGATGCGACAAACATAAAATAGAAGTGGACTGGAAAAAAATTTAGAAAAACCATTTTGTTCCTTAACTTTATTCTGTTCTCTTTTATTTATTCCAGCGATTATGAAACTTAAATTAATGCGTGCATTTTTTGGAAGCCATTTGTTATCTTGAACTGTTATACATATATATTTATCCGTTACGCTGACATGAACATAATTGCGAAAATTCAACGAAAATTAAAGAACTTTTCTTGTTGGCATTTCCATTTTAATAACAAAGAAATTCATTCTTTTTTGTCTCGTTAGAGGAATATTAAAACAAAGCCGTTTGTAATTTATAATGAAAAAAAATTTTTTTATTTCAACAACGTAAATTTAAAATAATTGTGTTTCATTTTAAAAGCGCACAATTTTTTTTTTCGGCAATTTCTATAGAAATTTAATAATGGTTGTGTTGAAATCAAAATAAATAAAAGTGCACATTTATTTATGATATTCCTGGTTGTTTTTTGTTTCGAAACATATTATTTCAACATTGTTTAGCGAAAAAAATGACATTTTCAATTATAATATTTGTATTGGTATATTTTAGTGTAGTTTTAAAATAACTTTTAATTTTCTAGTCTAGATATTGTTTTTTGAATTCCATTGTTTCGCTTAATTTAACTTATGTGAATTTTTTTACAGTCATTTAGTTTAATAATATCATTTTTTTTAAATTTCAGTCATTAAAAATTTGTTTTGAGGAAAATTGTAATACATTGTAAATAATGGTAAACATATCGCTGCTATAGATTGTGGTAATCGATAGATAATAGATTGTGTATTTTTTTTCCTTACAAAAAATAAATAACAGAAATAATCATAAATTTATTTCAAAAATTATAAGAATATTTTTAGTTGATTTATGTAGTTTAAAATGTCTATTGAATTTGAATAATCAAAGGTAAATTATGAATTATGAATTTAGAGAACTAATTTTATATTATAAATTATACAACATATTATTATGGTTGTATTTTGTTTTTTGTTGATTTGGAACAAATAAGTTGATTGAGTTTAATTATTGGATTAATTTCTATAGAAATTTAATAATAGTTGTGTTGAAATCAGAATAAATAAAAGTACATATTCATTTATTGTATTCTTGGTTGTTTTTTGATTCAAAACATATTATTTCAACATTGTTCAGAGAAAAAAAAATTACATTTTCAATTACAATATTTGTATTTATGTATTTCAGCGTAGTTTTAAAATAACTTTTAATTTTTTAGTCTAGAATTTGTTTTTTAATCCATTCCTTTGTTTAATTTAACTTATATGATTTATTATTATTTTTTTTTTTTGCATTCATGTAGTTATAAGGAAATGATATAAAAAGGAAAGACTTAATTAACAATTTCATTTTTTTTTAAAATTCATCCATTTACAATTTTTTTGAGGGCTATTGTAATACGTTGTAAACGATGGTAAACATACCACTGCTATGTTATAATAGATGGGGCATTTTTTTTCCATGCAAATAATAAGTATTATTTCTGCAGAATAGCTAATAAATTATTACAGAATCAATATTTCTGGACAAAAATAGATTTATTTCAAAAATTATAAGAGTATTTTTAAATAGTTATATAGTTTAAGCTTTCTTTTGAATTTAAATAATCAAATAAAATATGAATTATGAAATTGTTGTGCCTGAATTCTACTTCTTGTGGCAATTCAAATTGTTGTGCCTGAATTCTAATTTTGCAGTTTCACTTATATATTTTTTCAGCAAAACATACGTAAGTGAAATATACCAGGAAATACTGAATATAACAAGTAGTTTTCTAATAAAGCTATTAATTTGTAACACATTAATTTTTATTATTGTAAACATCAGTGTGTCTCATGTTTCACTTATGTATGCCACACAAAGCCCACCGTCTATAGAAGAGGGAAAGACATTGACTTCCCGGCAGAATTTTAAGGCGTAATTTCCTGCATTTACGTGTGATATGGCATAAAATTCGGAAAACTCTCACCAAGTAGCCTGACTATCGATGCGAGATGTTTTACACACGTTGTCACAACCACCATCTAGTTCTTATCGTTTATAAAAGCAGTGACTGCCATAGATACCGCCAAAGAAATCGAACTAAAATTCTCCTGTACTCTAGCTGGTCACATTATTATTGGGCCTCGAAAACTTGCCAGTTTGTCTGATATATAATTTTCAGCAAAAGACTTCTGATCAAAATTCTCAAAATTGAATATAAGTCTTCCATAAACTTTTCAAGCTTTTATTTATCATTACTTTCAAATATTATCAGTCTTTCACGATTTAGGGATATAATTGTATATTATAAATATTACAAAATAGTAGCCATTTTATTATCTTACTTTAAATTCTTAACATTGAACATCGATTGAGTTCGACACGTATCTACTAAGATTGACATAGAGCCAATATATTGGAAACGTTGGTATTTGTTATTCCTTCACCTTGTCCAACCGAATCTCATTAACGTAACTTGAGCTGTAAAATTGGAATTTAAGAGCCCTTCTGCCATGTTAACTTAACATGGGAGGAATAGAAGGACGACGAGGTATAGAGCTGGTACGTTACGTCGTAGGCGTTCCAGGCAGATGGTATCCCAAAACATGATGACAAAGACATACGACGTCGAACACGAAAAGGGTAGAAATTTCGTGGCAGACAAGACTCGACTCAAGGTGTATTACTCATCCTCCCCCCTCCCCTCCCCCCCTATTTTCTGGAAGAACACGATGATGAAAAAATCTGTTTTCACAGTCATGTTTTATGTATGGGAGGGTTGTGTTCTTGGAGAAGTCAGGGACAGTGAGATTGGGTTTAGCATTCTAACTAAGAATCACATGCTGTTGTTGTGGAGGAGGTTTAATGAATTTGGAAAGAAATAAGTTGAGGAGTTTAAGGTTGTAACTGATATTGTTAATGGTATCGGTTGCAGTGTTTAATCGAACCCATACAATTAGCATATATACTTTGTATCGAAATGCAAGCAAATGTTATTTCTTTAGATTGAAAAAAATATCCTCTTCCTTCTTGTTAAATGATTATGCAAAAACATTTATTTGGATATATTTAATATTTTAAAGAAATTGAATTATAAATTAAATGGTAGTCATATTTCAGTAAATATCGTAACATTACCGAAGTGGTTAAGTACTAATTTAGAAAATGTCTCTATCAAACAGACGTCTTCAGTTGTAATCATTTACATTTTACGCAATATACCATCTTTCACATGAATTTTGTCGAGCTTTGTGTCTTTATTAATATTTTTTCAATTCGTATGCTTTGTTTTAACAAACTCTAAAGAAAAAATATGATTGCGAAATTAATACACGTAGAAAATCATGAAAAAAGGTATTAAACAACCTCATTAAATTATTACATTTTGTTTCTCTACGTAATTAGGTCGTTTATGGCACAGACAAATTGGTTTTTGTTATTTTTTTTGAATAAAAAAAAATCTCAATCTTTAAAATGTAATGTTAAACATTGTTTATAAACATTTTCAGAGTTTAGTATTGTCAGACGAGATTTATTCCAACTGAATTTAATATTCATAATATTTAAAGATTTCAGAATTTACATTTTTTATTTATTTATTTAAGTATTTATATATTTTAAATTCAAAATATGAATATAATTATCTTGCCAATTCCATCTGTCCCATATTTATTAAGAACATGAATTTTTTTTTATTATCAAAGAATATTTTTCAAGTTTTATAGATTAATCCTCACAAATTTGCATTAATTTTTTTTATATTTACAGACTGTGATAATTCTTTCAAGACATACAAAATATGAATTGATTAGTTTTTCATTAAAGTTTAAATCAAGCAATTTATTTAAAATACTTATTACACAACATTTCGAATTAAAGTAAATAATTATTTTAAGAATTGATGAAATTGAATTTAAGAAATTACGTTGAAATTTTACCTCGTAGAAATATATCATTTTTAAAGAAAATTACATGTTACTGTTATCAATTAGTTGTTAAGTTCACTAAAAAAGTAGAATTGTTTACTATGATTAAATAGCATTAAATGCAACTTATTAAACGATAATTGTTATTCATTTTCATCATATTTAAGTTTTTATTTTGTGTTATTTTAATTCCAAACTGCGACGAATTTCGTAAGAATTTCATTTCGGAATGAAATTAAAAAACTGTATTAATCATTTTAATTTAATTTATATGCAAACAGCTGAATTATGTAAGTATTTTGGAGATAAGTTTGAAAAAAAAATATTGTAAAATATGGTATATTCTGATGATAATCAAACTGCGCTAATTAGCAAAATGTATTCGATTAATATTTCCTTTACTGCTTCTATTGAACATATTTAAAATTTCTTAACAATTTAAAAATATTTACTATGAAGCCCTTAGTTGAAATCTTATATCAAAAACAAATAGCAACAAAAGGATTTGTTTATAAATTATTAAGTTCTTCGAAATAATTGTAATATCGGGAAAATTAAATTGAGTTAAATTCTGTTGCCGAATAAAAATTGAATATTTTTATATCCAGAATAATTTTATATAATTTAATTTTTGTAATCTATTTATAAAATCGGTAGCTACGAAATAAAACCTCGTTTTGTTCTCTGTAATATTTCGATTAATAAAAGACAACAAATTATTTAATTTCCATTAAATTTTCTTGCTAGAAAGATTACTAGAATACGAATTCTCTTGTTAGATATTCATATCTGACATTTAGGACTTACGATTTTAATCAATATATTTATAGCGAAAATATTCACAAAGTATCTTATGTCAAAATGGCATGGTATTCTTCGAATTAATTTTTGGCATTAAGATTATAATTTTGAACTGAAATGAAATGAAAAGAGGAGAAAAGAATGAATTTCTGATTTGGAATTTCGAATATTTCTGTCGAATGAGAGATTTATTCGAAATGAATTTAAAATTCATTATTTATGCATTCGCGTTAAAACTTCACTGATTCCAAGCACTTTTGAAGTATTTTGAAACAATGCCTTTTATTACTGAAATGAAGTAGATGGGTAAAAAAAATAAATAAATTTACTCTTCAGTAGAAAATGATGATGATTATTGACTTTAAGAAGGCAACTTTCGAAAAATGTTTGGAGGGAAAAGGGAATTAAAAGCGATAAATGGATATTTTCAGGAAATGAGATTTGTAATTAGATTTCTGATTTTGTGATGAAAACTGTTTATGAAATGCTTCAAAGATTTTTCAAAGAAGCGCAGATGCAGTGTTAAATTGTAAAAGATGAAATACGTCCAATTTAACAGTTCAATATTTTCTCATTAGATTTGTCGTTTTCTATAAGTAATTTTCTAAAAAGCATAGTAAGTCTTTCAGTATTGCAGAAAATTCTCGTTATTTGGAAACTAATTATAAGAAATTTACGTTGTTACCCATTTTGCATTTATAAAATATTTAATGAAGCTATAAAATGAAGCACAAATTTGAATTTGATTTTCAGAGAACAGAATTTTGCTCAAAACACCTGATTGTATATATTCCAAAAAATGATTTAACTAAATTATAATTTAGGCTTTGATTTGCATTTCGTTAAAGTTATTAGCAATGATATTTATATTCTTTTAAATAACAGTTTAACTATCTAAATATATGGAAAGATGTGTTTTATTTTTTGTAGGAGGGGGGAGGATAATGTATATTAATCATTCACTTTAATTCAGTTTAAATTATTCAAAATAATTTTTTTTACTTGGCATAAATTTATGCTGCATCGTGTTATAGAATGAATTCTTACTTTTAATTTTTTGTAGATATATTATGTAAAATTAGTATGATAAAGAAAATAAGGATCAAAGAATTAGTATTAAAAGAGAATTTAAAGTTTTTCCTTACTACCATGTACCAACGTTGTAACTGAACAGCGCATGCGTTGTGACAGCGATGTGATAGCATATGTATTGTAAGTACGGCAGCGCATGCGTTGTTCAAAGTACACATGTGCGTGTGTCGTTTATAATATACATGCACTGTTGTACAGAAATATATTCAAAAATCAGATTCTTTAATCTGTATAAACACAAAATTATCTCATTATTAACAAATAATTTTTGAATGAAATAAAAGAAGTATATATAATAACTTTCTTAATCTGCTGAAATTTTTTTTAAAGCTTATGTCAAATAAATTTTAAGAGAAATGAACTCAATATAGAAACCTACGATGAATTCGAAAATAATTATACATCTTGGAATGCAGGAAAGATAAACAAGTATGGTGTGTTTTATGTAATTAATGTTTTTTGATTTCCTTTCAAGCTGATGTATAATTTACTGTAAATATAATTATCTTTAAAAACGAAAATAAGATGAAGTTATTTTCGAATAAATATGTATTATTCGAAAAGAACAAAAGCAATTCGAATTCAACAAAGAAATCTTAATCATCAATAAATCTTTAAGAATTCGCTTTAAAAACAACGAAAACAAAATTATTAAAAAAATTATAAAAGAATCTAGTTGTATTTATTTTGTAAATGAGATATTTTAATTAGTTTTATACAGTTTTATATTAGTTTTGTTGAATTGAATATAACGTTGAAATATTTCTTGGAATTCTGAGAACTAATTGTTTATTATCATTTGTAAAGAATACCCGGACAGTTTGGATAATATTAGAATTAAAAATATAAAGATTAACAATTTTCTATTTATTATTTCTACTGTTCCACCTATGGATTATATCAAATAAGAACATAATTAAGATTTGGAAGCTTGTAACATTCTAAACACAGTGCAATAACCGGTGACACTCCTCTAGGCAAAAATTAATTTATTCGAAGTAACGTCTTTCAGTGGCATAAATGTGAGAGAATTTCCAACAATTCCATTTGTTGCAGATCGTATCCATGTTATTGTTGGGAGATATTCGATACACGCGAATGGAGCATGTTTATGGGCCCGGAAAGAAAATAAAAAACTTTTTATTCTTTGAAACGAACGAGGCAAGTAGAACGAGATAAATTTTATTCTTCGCAAAATTTGACGAGTATCTTGAAAGAATTTCTGTGCTGGGATTTTTCAGCAAGTTTTTATCCTAGGAATCAACAAGAAAAAAAGGCTTTATTTCATGGGAGCCCTGTTGAATTACTTGAGGAATTTCATTATTATTGTTATTTTTTTTTATAATTTTTTTTTCTGGTTGCAGTTACCGTCGTCGTATAAATTACGACTCTCTTCAAAATTAAATTCTAAATCACGTTCCTGTTCTGAAGTTTCTTACCTTTTTTTTGTTTTTATCTCTTTTTCGCTCGTTTGTTATTTTAAATTCTACATTATGTGGCATTTAAAAGGAACAATAAAAGTACTTCTTTATAGAGTGATAAAAAAAAAAAAAAAAAAAAAAAAAAAAAGGAATTGGAATAGTTGCTGTAATGATACATAAAACCGTAAAATTACTTTGCTAATGTTTCTTTGTAAATTTCTTTTAAAATCACTCTGAATAAAATTTAATTTCGTTTTTCTGCGTCTTGTCTTAAATCAAATCAAGATCACTTATCAATCAAATCAAGATAACTTATTATTCAAATCAAGATCACTTATCAATCAAATCAAGATCACTTATTATTCAAATCAAGATCACTTATCAATCAAATCAAGATCACTTATTATTCAAACCAAAATGACTTATTATTCAAACCAAAATGACTTATTAATCAATCCAAAATGACTTATTAATCAAACCAAAATAACTTATTAATCAAACCAAAATGACTTATTAATCAAACCAAAATGACTTATTAATCAAATCAAGACCCCCTATTAATCAATCCGGGACCACCTATTAATCAATCCAGCACCACTTATTAATCAAACCAAAATGACTTATCAAGCATACCAAGATCACTTATGAATCAAATCAAGACCATTTATTAATAAAATCAAAATTACTTATTAAGCATACCAAGATCCCGTATTAATCAAATCAAGACCACTTATTAATCAAACCAAAATAACTTATTAAGCATACCAACATCACTTATGAATCAAATCAAGACCATTTATTAATCAAATCAGAATGACTTATTAATCAAATCAAGACCACTTATTAATTAAACCAAGATCATTTATTAATCAAATCAAGATCCCGTACTAATTAAATCAAGACCTCTTATTAATTAAACCAAGATCACTTATTAATCAAACCAAGACCACAAATTTCAATAATTTTTAAAGTAAAATCATTGATTGAGATATTTCTTTTTATTTCAAACTCTTTAATTTAATAACAATAATAATAATTATCTAATAATTAACAAATATTTTGTTCGATAAAAGGCTATTATCTATCGATTTTCCTGACTTTTGTAGTCATAATTTTTATGTAGAAGATACTGATAAATTTAAAATAATGTGATAAGCAACACACCCGTTTCCCTCTTTAAGTTTTATAAAATTTTAAAGCTAATTTTAAAAATTTTATGTGAAATATTAATTAATTCAAGTAATAGCTTTAATATTTCAGTAGCAGTCGTTTCATTTACTTTTGAAATATTAAAAATATTTGCATCCAATTATTAAATGGAATTAATTTTCAAAGGTAGTCTACTCTACCGGAAGAGATATAATATAAAGCTTCCATTTTAAGGACCGCTGTAAAGATTGAAAGGAAATATAGTTTCCAATTAAATAATAATTACGAGGAATACAATTCTGCAGTGAAATTGGATATTTGTTGCATGCGCATTATTTGAAATATAAATTGCTTTAAATAACTATTCAATTGCATGTCCTCTGACAGAGATTATATATTTTGGTAATACATAATAATTTAAATATTAATATTCATTTTATTAATAATAAATTTAATATTTTGACTATTTTAAAGAAATTTCGACATTTTTTTCTCTACTCTTTCATTCATAAGAATATTCTAGCAGAAAAAAAATTTAAATATTTTGGAAATCTATTAATGACAAAATCCATTACCAAAAGGAAAATAAAGAACTTGGCCTATATCTGAAACTTTATTATTTTATCCAGCGTAATAACATTACCTTACAAACATTATTCTTATGGAGAAGTGTGAATTTTCTCCATTCTTGAAAAATAAACAAACGAAAAAAAAAATGCCGTTAATATCTTTTTTAGAGTAAGTTTACTATAATTCTTAAAAGGGAGACGCTGATTTTTTGCATTTAATTTTTCAGGTTTTAAAGTTGTTTTTTATCATTATAAAATAAAAGGAATGGTTAGTTGCTGTTGTTTTAAGGCACAAGTGCTAGATTTAACCATACAATAAAATGAAAGAATATATATATATATATATATATATATATATTGTTGTTGTTGCTTATCTCCTTGATTTAGAATCCTAAACGTCCGGTAGATCATGCTGCATCAATAGATCGTAAACGCTCCTGTAGAACTTATAGCTAAAAGCTTGGTGGTAATGCTTTAGACTTCCAAAGTACAACTACTATTCTATCACTTCACAGTGCCTATAGGTCAGATGTCCTTTTACAATTTAGGGAATGATGTAGATGTTGCCATTACAATCTTAAATAGCCACCCCCAAGTGTGGCAGTTGGGATTATTTGTCCTTCTCTCCTCTTTGAACCCAACTGGTGAACATTTCGGCCAACAGATTTATCGCTTTTATCTCTGGTATAGACACCGAAGGCTCTGAAACCTATTATTGGCTCTGAAACCTAACGCCCTTTCCTCCACCCCGCTGGAGCTTCCGAAGTAAAGAAGTTTTGTTGGAAACCAGATATCGAACCAAAAACTTACGTGTCTATGCCAAGATTTGACCCAATAAATCTGCAAGTTGGGAAATCCTTCCATTGGGTTTGAGAAAGTGGGCAGGAAGAGATTCGAATCCTTTAACAGGTTCTACCCTTGAAAATGAATCGTTATTACAAAATATAAGTGCAATAGATGTGGACCCCCATGTCGTATACTAGGTAACGCTGTATCCGCTATACCTACATATCTCGAATGGCAAAGGACCAGGGAAAAATTATCTGCATTTGAATTACAATTACAAAAATAAATTAAGATTTTCCTTCTCATAACGATAGCAATATAGATTGAATACGGTATTTTTCATATCAAATAATTTCTCCCTTTTAATATCAATTTATTATATAAATTTAAAAATATATTTGTTTGTCCTTTATACAAATTCACAGTTTGTAAACCGGAACTTTCAAATCTGCACATAAAAAGAAATTTATAGCCTACGTAAAACTTTAAGCTAATTTGGAGATTGGATTTTCGTCCTATGAAATTTTTATTGATACTAACTCTCCAAATCCAAAGGTATTCTCATCATTGATATTCAGTATCATTGATATTTTTTTTATTGATATAAAAGATTAAAAAAGATTAAGATTATTATAAAAGATTTAAAAGGAGGATTAAAATTTCTGGATCAAAAAATTTCAGCATACCATATGTTTTACATTAGTTACATTAAGACTTAATATACATTATAAAAAAAATAAATATAAAATAATGTAAAAATAAAAATGTAAAATAGTGTATATCCACAAGCGATAAATCAAAGTTGCTAAATCGACTAACTCAATTAATTCGTTCCGGGAAATAATATTTGGACGAAAATAAATCTTTCCAGAAAGTTTTAATTCTCTTGTTTAAAAGTTTTTATTAAAAATTATTGTTTTACTTAAAGACGAAGAATTATTATTTTATTTTACTAAATATTAATTAAAAAATCCATTTTTGAACTTTATTAAATTTTGTTGCATCTTTTATCCTTATTATATCACTTGATCCTGAGAAATAGGGTAGTGATTCATCTAATACATTATAAATCCTTCTAATGATGAATATGATTATTTTTAATATGGGAAATACACATACACAAATACACATCAATATGTCAGTTCTAAAAAAATTTTCATTATTCGTTAGAAAAAACTTACCGTTTGAGAGTGAAATGACCTTGAATCAAAAACACCTGATAATGGGAAAGAACTCTTTAAGAAATATACATCCCTTAAGACATAAAAGATTTATTTCTTGTTATAAAAATAATTGTAGTGCAGTCCTCTTGTGTACAAATCACCAACAAAATTAACTTTTGCAAGAGTGACTGCAAAGGGTGTATTCGAAAGCAGAGATAGGGGTGGTAACACGGAAGAGGCTTTTCAATGTAATTGGAGGGAGGCTCGTGTCCCCGGGCTGTTTTAAGGAGATGGCGGGAGTTGCTAAATCGACTAACTCAATTAATTCGTTCCGGGAAATAATATTTGGACGAAAATAAATCTTTCCAGAAAGTTTTAATTCTCTTGTTACATTGCACTTTGTCAGAGTTCGTTACGTGGTCACTTTATGGGGAAGCCATTAGAGATATTATCCCGAGATGTTCAAATAAATTATGGAAGTTTATGTTTCTGTATTCTGTATGCAAATAGGAAGCTTTGATAATTTTAAATAACAATCCATTTTATCTGTAATCTTTATATATTAATTTTTTCTAAAGTAAGTTTTTTTTCTTGCATCCATGGTTCTTTGTTAGATGAGTAAAATTTTTAACACGTTTTGTCTTACTGGTATTTTACAATGATGGGCGTTTTAATTTGAGGTTATTTGCCACTAAAATATGTATATGTAGTCGATTCAACGTTATTCAAGGAACATTACAGGAAAGCATGTTAACACTGCGCCCACATTTTGGTCAGAATATCCAGAGGGTGGCATTACACTTTCTTTCCCTTCTATTCAAACTTAATGGAAGGACTTTTCGGTGTACGAATTTATAGTGCTCAAGACATAAAAGACTTTTGTTTAACATCACTTAATGGGGTTGAATCACAATGTTTTGATTCTTAAGTAGTGCTTAATTACACATTTTCAAAAAAAATTCCTTACATAGATAACAACTATTGCATATAACATAAGACTATTGTTATTAGATAACAACCATTACATATTTTTTTAAAATAACAATGCTACGTTAACAAGCTGCAGATAAAATAAACAACTCTTTTCAAATAATAAAGACGAGTTTTGTTATCTGTAAATAAAAAAAAATATTTCATGTAGAATAAAATAAATAATACGCAGTAATTCGTTTTTAATATATAATGAAAAAATTCAGATATGTAAGTATAGTTTACATCAGGGGTGGCCAACCCAAATGATCTTGCGGGCCACTTTGGAAATGTATCATAGCTCCGCGGGCAGTATATAAAATTATATATCCCTATATTAGTTTTAGACTTACTATAGATATTTTTGTGGAGTGAAAATTCAAACATAATGAATTATCCTTTTTGTGTTTACTATTATTCTTACATGCAAACATAGATAATATAATAATAATGCTACTAAACGCACATTGTAACGAAGTATATAACACTAAAAATGAAATATATATAAATATACATGAAATCATTAAAAAATATTTATTTTATTAGTGCGATATTTGTTTATGCTTTTGCAGATCGATATCAATTTTAGGTATTTGCACATTATAATGGGTGTTGCAGATTAGCATCCGTTACGTTTAAGCGTGTTTTGTGTTTTTCAATTGCATTTTAGAAGAAAAAACGATTCGCAGGTGTAAGTTGAACGAAAAGCGCTAACAACTTCAACTAAGAGTCTGTTTTGCTCTGCTATCAACAATCAACAGAGCGTATTTAGGGATGATCACTGAAGTCACTTAAAGTGAAACACAGAACCTGTTATATTAGATGTTTCAAGATGAGCGTGCATCATGAGTTCGCAGAATATAATTTAATTATTCTGCGAACTCATAACTGTTAACTCATCAATAAAACGGGCAATACCTGTCATGTATTCGCAAGAATATTATTTTGAAATCAAAGTTAGTCTTTTCTCATAATTTGGGGCGTTAATTTTTGAATATATGGATGCGCACTGTATTTTTTTGATACAATGGATTTCATTACTTTGGCCATTATAAAATAAATATATTTTGTAAAAGTGTGATGAATCTCACTGGCCGGAAAAATATGCAAGACGGGTCGTGGGTTGGCCACCCCTGATTTAATTCTTGGGAATCAATATCCTATTTGATTTTTTTTTTTTTTTTAGTAAAATATTTTTTTAAGAAATAAAAAACATTTTCTATGTTTCTATGCATTTAAATGCATTTTCTATAAATTGCTCATAAGAAATGCTGAAATATAGTGGAAAAACGTTTCCCGCACGATTTGTTCATAAAAGTTCCAAAAAAGCGCAAATTGCAAAAAAGCTTCCATGTCAACCAAAAGAACGTGGAAAACTCAAAACAAAAACTTTGTTCATAAAATTCTTCACGCATATTGAAAAAAACGACGCCTCTTTGAATCAGGTCGATCTACTTTACCCACTTTCGCGAATAATAATCTTCTTTGAAGCCCGTAAGTGGCAACACTAGAAGCGCCGAAACAAATCTTGTAAGATAAAACTCAGCGAGCATGTTTATGGACTCTTCGAAATATTGTCGCTTGATTTGTGCTCCGAAAGAAAGTGAATTCTTTTTTAGAAAGATAACTTCTTCTCTTTCTACGAACGAAGCTTTAATATTTTTTCCCGCGTCGCATGTTTTTGTTCTTTTTTTTTCTTTCTTGAAACGTCGGTTGGTCTTTTTGTTGCAGTGTTTTCATTGGGCAATAAATCACGCTTGTACTCCAATCATATTTATGACATTGATAAACGAGCCACAAAAACCATTGAGTGCGGGTTTTATTATTTTTTTTTTTACTTTCTTTTCTTTCAAGCTGTGGCAACGACAGCATTCTTTCACTGTAACCGATCACTGGTCCAGAATGTACTAACTTTTATCGAAAATGATCGTGTGGTAATAATAAAATGGAAGATAGTGATATTTACTTCGCTTAACACATTTGGGTTAATATCTGCCATTTTTATAGACAGTATATATTTTAAAAAAAATATAATTTTTATAGATAAATTTCTTCGACTGTTATCGTTATATACCAGTAGGTATGAGCTGGTGGCAGATATGAGTTGGTGTTGTACAGGAACAGAAAATATATAGTTTTTCTTACTTTTGCTAAATCGTATTAAGAAAAAATATCTCTGCACATTTATAGGTTTGAGATTTCTCTTATAACATACCTTAAAAATATAAATAAAGCAATAGTTCTTGTCCACGAATTTTTACAAATTTTATTTTCAGCTATTTAATCTATTAACATTTACTTTTACGAATATAATAGTGTTCGGAAAATAAACTAAAAACTAATACAGTAAATTTTGTGAGGGTGCCATCTGGTGATGTAAAAATCGATGCCACTAAAATAAGTAAGTTTTTTTTTTGTAATTAAAAAAAGTAATCAATAAAATTCTTTTCTCAAATTTTCATTACGAATTTTTAGAATGAAACAAATTCAGAGAACAAAATTTCTAAGTGCTATAGTAAAACTTATACACGCGCATATATCCATATCTACACTATGTGGAAGAAAGTGACGGGACACGACACTATACCGACATAAACCCATATTTATTAAAATTAATAGAAGGTAGGGCCTCCTTTGGTTGCGATCACAGCTGCAACCCTTCTGGGCATGCTTTCCACTAAATTAGCCATAGTGGCAAGAGGAATTTCCTTCCAAATGTTTAACAGGAAGTTCCATAGTTCAGGCTTGCTTTTGGAGAGTGGGATGCAGGCCCTCAACCGACGGTCCAATTCGTCCCAGAAATGTTCAATTAGGTTAAGATCAGGGCTCTGCGCCGGCCACTCCATGCGTTTAACGTTGTTGTTCACATACCAATCAAGAGTCCTCCTTGCAACATGGCATGTTGCGTTTTCGTCTTGATACCAGCAATCATCCATACCGTACGTTGCCCACAAGGTAGGAAGGACATGATTGTCGGGAATATCACAGTATCTATCGGCATTCCTCGCACCATCAACCTTCACCAGTGGGCCAGCTCCATACCAGGAGAAACAGGCCCATACCATCAATCCTCCTCCACCAAACTTTACAGTTGGGACGACACACTCGGGCAAAAGGCGTTCTCCTGGTAAACGCCATATCCAAACACGTCCATCGGAACGGAAAAGGGTAAATCGTAACTCGTCACTCCAAAGGACGCGTTTCCAGTCATCCAGAGTCCAAGTACGGTGGTCTTTGGCCCATCGAAGGTGCGCTTTCTTGTTGGTTTTCGTAATCAAAGGCTTATGGGCCGCCGAACGTCCATTGTAACCTAACTTATGGGCCTCGATACGAAGAGTCTTGGTCGAAACGGCCACACCTGTGGCTTGTCTAAACTCATTAGCGATGTTATCCATGGATGCTTGACGGTTACTTCGAATCTTCCTGCCGAGCACCCGCCGCTCCCTGCTGGTGAGAACTGTAGGTCGTCCACTACGGGGTTTGTTCTGACAGTGTCCCTCAGTCTTGTAGCGACACACAACACGTGCTACAGTTGATTTTGAGCAGTTACGGAGACGGGATACCTCCCTAATTGACACCTTGGTAAAATGCAATCCAACCAACACACCTTTCTCGAACTTTGACAACTCTTCCCGTAGCGGCATCTTGACAAAAAACAACTCTAGTCGACTCCACAGAGTATTTATAGGATATGGCTGACACGTGATACCTATTATTGCGCATGTGTCAGCTGTATTGTCGACTTTTCTACTTTTCGAGGGGTGTCCCGTCACTTTCTTCCAGATAGTGTATCTATCTATCTATCTATCTATCAATATATATATTGTGTGTAGAGATAAATAAAAGATTACATTACATTTTTTTCATGATATATTTGTAATTCGGTTATAATGCATGTAAGAGGACGAAAGTACGATTACAACTAGTAGGGTGTGGCATATTCACTCCTTTGGAAGATGTATAGACTCAGCAAATATTATATGGCATCTACAACTGGTCCCTAATTGTACTGAATTTAAACTTAACTTAAATTTTTTTAATTTTTACTTTTATTTCTTTTTAGTATTTTTAACTTTTGAGTACCATCTTTTAAATTTTTGAAACTTTATCTTGTAATATTTTTATACTAACAATTAAACAGCCAATTAAAATTAAAATCATATGTATGAATTAAGATGAGGAGGTTAAGGGGTATTTTCCCCCCATTGGTACTCCATAATCGGTACGCTAGTTGCCAGTGAATATTATGAAAGAATGTCTTACTAGTTAAATTACCTGCTTTCAGTTCGCTGGTTTCTTCGATGCTTCGAGTAATTGCCCAGTTTTTACCTCCAAAATTATTCTTCTTTCTCTCACCCTCGCACATCGCTCTAAGATACAATGTTATCTGAAATAGTGTTATTTTATAAATTGATCTACAAGTTAAGTGATTCATAAATAAACTTGTAAGAGAAGCATTGAAACAAAAACAAAATGTTTCATCATAGAATAGTGTTTTAGTTGTTAATAATTCAAAATTATTCTGAAATTTAATTTTACTAGAAATTGATTTTCTTTTTAATATACAAAAAGAGATCGCCATGTCTCATTATTACTTTTTTTCATTAGTTTTTACCTTTCTCCAATAATATATATATATATATATATAATATGTAATTTAACGATTAATTTTGACTTACAAAAGTCTTTTATTAAATCTTATATTACATTGCATTGTGAAAATAGATAGCTCAAACCTTTATAATTATTAGCATTATAATTTTAAATAATTATAAAATTTAATAAATTAAAATATTCTTATAAAATTTTATTTTAGATTTACATTTTATTATAAATTTAATAAAATTTATAAATAATAAAAAATATAAATAATAAAATTTTACTATACAATTTTAAATAATTATAATAATTTAAAAATTTTATTTCTTTACTGTTATTTATTCAATTCCTTCTATTAGCTCACACTCTCCTTATATATATCTTGTTCAAATTTTCAATCGTTCATAAAATACTTTTTATTCATCCACTCCAGTTCAAGTGCATTTTTTCTGAAGTTGTAGTGGATGACACTGGATGTTAATACAGTTTTTTCAAATATTAATTCAATAATTAAATTTAATTAATTAATTATAGTTTTTTTTATATTTAAGTTGCATATATCTACCAATAGATGGCGCCAGATGAACTTAAGAAAATGAATGAAAATTATATATAGAGAGTTTTCTGCAATATAGTGAGAAAAAAAAGCAGGAATGGCTTAAAAATTTTTTTTTTCTTATATTACTTGTTTTTATTTCAAATATTTATTTATTTAAATAAAGAATTTTGTGACACTACTTTTATTTATTATTTCTTTTTAAATATTTTTTAATTCAATTATGCAAAAAAAACTAATTAAAAATTAATTACTTAATTACTAATTACGTTAAAGACTAATAATATCAAGATAATGAAATAAATGGGTGATGGAACTTAACATTTCAATAAAATTTTAAATCTTTCTTGCTGAACTTGCTTTCTTTTGACCTTTTATGCTGAAATAACAATTTTTTCTAACATAGATTTTGATATTTTACGTTCAAAGAAGTTGCCTATGTATTTAAAAAAAATATCTTTAAATACTCTGCACTTTAATACTTTATTCATGTAGTTTAAAACAAAACAAAAAAGCAAGTTATTTTTACGGAAAATAAGTAGCGTTCGAATATATTTGCAAACTTTACTAAAAATTTATTTTAAATTTCTTCTTGCTTCTCATTATTTATATAAAAACCATCAAGCATTTTTTTTTTTTAATCGCTTGATTGTATTCCATGTTTTTTCTAGATTACTTGAACATGAATGGCTTCTTAAAAAAAACGAACTTTGAAAAGATATTAATTACTTAATTTTTTTTTCTTTAGCCCGTTAGGCATTTTAATTCTTAAGACAGCATATTCAATTTATTTGGAAATTATTTTCTCATGTTATATTTCAAAAGTTAAGTCAGAAAAGGGAAGGGAAAAACAGGTCGATGAACTGTGACAACGAAATCGGAAAACGAAACCGCTTCTAATTTTTCGAAATGATCAAAACATGGAAAAGGCGGGAAATGTCCGTAATATTCAATGTAATGTAATAATTCCTCTCCTTCCCCAGATGCCGTTATCTTATTAGAAAGACTCAATTATCAGTTACGGTCACCGTCTTCTACCTCAGAAAGCAAACGATAATAATAATAAAAAAAATATCTGTGACAGAATAAAAATTAGAACACTTGCGTTTGACTTTTCAATTTATAAATTGTATTTTTTTTTTTTTTACTTCAAATGCTTGGCGTATTTTTTTTTTTTTTTTACTAAAAATTCTTGGCGTACAGGATAAAATCTCTCTAGTGAATTATACGTTTTTAATTCTTTTTAAAAAATATTTTATGCTTTGCGAATGCAATAAACTGTTTGGATGAGGAGTAAACTGTTCGTTTTGAAATGATTCTTTTTTATGAATATCGTTTTCAAATTGTTTGTTTTATTTTATGGAAATGATATGCTTTCATTCCAAATTGTTAGGCGTGATCGTGTAGTATAAATAAAATTTTTACTCCATCTGGTGTTTATTGTTACATTATTTTTTAATTTCTAGATATTTTCATGCGGAGAAAAATATTTATTTTGAGTTTCTGTCTAAATGCCTATATTATATGACCATTTATGCTTAAAAACTGGCTTTTTTTTTTAAACTGTTAAAATTACAATGAATTTTTTTCAAAGGATAATTAGATTTACTGCTAGAAAACTCGAGGAATATAAAATTATTTTTCAGTTTTTTCATTTTTCAAAAATATATGTGCATGAAACTTTTGAAAAAATGATTTTGAGTAAAAGTTTGAAAGATTCATAAAACGTACGCATTGTATGCAAATTTGTTTTAGAATATTCTTTTTATTCTACAAATAAATATTAAAATTTTTTTTGTTAGAATTTTACATTTTCATGCATACCAAAAAAAGTTAGTTTCATCTTTATCGAAATCTTTGTAAATATATATATAATAATGTACTATATATGTATACTATATAAGTATTTTAAAAATTTCGCGTTTTATAAAAGTGTCATCAATTTGAATTCAAAAGAGAAATCGCGAAATAATTTTATCCTTCTACAACAACGACGAATGTATACCATTTTCATGGAAAATAATTTTTTATTTTTATGGTTTAATGTTTATTCTTATGGTTTTTAAAATGGTTTTACTCCTAACACATTTACATTTTTCATTTACCTCGTTATCATTTGTGTAATAAATATACAAGGAGCAACAGAAAAAAAGGTAAATATTCTTATAATTAATTATTCTTTGATTATTGATTTCGAATTCTTTTTGTATAAATATTTCAATTTATAAATTTATAAAATTATCTTCTTCTCCAACATTTTTTTTTTCTTCCTTTTTGCGTTTCCATTGTAACTTTCTTATTTTATTCTTATTCAGATTTCTTCCAATTACCACTATCATAATAGATGTAGTGAAAAATTCTTTTGTGATGCTTATGAATAGAATTCTTTTTCTGAAAATAAAATTTTTCTTCTATGAATTAAATTCTTTTTGTCTTTTGTTCTGCTTATGAATAAAAAAAATAAATAATTTATAATACTGCTTATAAATATTTGTATAAACATTGCATTTATTTACTAAAACAATAAAATTTTCTTAGATTTCTTTATTTATTTTTTCTTTCTTGTCTTTCTTAGATTCCTTTTTCTTAGAAAATTTTCTTTATTCCTACAGAATCGCTGCGTGATTGCCAATTGGCTAGCGGACTGGCCTTTGGTACCACAGGCTTCAGGTTCCTGGCTGTGTCATGGATGTATGTGAGTGGTTCGGAATCCACATTAAACTGTAGATCCCGGTGTAATTAGCCTTAAATGTACAGAAAATGACCGTAGAGCGATAACCAAACCAAATCAATCATACCGAGTAATACTTATTCATAAATAAATAAATAGCTTAAAGCACTGAAAAACCTTAAGCTTCATACAGCAATAAAGAAGAATAAGGTTCTAAGCATATATTTTCAAGTTACACTTGCCCCCTGGGTAGTGCTAAATCAGTAACAGAGATCCAGCCCTTGCTTATGGCATAAAGATTAATGTCTCTGTATTGCCAGCTGCATTAAAACAACGACATGGAGAGGAATAAGAATTCTATAAATTTTTGATTGGAGAAATTTAAGTCTACAGAAAAATATTGAGGAATTGATGTGAAAAAGAACATCTATATCAATAAATCGATTCACCTCGATTGCTCTTGCCTTGAAAAAAAATGTTCGATGGAAATATTTAATTTCTTTATGCCCATTTGACACCATCGCATCAACTTAGCATCAAAAGGAACCATCATAGAAAGAGAACGAACAAAGAAATCGAATTCAATGAACAACAGCCATCTTGACTTGTGACTGGCCAGGCCTAATTCGGCGTGACCCATCTTCAGTCTGGTGCGTTATCTTGTCTATTATCTTCTCTTCTTTTGAAGGATTTTAGACGCCCCTGATGTGGGATAATTTGATAAGAGTCTGTCGTGTAACGTGGATTATTGGCTGCCAAAAAGACCGACCGCATCGTTTTGGGGATGATGGGCACATCTATTAATCGAATCGAACGTTAATTGACGTTCCGCGCGCTTCCTTTGTGTTCGAACTCTTGGTTCTTTTTTTTTTATTAAGTTACTTGTTGGAAGAATTTCAATTTAACATGTTGCATGAAACCTTAGGACATGGTGTTTCTTTTATATATTTTTTTATTGTGAATATGCTATACTGATGGCTTTGTAAAAAAAGAAGGCAGAGTTCTTGACGTGTATTGTGGTTATAATAAAGGTAGATTGAATCTGACTAAACTGGTTTTTAAATTTTATCTAAGATGATATTAATTTAATATCACAGATTAGAAATTAGTTGATTCTTATCAAATTGTTGTCCATTTATAACATTTGTTTTTAATTATTTGTTTGGTACAAAAGAAAAATCTTTCACTACTAAGTACTGAATTTTCACAAAATAAAAAAAGATAAATGAAAAATTTAGAAATTTTTTTTTCCGTTTATTAATATTTATATCAGTGATGCGCAGACTTTTAAATTATAATGAATAGCTCTTTAGTTTTTATAGATAGATTAAAACAAAATTGCTCATTATAGAGAAGGAATATTCGCTCATTATAATGAACTTTAACGATATTATTTTTTTAAAGAAATGCTTATTAGTAAATTTCAATCTGACACTGAAGATTTTAAAATTTAATTACTTAATCACTATAATGATAGAATATTATGACTATGATTGAGCACCATGATAATGATTAAAGGGATAAGATGACCTTCAAAATTTTTTTAGAAATATCTATACTCTAATCGATATAGAAATTGCTCATTATAAAACTTTTTATACGAACAAGATTTTTATAGTAACATAATAATAGGTATGAAATTACTATACAAATTTTTTTTCAAAAATCTTAATTAAAAAAAACTTTTATTTTCACATTTTAAATCAATAGTCACTACAGAAGTCAAAATCAATCTCTGGTTTTCATATAACATTTGTCAAAGGTTCATTAACTATCAATAGAAGCATATTGACAACGTTAATAAGTTACAGATTATGAAATTCTTATTTTTATATGAATAAGAAAGGAGTGTTATTATTATTTTTTTAAATTAAATTATCTGTTTAATATATAATTTATCTTTCCTATCAACTATACGAGGTTAAAAGGACCATCAAAATATAGTATATACTATATTATATGTAAATTATGTCACCTATCCTATGATTCATTAAATACAAGGTCAACAGCGTAAAAAAAAGAAGAAGAAGATTCCACTGATGTCATCAGAAACGAAATATGAATATGGCGCCAAGAAAAACAACAACATTGTCTGAAGGAAACTGTTTGTTGAGAGAAGAATTGCAATCAGAGATGAGGGCGTTCGTTTTGTGATAATTAATTTCATGAATGACTGCTGAAGGGATTTAAATTTATAAAATTTGTAAAGATTGATAAATTTTAATATGTAGGACAGTATACGCATCATCTAGGCGTCAAAGGACGTTATACGATATGTGCAATTAACACTGTAACTATGAAATTAACAGTATGCAACTTCAAATAAGCGTCTTTTCTGATTTTTTTATTCTCTTGGAGACAATTACAGTGGAATAGGAGAAAGATTTTTCTGGACATTTTTTTTTTTTTTTGTATTGTTTCCACATGGTAAAAATCCATGTTGTAATTTGAGTTTCTCTTTCTATATTTTTTTCCCTCCAGCACCATACGGTAATTTTATGAAAAAACAAATCTCTAAAAAAATAAAATAAAATTAGGGTTTACTTTTTATGATGTTTTTATAAACATTATTTAAACAGCTTGTGAGTTTGAGTTTGGTTTGTCGCTCTAAGGTTCTCTTGTGCACACTTTAGGCTAAATAGATCGGAACCTACAGTTTAACGTGGATTCCGAACCATTCACAAACATCCATGCCACCGCCAGGATTCGAACCTGAAGTTTGTGGTACCAAAGGCCAGTTTAGCTTGTGATCTTTTAAAATAAAATGAATTAGAGGAGATCGGTGTGACACTGACACGAGGGGCTTGACTGTTAAAGACATAGTTTGGCGATATTTGTTTTAATTGATTGCACTAAGGAATTTATAACTGACCTTTTTGTTATACTCGCAATAATAATAAAATCTTTAAAAACCTGCATTTAAAAAATTAATTATTATAACCTGAAAAAACCGCTATCTTCCAAGATGAATGTTTTTCATTAAGAATTTTCATGAATAACATTCATAAACAACATTGTATTGAAATCTCTAATACTTTTAATAAATGCCCACATCTCATTGTTTTCAATAAATAAAGAACATTCTATTGAAAGCTTTAATACAACTGCACATTCGTAGGAAATGCGGTTTTTCTTTTAACTTATTTTTTTCACTAATTTCCTTTTTATTTTATTAATTAATTAATTATTATATGCATTCCTAGGCAGTCTTTTTTTGTCAGCCTTAACTTTTAACGACCACATAATGCATTTCCGATAACATTTTTTAATCCCTTTATTTTCGTTCGATTCTAAATTAAACCAGATGGATTATTTTATTTTATTTATTTTTATAAGATTTATTCCTTTTATTTCAACTCTTTCAATGCATTTTTTTTAAAACCTGAATTTCTGTGTACTGCATTTTGAGTAATACCCTTTGATACATTTGCCTATTAATTTGCCCTTTTTTAGTATAGAAAGAATAATGAATCTCTGCTTTCTACCATTATTAAAGTTCCTTTTATCGTACAGGAAAACACATGCGCTTATGATTTATAACTTTTGTTCTTGAGCATTGTATAGGTTTTTGGTGTGTTTTTTTTTCACGACTTGATTAGCTTAAATGAAAGCATAATAAAACCAACCTCCTTCTTTTAATGTTGTATTAAATTTTATTGTATTTTAATCCTTTTGGATACATTTAATGAATAAAGTTGGACTGAAATAATCTCTTTGAACGTAATTTTAAGATGAATTGTTTTTCTACTTGATATAATTTTTTTTTCTTGGAAACAGTTACAGTTACAGTGAGTAGAAGAAAAAGACTTTTTTTTTTCGGAAAATTTTTTTGTATTGTTTCCACGTGGTAAAGATCTTGTAATTTATGAATGTTTTTATTTCTTTCCTTTTTTTCTAAAGTTTTTTTTTTTTTTATGTTGTTTTTTCTCTAGCGTGATATGGTCATTTTTTTGAAAAAAACAAAATTTTATAAAAAATATAATAAAATTAAGGTTTACTTTTTATGGTGTATAAACATTATTTAAGTTTTAGAACTTTTAATCTCTGAAATATCTTTTCTCCTTTTCTTTTGCTTTTCTTTTTTTATATCTCTTTAATATCTATTAAAAATGAATATAAAATAATTTTTTTATTCATAATAATAAGAGTAAATGTGTATATGCAGCAAATTTGCAACTTGATATTATAGTTTTAATAGTTATATTTGGAATTCCTTAAAATACATTTTAGATAGTAAATTTTTTTTTATTGAATTATTTTTTAATTTACCTCTTCTTTAAGGAATCTATAGGTATCATTGGTAAATAGTTCTGAGTTCTGAGCAAGAATGAATTTGTTACATCGGCAAAAATGAAAATCTGAATCTAGTATTATAATCATGCTTCCTCCTACGCACTGGCGATGGCCTATTGGCTGCGCTATGGCCTTAGGTACCACAGGCTTCATGTTCAAATCCTGGCGGTGGCATGGATGCTTGTGAGTGGTTCGGAATCCACGTTAAACTATAGTTCCCGGTCTAATTAGCTTAAAGTGTGCAAAAAAATGATCGTAGAGCGACAAACCAAACCTACGCACTGGCAAGAATGGCACCTGTGGCTTTCAGGAGAAAGGATCAGTTGACCTACAGATTCTCACCGTGAGAGGAAGTATATTTCTCGCACCCTGCGCGTATCTGAATTTTTGATTTTCGGCTTTGAAGGGGAATCCTTCCACAATTCTATGATTATCTGTCTAATTGTATGTGTGTGGTGTTTGTATGTGTGGCAATAAAGCTGTAAGTCTTTCGACCTGTGCCTCAAGTATGTCAACCCAACCACACCCAAGTACAATCTGGTTGCCCAATCTGCACACTACAATATTTAATTAATAATATTCAGTGAAGGAAGTTTATTTGGAGTTAATTTATCAATAGAAAATATTATGTCTTGTGCTTTTTGATTGGATTATGCAATTAATTATTTTATCCCCATGAATATTTACGAAATATTTTCTAAGGAATAACTTATTTTAACAGCTTTAACTGTGCCATAAAAGCCATAAATGACTGTAATTTAATAATGCGTAAGATGAATTTGTTATAAAAAAGATGCAATGATGATTAAAGAAAAATGAAATCCTTTTAATTTATTAGTAGTTACTATAACACTTATGATTATTTACCAATTTAAGATTCACGCCAGTAGATGTGTGTATAAAAATAGGAGGAGTTATCGATATTTAAACTGATAAAGTTTATTTAAGATTTTGTTAGTTTGAGTTGTTTTTAAGATTTGTTTATTTAAGATTTAAACCATTACTGATGTTAGAATGACTGGCTATTTTTGGTTTTTTCAGAGTATTAGTTTTTTTTACTACATTTGCTATTAGTGGATTAGATTTTGTAGTGATGTATAAATATTAATTTGTGTTTAAATAATTTGATTTCTAGCAAATAATGTGCTATTCTCATTAAAATTATACAATCTTTATAATTCTTATGTATATGAAATTATATATTTTAACAAGATTTAAAATTAATAGTTGTGAAAAATAATTAATAACTATTTATTTTTATTGTTTTAATATTAAATAGTTATTAATTATTTATTATTTTTTAAAGAATCAGAGCTATGATAAATTTAAGGTTGGTAATTGAAATTTGAGAAATAGAGTAATGGCTAAATGTTTTGTATGTTTAATAATTTTTTCTCTTTCTTAATATTATAATAAAAATAATCATCGACATTACAAATCCCCAACATTAACAAATGCCAATGTATCAATTTACAAATGTCTTCTAATGGCATAAAAATAATCCTTTTGCAATGTTTTACATAACAAAAACAAGTATCAATACAGTGAATTCAATGCCTTTGTTTTCCATTAAAGTTCTTATTTACGTTGCTGTTATTTCTTTTTCTAATACCTTTTACTTTTTTTCTTTCTAGGTAAGAATGAAAACCGAAATTTCCTTCTGATAAAACAACAGTAATTTAAGTCCTAAGTTTATTAGGTGAGTAAAAACGGTACTTTATCAGTTTCTCTTGGAGCTTAACTTGATTTTTTTAAAACTGTTTTTCTATTAGAAGAAAAGTAGACTTCAAAAGTAAATGGAAATAAAAAGAAAGAAAGAATAGAAAAGCAATGTTTTCCGGATGAAGTTGAAATACTTTCTCTTCTAAATTCCGCCAACTGTAATGGATTCCATTTTCTTCTCATTACTTAAAGAGATTTATAGAATAAGTTTGACAATGTGGAATTGGCAACAGAAGGTTTATCGTTCGACTTGGAACGAATTAAATTGTTTTTATCGGTTGTAATTGTCTTCAGACCGTTAGTAAGATTTCATTAGGATAAAAGGTTTATGTGTTGGTTATTTTTATGTTAAAATGAAGATTTAGTCTTCAAAAAATCAAATAAGGTAGATTCCTTAAAAAATTTGCTAAAAAGATATATAATTTTTAAATTCAAAGATTTCTTTGGAAGAAATTTGCTCAAAGTAAGATTATATTCTGCTCTTGTGATGGAGAAGATTTTTATTTCTTTTTTTTTATTTGGAATTTT
The DNA here is from genome assembly GCA_021605075.1 of Caerostris darwini. Classification (NCBI taxonomy): domain Eukaryota; kingdom Metazoa; phylum Arthropoda; class Arachnida; order Araneae; family Araneidae; genus Caerostris; species Caerostris darwini. Next base: position 296,989 of record BPLQ01005810.1, on the reverse strand, counting down.
TGAATTTTATTTGGAATTTTTGAATTTTATTTGGAATTATATTTGGACATTTCGAATTTTATTTGGAATTATTTTTTAATTTTCGAATTTTATTTGGAATTATTTTTTAATTTTCGAATTTTATTTGTAATTATATTTGGAATTTTCGTATTTTATTTGGAATTATTTTCTATTTTAATATAATATTATTGTGATAGATTTACTTCTTCGATTGTTTGTTGTTGTTGTTGTTGGGGGGGGGACTTCTTCGATTAAAAAAATAAGAAACAAATAAAATCATTAAGAAATAAAATAATTGTTTTACGTTTATTTTAAAATAATCAGTTAAGAAAAATAAAGTTTATATTAATTAAAAGTTTTAACTAATTTGTTTTTTACAAAATGCATTTTTATTTTATCAATAAATTATTTTCAAAATAAAATAATGAAATTAAAGTTCACCTGTAAAACTAATTTAAAATGTAAGTAAATGTTTATTTAAATCACTAATGGAAAATTTATTTTCGTAAAATATTAAAAGTTTTGAAATAATACTTTAGCGAAAATTTGTTATGATTACAGAATAATTTTTGTATTTCATTGAAATTTTTATGTGTATTCAATACCATAGTGCTAATTTATTGTCATTTCTATTTAAGTACAATAGAATAGGGTTAATAAATTATTCTTATGTTTATTTTATGGATTCTTATAATTCTTATTCTTATATAATTTTATGGTTTTTTTTTCATTATGGTTCTTATGATTTTTTTCAATGGATTAATTTTTTTTTCTAATCGAATTTTTCTGCATTCCTTTTTCCAATAAATCGCATAGAGAAAATAAATGATGTACTTTTTTTTTTTTGAAGCTTTGTTCTATCATGATGATTGTAGTTAATACACACAAAAAAATAGTTTAGTTGACCGTTGTTTGAACATTCAGTTTTGTTGTTTACAACGAGGTTCATTAAAATAATGTGAATTACTTTTTGAATACGAATTTATGTTGAAAGTTACTGATGATGTAAATAATGATTGAATTATTCTGTGAATTATTTTTCCAATAAATTGCATATAAAAAATAAATTATTTAACTAGTTTTTCAATTTTTAATTGTTCACGTATGTTTAATTTAGGAAGTCGACTTTATCCCCAAAATAGTAAGAACTTGGCCTGTTTTCTAGATTGTTTTTAAATTAATAAATGTTCTATTTAAATTTGAATAAATGTGTTACAATCATTATTTACAGAAATTTTTTTTTATGCATCTTTATATTTTTATTGACTCGATTTTATCGTATAATAAGTTTTGATCATGACTCAAGTTATTGGAATTCATTTGAAATGGTGACTTATTTGAATTATATTTATTTGCAAAGCATTGTTAAAACAGTATAAATTATATGGTTCTATATTAACACTGCTTTTTGACCAATAATTTGCTTCAAGCAAGGTATATATTTATTACATACATGTAAGAAACCACGGAAGCTGCTACAGAATATAATCGTAAACGAAGTGGATTTTGCAAATAAATTAAAAGACATAAATCTATTTACTTTATTTTATTAATATTTAAAAAGAATTTAAAAAATTTGAGTCCAGTTTTGAGCTGTGATATAACTAAGAAAAGTACTACATCCTAGGGCGAGGAACTTATATGGCGATTGGTTGTAACAGCAAATGAAATCAATGACAAATCATTAAAAGTGTCCTGGTTAGTATCTTGCAGAGCTTGGAGGATGAAGAAAGTTCATCCATAGTAATATTTAAGCAGCGATTAATTATACAAAGGCAAATAGGTCGTTGTGATAAATTATAGAACTCACTGCAATAACTAAATCTGTTAATTGTAGATCAGGAAATCAAAATGGGCAATGCAAACAATTTTATATTGACGTCCATGACAAGTAAGCGAATGGGCAAATGTTGCTTAACACTCAAAACTTACACAACTAATTAACTCAAAATATGTTTTTATAAATTTTCCACTGAAATACAAATAATTAATTGAATTCAAACTGTAACGTATACCTTGTTCTATACTACTATTTAATCAGACGAGCTTCAGGAGCGAATGGATTCCTGATTACAAAGGATTAACTCCACTCTGACAACAGATCTTAATCCCTTTGCATCAGTTTCGTCTGATTGAATCACTCGGGGCGAATCGGTCGTTTCGCTCTGTCGTTCAATCGAGAACGGTTCAAACCTTTTAACGAATCCGAAAAATCTGAATTATTAAAAGGATGCCATGAATGCGGCAAAAGATCTTAACCACTTGAATTGATTAAGTCTTGATTAAAACATAAATGGTCGAATTAATTACATTTTCCGTCTAGGATATATGAAGTGAAATTCCACTTGACTGGCATGGTTTCATGTTGACTGAATTCAATGAATGATTGAAGATTTTTGTTTATTTTGGCATACGATCTTTGATGTTTTGTGTCAACCTTGTCGATAGTGTCGATGCAATGTATCTGAGGAAAAAAAAATATAAAATATAAACTTTTAAAAAGTTTGTGTGTCTATAATTGAATGTTAAGTGTTTGATTATCAAATATTATCTAGTATTCTTAATGTCCATCGTATTGTATCAGTATAATTATGTTATAGTATAAATAATAAAATATGTTGCCGCTTCTTATCCTACTTGGTAGACAGCAACATCTAGTCCAAGAACTCGTGTGGTTTCATGGAAGGAAGGAAAGGGTGGGGGTGGGGTGGAGGGTCAGATTCTATTGTGATGGAGCATCCGCAAGTAACAGGTGGGCTGACATGTTCATAGGCTGACACATAGATGGCGCTACTAGTATTAAATCCAAATGATTTTTAGTTAGCCCTAACCTTCAAAAGACACGTGTGTAAATTTAACAGCTGTTGCACTATTAGTATGTGAGTTATAGCATTTTTAGAGAAGCAACTTTTGTTAGTTTGAAAAAATGGATAAAAAGGAATTTCGTGTGTTAATAAAGCATTGCTTTTTGGCAAAAAAAAAAAAAAAAAATACTATTGAAGCCAAGGCTTGACCTGATAAACATTTTTCGGACTTTGCGTCCAAAGCTCTACAGTCATATTAGACCGTTTTTTTTTTATATGATTAAAAAAAATGAAGACGTTTTTAATGATATATTGTAGTATAATGTCGAATGCTCTGCTGATGAATCAAAGGACGATTGTGTAGAATCTAATGTGCAATACGAATTTATACATGAATTTCATAATAAAAATAGGTAAATTTAGATAAAAATTTATTGATCGTAATATTATATATATCTTAATATTTTCAATTTTAATAAAAAAATTGTTATGAAACATAACTGTGTTTGAAAAAAAACCTTTTCTTTAAATGGTTAAAACTTTATTCATGTTTCATAATAGGAAATCCAACTTTGGGGTAATGGATATTTTAGAATCTCTAAAGCATTGTTTGATACAAATTAATGCCATACTTTAAAAAAATTCTCAAGGAAACATTTTTCTCTTACGTTTCTTATATAGGGTGTTTTATAAGTAAACACTTATTATTCAACAATTTTATGCTGCATGCTTGAAAAAAAGTTTTATAAAACCTTACGCACTGAAGCATTTTATTTCCACCCGATTTCCTCGCGAGGCGTATATGCAAATGAGAATTTATCGAAAAATATTTAGCCTGGATTTAAGTATTTTTCTGGAAAACTTTCCCCCTCCCCCTACACCTTTCGTTAAGAAAGTTCTTTTCTGTCTACAAAGAATGGAAGAAAGAAAGTGTGAATAATAATAATAATCAAAAGAAATCGAAAGCCGGATAATATGTTTCAAGAGAAAATTTTTTTGAAACTGTCTTAACGTTTCTTCAAAAACTTAAAGTTCCCGTTTCGCTCCACTAATCGGATCTTAGAAAAGAAAAAAAGCATACAGGATTTATTCCGATAAATCTTTTAGAAATTTAAATCCCCTGTAACGGTGAATTTGTTCTAAAATACATGAAGTTTTGTTTCGTTTTAGAATAAATTCATGTTAAAAGTTCACAGAAGCGCAATGCTTCAGAGTAAAAAAAAATATTATATAAAGGTCAGTAAAATGAAAACCTTATATTTTTCACAAAAAATGTCCAAATTTTACGCCTTTTTCCCCCCTACATATTAAGCTTATTGCGGGTAATAATGTATGGGATGCCTGCAAGTGCCAGTGAATATAGAGAAAATCAAACATCTTCATAGTGACAGTGTAAAAATCTTATCAAACAGCAACTTTCGTTGCTCTTTTCTTTCAGCAAAAAGCACAGCATTCATTTGTTTTTTCATATTTGCTTCAACTAAAACGCAGTTGCTGAAACCAAATTTTCCATGTGCCCAAATTGCTGAAATCAACTTGTCCATGTCCCCTGAACTTGTCCTTGTCCACTGAAACCAACTTATCTATGTCCCCAAACTGCTGAAACCAAATTCCCCATGTCCCCAAATTGTTGAAATCAAAAATACTTCTTGTGCTGCTTATTTTTCATAAATAATAATTTCGAGAAATATTTCGCGATGTTTATTTATAAAATCAGAAATAAATACAAAATAATCCATTACTTTGATTAATATCCAACAATTGTAATATAATAAACAATTTTTTTTATAATACCGTTTTTGTTTATCCCTCTTTCTTGTTATTAATATTTATTTAAATGTCTCATAAATAGTGCACTTTTATTTACGACTTTGAGATGTATTGAATTAACCTGTATTAACTATCAGACCTTCAACAATTCCGTTGGCAGAACTTGGTGAAATCACTACCAATTTGGTGTTCAAATACATTCATACACTAAATGTGATTAAACACTGTGACTGGATATAAGAAGCAAAACAAAAATATCTCGTACATTGCATATCTTTTTATAAATATATAATATGAAACACTAGTTCTTAAATATTTTTAAGTCACCACCACTACTTTTCAAATGAAATGTTCAAAATTAATATTTAATATATAATAAAATATTAATTTCATGCATTATTGATTTTTTTCAGAAAGTCCTTTTTGAAAATCTGTGTAAATAGCATGTTTAAAAAAATTTTTTAATTTTATTCATTTTTATAAAATATAACATTGTAATAAAAATTTATGGTAAAAAATTATAAATGACAAAAAGTTAATAAAGAGGTACTTTTCTAGAGGATTAAGTATTTTCCACTGTTGTTTAGAAAATAAGAAGTAAATACAAAACAAAACTTTTCGTTACATATTGTTTTTTTATACTCAACGATTCTATTATAATACAAAATTGCACTTTAATACCTTTTTCGTTTTTTTCTCTTTATCTTGTTAGAGACTTGAATAAATAACATCTTTATTTCACTTTTATTTAGGATTTCGAAATACATTTCCATAATGAAGTTATCTCAAATAAAACTAATACGTTAAATTGCAGGAAACATTTTGTACATTATGTGGCTAATCTTAAAATACTAGTTGCTTCTGCAGTAAACATTGTGATTGGATTTAGGAAGCAACATATTTGTAAAACAATTACCGGAGCAAAGCAGGAGCATTTCGTAAGCAGAATACTTGTTTACGAATATATAATATAAAGGATTACTAAATTTAGTCGCTTTTATTTGTAAATTCAGGAGTAAATGCAAAACATTTCGAATGACATTTTTGTTATGTTGGGTTCTTGTTATACTAAAATACTTATTGTCATTATAATACCGTTATCGTTTTATCTTATTTTCTTGTATCGAATAAATAATAGCATATTTATTATGTATAGCATATATATTAAATGATAGCATATTATTTACGACTTCGAAACTTTTTTCCATATTGTAATTAAATCAAGTAGAACTATTATGCTAAACTCTAGAATTATTGTATATGCTACGTGGTTTAATCTTAAAATAAATAGTTAGTAGAATAGAAAATTAAATTGCATTAATTTGATTTTCATCTTAGTTCTGTTCCAATTGGCTAGCGCTCTGATTTTTGATACCACAGGCTTCAGATTCAAATCCTTGCGGTGGCATGGATGTTTGTGAGTGGTATGGAATCCATGTTAAACTGTAGATCCCGGTCTAATTAGTCTAAAGTGTGTAAAAATGTCATGCCAAACGAAACCAAATCCACAGTTCTATTGGTAGAACTCGTGAAACTAACTGGAAATTAGGTGTTGCAATATACCCATAACAAATGTTTAACATGATTTGCGATTGGATTTAGGGAGTAATTTATTTGTAAAACATTTACTGAAGCAAAGAATGGGTATATTTCTATAAATGTATAATATAAAGAGTTAGTTTAGCCACTGTAAAATCAGAAGTAAATGAAAAACAATCCGAGTGACTTTGTAGTTATGTTTGGTTATTGCAATTCTGTAAAAATACTAACTCTTATTATGATACCGTTTTGATTTTATTTCATTTTCTTGGGACTCACTTGAATAAATAATAATATCTTCATTGTGATTTTCTTTACGTCTTCGAAACGCTTTTGCATAGTGTAATTAAATCCAGTAGAACTATTATACTAAACTCCAGGAATTATTGCAACTCCTTCGTGGTTTAATCTTAAAATAATTGTTTAGTAGAACACAAAATTAAGTTGTATTTAATTTGATTTTCATCTACCACAGTTCTGTTGGCAAAACTCGTGAAACTATTTAGATATTAGGTGTTGAAATACATTCATATTAAATGTTTAACGTGACTTGCGATTGGATTCAAAAAGCAATTTATTTGTAAAAAAAATAACTGAAGCAAAGAATGTATATCTTTTTGTAGATATACATTAAAAGGATTTCAATTTAGCCACTTTTATTTGTAAAATCAGAAGTAAATACAAAACAACCAGAGTAATCTTTAGTTATATTGCGTCGTGATATTCAACAATTCTGCAATATTACCATTTTGTATTAGTACCATTTTAATTTGATCACAAAACCTTTATGCTGCTTTTATTGACAATTTCAGAATATGTTTCCATAATGTAATTAACTTGAGTAAAACCAGTGAGATAAATTCCATAATATATTTAACATGCTATATGCTTAATATCTAAATATTAGTTGTAAAAAGCACAAAAATTCAACCTACGTTATGCATATTTTCATTTTCTATAGTTCTGTTGGTAGAACTCGGTGAAATCAATTAGGAATTTTATGTTGAAATGTATTAACAAATGTTAAACGTGACTTAATATTGCTTGTGAACATGATTCTGTTAACTCAGACAGCTTAGTATCGTGTGAATTGAGCAATCCAGTTCCAATTATATATGGAGCCAGAATGTGTAATAGTGCAAACCGGTTCCAATTATATCTGAAGTCACGCATTCAGTATGCATGAGTTCTGTCTTTTTTTGGGGTGTGTCTTTGCCGTCTGCTGTGCATGATGCTGCTTTCAAATGAAGACATCGACTAATTACTTCTCAGTTTCGTATATCAAGGACATAAAAAAAATCGACGAATCTATTCCTTATTTTGATATGGGAAATGGAATTTTTCGGTATATATAGATCATCGGATCATTCGGTATATACTGCTATCATATGTTAATTTTACTTTAAAGTCATGTAATCTTTTTATAGACTTTCAGTTTTTGTTGGAAAATTAAAGTATAATCTAACTGTATAAAAAATAAGATCTGTATAAAAGTACTTAAATATCAGAAAGTATTTTAAAATAGTAAGAATAGTAATAGAAGTTTTATAAATCTCAGAATCTCAGGATGTAAGAATTCAGTCTATAACAGGCTTCCTGTCCTTATATATTATTTATTTATTAACTCATACAGAACTGAGCATTATATTAGATATTGATAAGTTATTTTTCTTGGATTTAAAAAAAAATTGAATTTTTCAAATCCAAAAATCTTTATTTAATTTTAAAATTTTTTAAAAGCTTACGTTTTTATACTCAGATTGAAATACTGCATGTTTACTGCTATGAATATAAATTTTAATATTTTATTTATAAAGGTGCATCGAAATTCAAATAGTCTCCTTTTTATAAAAAAGCATTTTAATATATTTTCTGTTGAAGTTGATCAATAAATACTTTATACTTTAAAAAATAAATACTTTAAAAAATAAATTAATCATGAAATAATTTTTTTAAATTTATTTATTTGCTTTGTTTTTGAGTGCCGAGTTGGAAAAAAATAATAAATATATAACTCTAATGCAACCTTTATATATATGATATATTCTATACCATATGATATATTCTATACATACATATAGATATATTCCAAATATCCATATATTTATAATTCGTACCTCCATTCATTATTTCGCGATTGAATAACTGACTTATCCTTCTTCCACATCTGAAACTCCTTCTCCTTTAATTGCTTTAGAAATCTGTAAATTTCTTTGGCTTCGTAAATGACAAACTGAAGAAGAAAAATTTGTAATCGATAATTTTTTAATTTATTTTAATAGATAAACATCCCTAAAATAAATTTCTTGAGGTCCTTTTGTATTTAACACCAAACAAGAATAAGACGTTGAATAGTTACTCAAAATGCTTCAGACAGTAAGCATTACAATTTCCTCCTACCATAACTAAGAATTAAAGTTTTAGAGATCAGTATGATAAGAGGAACGTTTTCGACATATCTGACTTTCATACGAAATTAGATTATTGCCCAATTTTCACATTTCACATGAATTTGGCGAAGACTTAATTTAAAACCTTTTTGTAAAATTTAACAAGTGCCTAGTGCTAGTACAAATTTCTTGGCCTGAAAACAAGCAATTAAAAAAAAAATTATGGAGTTTTTTAAAAAGAGCGCAGAATTCAAGATACTAATGAAAAAAAGTAGAAAAGATGAGGATATTTTTTCCAAAACTTCCGCAATTCTCTTCCAGAAAAAATGTCTTCCAAAAATGAAATGTTTATAGACAACAATGATGTCGAAGTATTCATTTTACAATATTAAAATTTAATACATATTTCAATCAATCATTTTGAAAATAAAAATATTTCTTTTATTTTCATATTTCTACTTGCTTACTTGTATACTTTTAATTTTAAATTTTAATTCTATCCATTCTGATCAATATAACGCAAATTGAATAAAATCAATAGGTTGTTTTAATCAATGGAGTGTGATAATTTATAGATTTCAGTAATTCTATAATTCAACATCAAATCTTCCTACCATATGAAGCTACTTCCTTCCTTAGCTCCTTCTATTTCTCTCACAGTAAGGCAACTTAATCCAAACAATACTCAACCAGCTGAGAGAGAACGATACTCACTTCAGCACATACGGACAGGAAATCGCGAGCCATCCAACCAAGTAAGTGAAGAACTATCCCACCGAAGAATTAAAGCATTTGTTACCATTGATCGACTTCTGCTAAGCCGAGCTCAATATGTGATGCGATTTTGATGTATCGCGCTACAAGTAAACTAACAAAGATCGCACTGACTAAATTTACTGGTACTGTTCTAAATACGATATTATCAGTCGTATATTTAACATAATGGCAAATTATTTAATGTAAATTGTCTGTTTAATTTTTCTTTAAACTTTGTGCCATTGTACCATTTATTTAGAAATTGGAAGAAGTTGATTTTTTAAAATTTTATATAGACACTTTGCATCTAACATTTGTTGGAAATGTACCTATTATTTGTGAGAAGAGACCCTAAAATTTATCACGATTGATTTTTTATCTGAAAAAGTCAAAAGCGACGTATTCTTAAAATTAATTTAAATCGATTTTTTATCTGAAAAATTAGCGGCCTGGTGGCCAAGTGGCTAGCGCTCTGGCCTTTGATATCGCAGGCTTCAGGTTCGAATCCTGGCGGTGACATGAATGTTTGTGAGCGGTCCGCAATCCACTTTAAACTGTAGGTCCCGGTTTAACCTTCGTCTGCACAAGATGACCGTAGAGCGGCAAACCCAGCTAATCCAGTAGTTTTGACGTAACTTTATTATGTGTTCAATAATCCTCAAATTCTCTGCGTAAGCCAAGCTGAAAAATTAATCACGGTCGACTTTTTATATGAAAATCCTTTATTCATTAGATTTTTTGTGCTTTAAATAATTATAATCATATTATTTGAGGACGAGGAAGAAATACGAATTAATAAAGGATTGATGAAAAGGAGAGGATTGATAAAAAGTATAGCTAACATTAGAGTTACATTCAGTGAGTGGAGTAACACTAAAGTTGCAAGACGGGCAAATTTCCACGGGTCCCCGACAGAACAGAAAGGCTATGGCTACAGGAAAGCCGTGACATTTATTAATTTAAATGTCACCGATTTATTGGAAAAGGCTGAAGAATTTGTGGATGTATATAAGAAGCATACATCTGTATCGTTTACCAAATAAGTTCTTACTTTTAGCTCCACTTTTAGACAAGAAACGGAGAAAGTCTTCTTTTATAAGGTAAATGGTTGATTTTTTAATCATATGGAATCATTTTTTGTCTTCAAGCTTTCCGGAAGTGTGCACTGCATTTATGTCATTTGTACCAATTCCTGTGACTACTGCTAGTGCTGAGCTATCATTCTCGAAATTAAAATTGATAAAAATATATTTAAGAAATTCTATAGGATAAGTTCGATTACGTAATTTGGCTATTCTATCCGTCGAACATTCCATCGCCCGAAACTTGAATTTTGATGTTGTCATTGACGCTTTTGCTGATCAAAAAGTCCGAAAAAAATTTTAATAAATAAAATTTATATTAGGAAAAACCTGTAATTTTAATTCAATACCCCCTTTAAATTAAAAGTTCATAGTATCAACCAAAAATAATACGTATTTTAAGTAGTGCTTTATTAAAAAGAAAATACAATGAGGATACTTTGCATTGAGGATCCCCTATTCGTCAAGTCCCTCAAATGGTATAGTTACTCCCCTGGTTAAATATTCTGATACTAAATAAATGTAAACAAAAATATTGATAAAAAACATGTAATATATTACATAGCCTCATATAGAGAATTCAAAGTGTAAATTCTATGAATCCTTAATAAGGATAATTTTTAAAATATTCCTTATTTTATTCAAATTAACAGCTGTGCCCTACTAAAACAAAAAATGGCTTTGAATAAGTCTATCGATACGCTGTTTTTTATAGCAATAACTAAAAACGTTATTCACATCAAGAATTTATTATACATTGTGATATTCACTGCAAAGATCTACACTAACTTCGAGCTAAAACTTCATTGCAATCAATACCAAATCTCCAGCAATACATTAGCATGGGGACTGACAAACCATCCATACACAGGATTACGGTCTTTACGAATTAATGCAGACCTTATTATCATTGGGGTTCATGTAAGCCAATATTCTATGGAGCGAACTGGTGGGATTTATAAATGCACCTGTACGAAGCAAACGATACCATCAAGTTCTCTTGAGGGTCAGAGAGTTGTAGGGCTATGGCGTGCATTTCCTCGGCTTGACTTCTGACCCGCTGTGCATATCATTAACATTAAACGTGCCTGCCAACACGCGAGTCTCTAGCTAATCCCCTCATTCCTATTCTCTGGCCCTGGCCAAACGAGTGGCCGTTTGGTGGAGGGTGGTGCTCGGCACGGAAACTTAAACCGTAACCGTGTTCACGTACTTCCGCATGTTGCGTTCCGATGAGGGGGTTTGATAGAGTCGGAAAGGTATTCTGGAAATCGAGAGGCGGTTGTCTTGGGGGAGGGGGAGGGAAGGTTTTGACTGTTTAATGAAATCGCGTGGGTTTCTTAGTAGTCACGTTACGAACTTTCCATAAACAGTGTTTGTTGAATTTAATTAAAGATGTTGTATTAAGCAAGAGTGTTGTTATTCATCTTCTGGTGATGAAGCTCAAAAGGGATGGAGGGGGAGTGCCTTTTTGTTAATTTATTTTAATCAAATATGGGTTTTTCTTTCATTGTTTAACGAGTTTTTATCTTCTGTTGAGTCAGATTGATTGATTAAGCCTGTTGATCATTTGAATATCATAATTTACATTTGGACGAAGTATAATTTTAGTAGTCCAACTTGGACTCATGGCGCCACTGCAGTTTTGAAAGCCTGCTTTTACGCGTGGACCAATGAGTCCACTAACATGTTGACTATTTGAATGTGGCATTATTTACAATTGAGTGGAATACAATTTTGGTGGGCCATTACAATTGGAATACAGGTGCAGTGAGGGGGGGGCAATATCTCTGTTAATTGTCTACCAATGAATCCATTAAGCCTGTTGATCACTTAAATTTCATATTATATACAAGGTGTAGTACTATTTTGGTGGGATGAATTTGGGCCCTCGTATCGCTACAATTTGGAATGATCACCTCCTATTAATGTGGGTTTCAACTTTTCACATGTCTCTTCCAACCTATAGTTTCAGTGAGGGCATATCCGTTATAAATGTGGGAACCTTTCCTTGTAACTAAAGTGTAAATTATTTTTTTAATAACTAAAATAACTTTTTTCATTGGCGCAACATCCCAAAATCCGGTGCCCCAAAGCCGTCTACCTACTTGCAGATTTCTAGACCGGAGATATTTTCTTTTTACGAAGTAGGGTTGTCCGCCCTATGCTCAACACTCTTACAGTCATTGTAGACTGTGGTTTAAAGTGGATTCCGAACCACTACAAATACACATGACACCGCCGGCACTCGAATCTGAAGCTTGTGGCACCGATTAAAATAACGGCATATATCAATTCTAGGAAAACATTGGACTACTGACTTACTTCGTTTTAATTTAAAAAAGAACTGCTGTTTTTCTACCTTTTCAGTAATTGTATGCATTAAAATGAAATCAATTGAATTTGTAATCCTAATAAGTAAATGGGCTTGTTGATATTTATGTATTTGTTAAGCTTATCGTTATATCTACCTTATTAATCTGCTTTAGAACATTTAATAGAATAAATATAATTTTGGTTATCGGTCAGAAAGCAAGCAACAAAAAAATTTTTTAGAAATTTTAATTCAAATTTCTAACTCACTGAGTTTGATAAAATGAGATACAGAATAAAGTTCACAGGATGCATACAAGAATTGCCAACTGCAAATAAACAGAATGGATCTAACTATCTTAATAATATTAGCATGATGCAGTGGTTCACAAACTGCGATGAGATATATCAACATGGATAAAAGGCCTTCAATTTATTTCCTAGAGAAAAATTTAAAACCAAAGTATGTAAAATGTAATTGGAAAACTTTTTCATGTGTACAAACTTCGAATTATGTGACCTTCAAAAATAACAAAAATTGCTCTATGTATGCAGTATGTATTTCTAGATCTAAAAAATTCTTTATTATTAAAAATTCTTATTCTTTTCACTGCAATTTATTTATATGAGAATAACTTTCTAATTTGGATTTTATAATATCGGATTTCAAGTTAAAATACGCGAGAGTTTTTCTGATAATAAAACATCCAAACAATTCGTGAAAAACTCTACTAATTCCGTAGATGACCATATATTAAAGTAAGATATTTTTAAAGTAAGAAATTCAATGATTGCAAATTTTATTACTTTATTTTAATAAAAATTTAAATTAATTGTATCCTAATATTATGAATACTTTTATTTAGAGTAAAACAAAAATAAACTTATTAAAACTACAAGGGTAAGTCAATTAAGAAACTTTAAAGATATTTTCGAATAATTTAATGAACAAATGAGGTACAAGTGTGTGTCATTTTTTTACATATTATTCTTCATGCTCAAAATAAGTTCTGCAGCTTCTATAAAGCAGCATAATTTATCTAGAAAAAAAAAATATATTGATTCACTTTGTAACCAGTCATGCACGTCTCGTTTTACTTTTTAATTCAATAAAATCCTATATTTTACCAGTCACTTAGAAACTTTCCTTTATTTTAATGCTTCAAAAGCTACGATACTTTAAACTTCACACCCCAACGTTTTTTAACCTAGGCGAAAAGCTTCTGTCACAGATTTTATCCCATTTTTGAATTTTACAGTCGGCTGATACACTTGCTGCCGCTACAAACATGCATCATCTTATTGAGCTTTCAATTAATTATTAATTAAAGTAGATTTTAAATCGTCGGCAAGTCAAAAATTGTACAACAGAACTGTTCTCTCTTTTTTTTTCTTTTTGTGCATTTGTTCAATGAATGCCCATCTTTATTTCGTTAGTATTCTCTATATTCTCCTGCCGCCTATTTGATATTCCTTGCACTACCAGCAACAGTATTGCCATCTTGCAGAGCAGTGGTGTACAATTTCGAAATTATTTGAAGAATATAAATTTTTTTTGTACTGACGCTCGTAATTCACATCAAAATTACTGGATATTTAAATATGCTATAAAGATTGAGAGATCAACAGTATTTTACGGTTTATCCCCTTTACCCGAAATGTAGCTTGATTCATGCAACTCCTGCCAATATCTCGACTTACATTGATTGCCAGAAGAGCCATTTGTACTCAAATCCTGGAGTTGGTTTTAATTATTTGAAAACACAGGGTTCATGGACTTGGTCTAGATGTTGCTGTCGATCAAGTGGGATAAGAAATAACAACAATATTTTACTTATGCGCCAAGGTATGGTGTTTAAGAATTATTGCCATAATGTTAAACTATTGACTTACTTGTGGCCTTTCTTTGTTGTTGGCCATCGCTAAGCTTAAACAACTCACTGATCGGAGCCTAAGCATTAAACAGCTCACCGACGGGTTATGGAGGAAAGCCATTTCCTCCTAGGTTGGGTTGGATTTGGGTTTGCCGCTCTACTGTCATTTTTTTCACACTTCAGGCTAATTAAATCGGGACCTGCAGTTTAACGTGGATTCCGGACCACTAACAAAACATCAATGCCATTGGCAGGATTCAAGCCTGAAGCCTGTGGTACCAATCCTACTAGGAGAACTTTGTATATCTATCTTGTATTTGCGTGCCATATAGAAGAAAACCGTGGAAACTTGAATCCGGCAGTGTGGCAATTGATGAGAGATACTTAGTACATATTGTCACAATCGCCATCGAGTTTCTGATATTTCTGAAAACAGTGTCCAACAGACACCACCAGTGGATTAGAACTGTGGTCTACCTGCACGCTAAACTTGACCTGTTGCTGATATGTACATCTAGCGTGTAAAAGGGTCCAAATTCAAATTCTCTATTGGCATTTTTTTAAAGGTGCTTTCAGAAATGAGAAGACTAAATGGTGGTCGTGGAGCTGTTCAAGTATCACGGACTATGTCTGATAAGTATGGGATTTTTCTCTCATGTGCGACACAAGAATACGGAACAAATAACTCATAAAAGTCCTTTCAAAATGCAATGTCCTACCTTCAACCGCACTTGTTGGGATGCTCGTGAAAAACTACAGTGGAGCACGAGGTCCTTTTACGTACAACAAAAAAAAAAAAAAAAATCCATTGCCATTATGTTACGCTATTATTTTACTCGTTGATCCTTGATAACGTGCGTAGCTAGTGTGTAGAAGAACTTTGGTTTGCTTCCAAAGCCGGTGATTTTTACATTCAATACTTCTTTATTGGTTTATTCTTGGAAAACATTAGTGGAACTTGAATTCTTTTGATGCACAACGAAAAAAGAAAATCACTGCCATAATGCTGGATTGTTGAAGAATCAGTGTTAAAAATTGTGCAAACTAATATATATATTTCGTACTATTTTAATCGTATAATTGATTGCATTTAAGTTTGCTATGGAATTATATTAGAAATGAAATACGAGTATCAATTTATTTTAAGTTCATAGGGTGGGTGTTAACCCAAAAAAAGTCTTTCTGCTATTTTGAGAGAGGGAACCCTCTAATTTAAAGTGCAAATACCTTATCTGAAATCTCGCACAGCCAAGAATTCTTCTTCATTAAAAAGCCGATGTCGTTGCGCAACGTAAAGGGTGTGTCAATTTATTATTTCTTCCCACCAAAAGTATATATATATATATAGTGTACAAAAAAAAATCCAGACCATGATCATAATCTAGCGTAATTTTATTAACGGGAGCGAATTGAATTCCCACACACATAAAAAAAAGTAAAGCCGAATTTGTCCCTTTAGGCTGATGGGTTAGAGGACCTTTTCGGTTGTAAATTGGTGAACTTTTTTATTTGCATTCTGTCACTATGGCAACTGGGCGTGGTTAGGGTAGCTAATCGTCATCAATCACATGATATCCGTTTTTTGACTTGGAACGAATGATTGGTTAGATGTATTTGATTGATTAGATCACTCATTGCAACGAAATGATGGGTGTTATGAAATGCGTACAATTATAGAAATTAATAAATGTTATTAAATGGGCTTATTGCGGCTGCAACTCTAAATCGGTTATCATAATTATTTTCGTTTTTTTTTCAGAATTTAAAAATAAAAATATCAGGGCACGTTCACATTAAAATATAGTATTGTATTTTTTTATATATATTGGATGCAATGGTTTTGAATTTAAAAAAAATTGACCTTTTCGTAACTTATAAAATAATTTTTGTTAAATTATAATTACAGTGAGTTTTTAGGCAGGGGGCATTTTAATGGATAGTGAGTTGGGAACCCTAGCAACAGGGTTTCAGTTCGAAACCCTAAAAGAAACCGAGTCGAAGTTGCCATGTCTATGCAAGACGATGTTAATTCTCTCATCCAGAAACCCATAAAAACTCGCAGGAAGGGATGGCGAAGGTTTGGGCTCTACGGCACACTTTATGCAAATTAGACCGGGACTTACACTTTAAGGTCGATTCCAAACCACTAACAAAACATTCATGCAGCTGCCAGGATTCTATCCTGAAGCCTGTGATACCAAAGACCAGACCGTTACACAATTGGCTATCAGGCCGTCTCACAAAAAGCAGCCTGATTGCCGATGCGAGACGTTTACTAACGTTACCACAATCACCATCGATCCTCCTTTCTGATAACAATAACAGCAATAGTGGCTCCTACTGGATTCAAATCTAAGATATTATGCATGAGGACTGTGAAACTTTGAGAAATTTAGGAGATATTTATCTCTGTTTCATAGATCTGTATATATAATTGAAAGAAACCTAAATATTTGTATAATTAATAGGTAAAAATGGAAGAAATAATAATTGGAAGGGGTTTTTATTGCTGCTTAATATAGTAGGTACATGATATGCTTATACTGTTTTATATAGCTGATGATTTTTTCTTGTGACAAATGATAGACAATGATTTTTCAATGCCTCTTACAAAAGATCTTCTTCTTCCTTCATTTGTATTAATATCCAGTGCAAATTCAGATAGTTCCTGTGATATTTTTAACAATTTGCTTCACTTCTTGCAAATTAAATGCACTTCATCTTCTTCACTATTGCTTCTTTCACTGTAGGTTGTCGTTACAAGATCATCCGTACCTCCATTCGTTATTTCTCAATTGATTCATTAACTTTTCACCCTTTAAAACCTGAAACTCTTTCTTCTCTAAATGATTTAGAAAACTGTTAATTTCTTTGGCTTAGTAACTAATCGATGAAAATCTTTTAAAACTGTTGAATAACTTTTGACTTGTGCTGATGTTACAGATGACATATATGAGCAAATTCTTGTTCTGCATATCAACGCTAGGCAAGGACTTTGTGTTTTTATTTTATTTTTGTTTTTAGGTTAAGTGGAAATGGTCTTGATGGGTGGTTTTTGTTAAAGGAAGTGGTTAAATTTACAAGTTCGATTCTAGCCTTTCGCCTCAACCAACATATGTCTCAAACTCGTTATTTTAGGACGACATTCATACTTATTTAAAATTTATGCTGGACCCTACCGAGTAACGATTTTCGATGTGAGATAAAACTTGAGTATGTGCCACGCTATAAGCTAGTTACTCTCACTTTAAATTAATCTGTATGAAAAGAGTCTTGAAGAAATTTAAAATTAGGCTGATATTTTCGTTGGAAATATGCTTTGCTTTTGTTAAACTGATTCATTGGAATTTTTTCTATGGCATTGCCTTCCTAGTACTAATGTAAATATATTACGCTTAGAAAGGTCTCCGGGAAGTCATTTTTCTCCCCTTGTGTTGCTCAGCAGACTTCTTATGATCTATACTGAGTAACCCTTCATATTATTTGCAAAAAACATAGATAAAGAAACAAATAACATCAATAAATGTAATTGAAATCATTTAAGAATTTCACTTTAATATATTTTACCTATTTCATCAACGAAACTTGAATATATAGTGTAAAACGATGATTAAATTAACTACCACAAACGTAATTATTTCTTAGACAGTATTTTGTGAAAATCGAAACTAATCTATTTACATTCTAAGAGACGAGCAATTTAAAAGGAAATACATTTTGTTAGGGACTTGTTATTGGCAAATCATACACAATACATAATTTATATAAATTTTAAAACACGTATAATTGAAGTCATGTGGCAAATTAAATTTTATTTCAATATTTTTTCGTTTCATGGAGTATGTTGACCTCAAAGGGGAACTGAGACTTTTATCTTGCATGATAAGTGGTATACACTCAAGAGCCAAAACATTATGACCACCCCTACATTTTGCAATGAACTCGCCTGGATGACGTGGAAGGCACGTGATCAGGTGGAAGTGGTATTTAACTGGTATTAAGTGGTGGTATTAATCCATGCCAAGGCGGGTTGAAGCTGTGTTGCGCGCCAAAGGTGGGCCAACTCGTTATTGACAGGTGGTCATAATTTTTTGGCTCTTGAGTGTAGTTAATGGATAAAAAACAGTATAAGCAGGTTATACCAATGGTTTAGAATAGGTCCATGCATCATATGGTATTCAGGTACAGCAAAGATGTTTTTTTTTATTTCCAGAGGCAGATTATGAACAGTTACAGAACAACGAAAAATAAAAAAAAAGAACAGAGAAAACAACAAAACATGCTGCAACAGAGCTCATTAATCTAACATATCTCTAGCCTCCCACTATCACTCGGCGAGAAAAGTCTTGCTCAGAGCAGGACAGTGCATAGCCTCTCCATAGCCTCTCCAGAGCTGCACAGAGTGCATATCGGGGAAGGAACAATTTTGAGTCTGTAAAGATGTTTACGCAGGCAGTCATGTCCAGTGGCTAGTCGGAAATGAGCGACTGCTCTACGTCTTGGAACATTACATAGATTTGGGATTAGACATTACAAAAATGTAAAAAGTGGAAAAACAAGGCTCAGTAAAAATTAGGCCAAAGTAATAATTTTAAACAACAAAAATAAAGATACTGTAATGAAAGTTAGGCAATTTATTAATAAAAATGAAAGATTAAAAGTGTGTAGACGAATCTAACACGTACAGGTACAAGGATCTTCCAAAAATGAAGACAAAGATAGACATTCAAGTACAAGGACATAACTTCATCTCTTAGGGTTTTTGCTCAATGAAAATTTCTCGCTATGAGCAAAGAAATTGAGCTTTTTTTTTTAATGTAATAGCTTATACGTTTTCTCTTCCTTATTTGTGAACACCCCTTATCAGACCATTTTGTGGACGTCTTATATCAGAACACCGTTAAGTTGATTAAAAATACTTTTTTATACATTTTTTAAAATAAGATAACTCAAAATTCTACAAACAGAGAGAAGCTTTTCAAACATTTAATATAGATATATGCATCATAAAAGTATTAAGAAAACAAAAGCCCCCATAGTTGAAATGTGTAATTCAATTAATTCCGCAGTAAAGAATAGGCTCTCTTAATGATGGAGCTGCTTTTTTTTACTGCTGATGGTGCCTGTAGACAGTGAAACAAAGTCGTTATGTTAAATAAATTTCATTACCAACTCCTCCATGCTTTGCGCTTCTAACTCAAGATTTCTTGTTGTGTGTTCCTCCATAGATGCATTCAGTCTTACGCAATTAATGATTTTCGTAAATTCATTAAGAAAGCTAATTTAAAGAATCACGCTTTTTATGTCACTTCTTAAGATTTTGCCATTGGGGTAGAACCTTGGTATGTTCCCCGCCCAGTTTAAGAAAACAATTTATTCCAGAAATTAAGTTACTAAATTAACTTTTACTTGTCTTCTCACTTATAGGGTTCTGACAAGGCATGGATGTCAGTTTTGGAACTTAATAGAAATTCTTTCTCTCTCTCTTTTTTTTTTTTTTTTTTTGGAAAGAGTGAAATTATCTTAGAATGTTTTAGAGAATTTTATTACATAAATAAATCATTGAAAATCATCAAAAGAAGTTACTTGTTCTGTTCTATTTAACTGAATATCCTTGAACATAAAATTTGTGATTTTTAGTTTTCATGTACAAATTTCTTTAAAAATTACATATCCCGAAATTACATAGTAAAAAAAACCAGAAGATATATTTTTCATTCGCAAAAGTATTGCTAGCTTAAAAACTAGCTTTATCAAGGTCTATATACAAAAAAAAAAAGTTATAAATATTTTTATAGTATATCTGCGCCTTGCACGATAAGCTATAAAAAATGTCCAACGTTATACACCGATACCACCAATTTTGAATTTTTTTAAATAATCCTCTGAATTCAGAATAAAATTTCTATATATTTCAAGCTATGAATACCTAACACTTTTTGTGTAATTCGTGTATTATTTTATGAATTAACTCCAAAATTAATCTCACAGTTATGATAACATCACAAAAGGCAAGTTCTGTTTCAGAAAAGTTAAAAAAAAAAAAAAAAAAGCATTTATTTTTTTTTTATTCTGTATTTTCGTGTTCATCTTATGTATGTTTTTCATTATGTATTTTCATGAGTAATCTTTTATTTTTCGTTGGTATTTAAACAGACTTGTGAAATTTTTATTTTTTTTAAGCAATTTTTAAATCCTTAGATTTTATTAACGTACATCTTTTATTCTGATAGTGAAGGTAACTTGTTTTCTGTTTGAAGGTACATTATTATTTATTTTATTTATTTATTCGAATACATCTTTTGTCTGTATGGTTTTATTTCTTTTAATTTTAAACAAATTTATAATTTGTGCTGAGATGTAATAAAATAATCAAATCAATAAAGACCAATAAAATAATCAAAATAAAAACTTATTATTCGACAACAATATTTTCTAAATTTCTCCACTGTGGTTTAATTTAATGTATATAATTTATTTAAAAAATTCCCTTTTTAATAAGTCATTTTGTAATTAATTACGGATTTGTAGAATAATTAATTAAAATAAATATTTTAATTTATGTGTCAAAGGTAATATTCCATATATATTCATATCAAAGGATATTAACTCTCATATAATATATTATTTGGACGCTGCATTGCAATTTAGAAATATATTGCATTAAAATATATGAGTTTACTTTAATTAATAATGAAATTAAGTACAGTAGATTTGAAATATTTAGTCGAATACTTCGAATTAATTTCTCGAATAATAATTAAAACATGAGAGATGGTTCTTGTTTAATTAATTGGTAAATACGATATTTAAATAAGTTAATTGCCTATTTTAGAACTATCTAATTCTTAAGAAAGTCCACTAATTAAATTTTGAATTAATTAATGGAATTATAAGTCTTTTATGCGAAATTTATTTTACAACTAATATATAATGTAATTAATCACTGATTTATAGAATTATTAATTAAAATAAGTATTGTTGCATTGTAAGTGTACTTTATGTGTTGAAGATAGCATATTTTAAAACAATTCATATTTTTTGAAATGAATATTTAAGGAATACTAATTAGTGTCACTTGGTTAAATTATAAAAATCATTTAAAAAAACAATTTGCAAAGTAATTTACTTGATAGTTTGAGAAGAATTTTATCAGAAACTTGGAAAGTATTTTCTATGCAAAATATTTTGTCAAGCACTGGGAAATTTGTTTACCCATGGTTTAAAATTCATTCAGATAATTTTTTTTTCTGTTAGAAAATTTGAATATGAATGAGATTTTAAATTTTCTTAGCATATGAAATACGATATTAGGGACAACATTTCAACGAATAAATATCTAGGATTTAAAAAAAATAACCCAGAAAAAAGTTCAAACTAAAAAAGGGGAAAGAATGTAATTACGAATTCTAAAGTTTATCTTTCTTTCACCTGGTATAAAATATTTCAGTTTTCTTTTTTTATATAAATGGAATTGAAATTATGAGTTCCATTATAGCCGTAATTGAAAAGCTTTGACAAATATTGATGTTGGAAAAATATTGATCTTACAAAGAGAAGTGAATTTTGATATATTTTTCTTACCTTACGACTGAGATTCTTCAGTGCTGGTTTTCGGTATTGAAAAATAAATTCTGGATTTTAATGACGCTGCAAAAATAAACGGTTCCTTTATTATGGTCCTTCGCGAACTGTTTTTTTATGTCACACATGGTATTGTTTACCTTTTAAGCATTTCAATTTACTTTTTCCTCTACTGGAAGCAAGTAGTTTATCTTCCAGATCCATTAATTTTTGCTTTTTTTTGTTTGAAAAAATACTAGAGCTTCTCGAATGACGCTTTATATGAGTTAGGAATGCAGGTAATCGTCTCGTTGTTGTTTTTGTTTGCAGAAAGGAAATGTAAAGATTATCTTCATTTACTTCTGAATGGTTTTTCATATATAAATAAATATGTCTGACAAAAATAAAATGGAAACTTATAGGCAAAACAGAAAGCTCTATATCTTTATATGTATCGTTCTTCTACATATGTGTTTGTCACTGAACTCCTCCTAAATGCCTGGACCGATTTTGATGAAATTGTTATGTGTGTTTGAAAGACATGGAGAATGTTTTTATGGTATTCTCTTTGTTGTAAGTCGCCACCAGATGGTGTTGCAGTCCCTTCAACCAATCGCTATGCAAATTGGTAATAATATATATTCGAGTATGGAAAATATGTCCGCGCTATTCACTTTATACTTACTTGCCACCAGGTGGTGCTGTAGCATTTCATCTTATATACCGTTCAAGCGATATCCATGAAAATTAGTATACACATATACATGGAGAATATATTCGCGATATATAATTTTCTACAATGCATTTTTTTTTTTTTTTTTTTTTTTGGAACAACGTACGCCAGGTTATGCTAGTATATATGTTTTAGAAAATTATTCAGTCATTCAGTACATAAGTATTTTAATATATATATATATATTATATAAAGAGAGAGAGAATATTATTAAATAACTTCAATTTGATTAAATTATTGCATGTTTGTTGGAATATTATAACTATTAATCTGACGAAAGTATGAATTACAGTAGATTTCCCACTACTTAACTACATTATTTAATGCAGTACAGTAGTGTGAAATCTACTGTAAAATTATTTTTATCCTGAAAGATAGGTTTCTTTATACGCCACCAGGATTTGGTCGGTTACAGCGTTAAAGGGATTTTTTTGTTGAGCATCGGTAAATCTCGTGTTTCAATTGTGGTACTAGACCAGTCCACTAATAGGCGATGAAGTGATGACATTGCCATATGGGAAGCCTTCGCTGTAATACCCGCCATCTATTTCACACGGAAATAGATGGAAGTTATTACACTGAATTGTATGAGAGAAATGATTACGATGAGTATGTATGAGAGAAATGATTACGATGAGTATGAATGAGAGAAATGATTACGATGAGTATGTATGAGAGAAATGATTACGATGAGTATGTATGAGAGAAATGATTACGATGAGTGTTCGATAGCTCGGACTCAAGAAACAAATTCCAAAAATGACACATACTCAGTTAATGGAAATAATACTCGACACAGTGGACTGTAAATAAAACTCCTTTATTTTTGGCAGTCATCAAACTCGAAGATGGAACTGCCCACATAACCTTTCACTGGGGTTACACTCAATTATTTATGCAGTCATCGCGCTCATGGATGGACTGCCACAAGCAACCTTTCTTGATGGTCGCTGGGGTTGAACTCAATGAATTATGCAGCCATCGCAACTCATGGATGGACCGCTAACACCAACCTTTTCCTTCGGTCGCTAAGTTTCAACTCGTTTTACTTACATTCCTTCTTTCTCCCTGGCCCTCACCCCCTGCCAGACACCCCCACAAACAGGATGTTTTCCGGGCATAGGGCGTTGACCTCCCCCAGGCGGGAGAAGCTGGGTTTCGACGTAACATACCGCCACCCATTGATATGTTTTCTAAACATTCAATAATATACAATACATTCTAACATACAAAATTGACAACTCTAAACATACAATAAATCATTGAAAAAATGAATATATATATGTATACATTGTACTAAATTTAAACAAATTACAAATATAATACCATGAATGTAAATAAAAGCACTCTAAAGAAAATTACTCTGGCATAGGCAAAACACACACATTTTGATACTGTTCTCTTAAAAATTCCACTCTGGGTTTTTAATAAGTACTCTGATTTTATTATCAACACCATAATAAATATCAATTATTCTGCCTAGAGACCATTTGTAAGTAGGTAAATTATCATCAACCAATAGCACTAAATCACCAATGTTTACATTGTCTTTTTCAAAGACCCATTTATTTCTTTGATGCAATTCACTTAAATAGCTACGGTGCCATTTTCTCCACACTAATTGAACTATTTTAGTTACTCTTTGCCTCTTATTGAGATTATTATCTTTTAAATCAATTAAATTAGGCTCTAAAATAGCGTTCATTGATCGATTGATCAAAAATTGGGCTGAAGTTAAACCTCGAAGTTATCACTATCAGTAGAAGTTGGACTCAATGGTCTAGAATTCAAAATTGCTTCAGTTTGTATACACACAGTTAAACTCCATAATTTAAACTAGCACCTTTAACTACTCTTCTAAAAAAAGAAACTTAAATGATTTAATGGCTGGTTCCCAGAGACCACCAAAATTTGGGGCTCGAGGGGGAATAAATTTCCATTCAAACCTTCTTCACACAAATATGAAGATAACTTAAACTCAGGATTAATAACTAACTCATGAAACTTTTGAATTTCTCTGTTTGCACCTACAAAATTCTTTGCATTATCAGAGTATAATTTAGCACATTTGTCTCTACGTGCAATAAATCTTTTTAAAGCAGCTATAAAGGATTCGGATGATAAATCAGAAACACTCTCAATATACACTGCATTAAACACAAAACAAGCAAATAAACATGCATACATTTTACACACAATACTCTTTCTTTGCTTACCAATTTTAACCAAAATGGTCCACAGACATCTACTCCTGAAACACTAAATAGATACTCAAGGTAACTCTATCTTTTGGTAAACTACCCATTAGTTGTGTTGACACTATAGGTTTTACTTTAAACAAATAACACATTTATGCACTATTTTTCTACAAATAGATTTTCCACCTTTAGGGCAGAATTTCTCACGTACATGACACAAAAGAGCAGATAATCCTACATGATAATATTTTATATGGTAATTAGAAATTAACATCTCAGTAAATGCATGATTTTTTAGGCAAAATTATACGGTGTATTTTATCACAACTACATTCCGCATTACTCAAACGTCCACCTACTCTTAAGATTCCATCTAAATCTAAAAGGGAATTGAAAGATTTTAATTTACTCTTTGACATAAGTTTCTTATCTTTCAATAGACTTTTGAAAACTTTTCTTGTTGAATAGATTTTACCAGAAATATCTCAGCAATATTAATTTCTATCATGCATGAATAACTAAGCAATAATAATATATATAAATTATCAATATAAATAAATTATCAATTGAATAATTTAATTTAAATGACAAACACTTAGTATTTTTAATAAATCTAAATATGTAACTTAGATACTTAAACTTTTTATAATTATTACTTAAACTCAATAAATAGTTCATGAAATTTCAGTCACTTGTTTCATAAACAATTTGTTCTCACCAACACTGGATCACTCAGTTCAGAAAAGTTCTCGTCCTGTCTTTCAAGGATCTGGATCGGTTGATCAGGATACTTTTCTCCAGCCAGGAACTCTAGTCTCACCTAATGTGGTATCACTGGAAATCAGATGACAATCGATGAATTGTAGCAACTCTGATGAGCACGAAAGTCTTTTAATCAATTGATCACTTGATTTCGAATCACTCCAATAAACTACTTAGATGTTTTAAGCTTCAAGGCACATTCACAAAAGAAGTTGATGAATTCTCAAAATTAAAACACTGAGGACCATTGAAGCATATTAAACACCAACTGTAACAGATGTTATACTCTCACGAACAGTTGAGATTCGGCAAGGGCATTTGCCGTTCAGGGCATATTCCCTTACCAGCCACCTCTGTTTCTTCGACGGTCCCATAGTTGAACGGCTCCTGTAGCTTGAACTCCTATAGACTCCGCCACATCCATATGATGGTTTACCATATCTGCTTCCTCTATCTCCTCCATAACGGAAAGCATCTCCTCTGACTCCACGGTATTCTCCTCCTCCACAGTCTCCTCGTTTATCTCCACTGGAATAGCCACCATCTTTACTGCCACGGATGTCTCCATCAGCACGGTCTCCTCGTTTAGCTCCACCACCTCGGGATGGGTCCACTCTTATCTCTGATCCGTTGATAGTAGCTCCATTCAAGGTCTTTGAGGAACAATCAAATACTCGTAATTTCTCAGGCCAGTAAACGCCGTGTTGAATTGCATGAGTATCAACTGGTACCTTTTCCTCAATTATTTTTTCGCATGTAGAATTTTCACTATCACCTGTTAATTCCAATTTCTCAAACCCTTCTATTGGGTAAATTTTTCTCACTGGAAAATCAACTCTATCTGTGGATAGTCCACAATGCTCTCTATTTACATTTCCTGTGGTGCTGCACCCAGACACCACAAAGCCAAACATAGTATTCTGAAGAACAAGATTTGAATTTTCTATTTCTCTCTCCTCAATTTCATTTTCTTTCACAGAAGTACGTGGTCGATTAGCAATCATAGGCTTTACAGGTAATGCAGGCCTAGAAGGAACTACAGGTTCTACACTGCGATACTCAATAGATTTAGGTTTCTCTTTACTTGCTTCTAACACAGATGATGATGTTGAGGGAATATGAGGGGTTCGAGTTTGGTGGAGAGAAGTGTTGTTGTTTGAATCACTTGATTTCTTAGATTCGTTCAAATTCTCTTTTGTACTGACTTTGTTAGAAACACCTTTTTCTGGAACATTGTCAGTTTTTTGCACTGTTTTGCTGTGCAGAACTCTTTGACGCAAAACAACTTGAATTATAAACATTGGAAAATGGTCGGGAAGTAAGATTACACACGTTTGATGTTGGCTTCACAACTGATAATGGATTAACATTTTTCTTATTAGAAGTTGAAGAATCTAAACTATTGGGCCATGACTCATCTTCAGTTGAGGAAGACAAAGAGTCATCACTCACTCCTTTATTATAGCTAAATTGGAAAGTTTTAGCTGAATCCCTTTTCCATTTTGCAAGTTCCAACTCTTTTTCAAGTTTGGCCAAATGAATTTTCTCTATCTCTATTTTTATTTCCCATTCTCGTTCCTTTTCTTCCAAAACTCGTTTCTTTTCTTCCAAAACATCATCTACAAATTGCGCACTATTTCAATTCTGTTTTTGTATATTTCACTGGATTCAATTAGTTTGATCAAAGCTATTTTTGTTGCATTGACCGGAATGGTTAAGCCCAACTCTTCAGCTACCTCTTTTAGCTCATCTTTCTTTAGATTTAAAGTAACAGACATTGTTTATTCACTTAAACTCACTAAACAATGCACTACAGAACTTAACAAAACCTGTCACACTCAACACTCTAATGCAACACCTTAATTAACCTAAGTTAACAACAAACAAAGGCAACTAACACATAAACTCAAGCTAAAACTTCACTAATACAATGCACTGCAGAACTTAACAAACTATCAAACTAAACTCTAATTCGACCTTAATTAACCTAAATTAACACAACAAACAAAGGCAACTAACACATAAACTCAAACTAAAGGCTTCACTAAACAATGCACTGTAGAACTTAACAAAACCTGTCACACTAAACACTCTAATTCAACCTTAATTAACCTAAATTAACACAACAAATAAAGGCAATTAACACATAAACTCAAACTAAGGCTAATTAGGCAATATCCACAATCAAAGACATTATACTTTAGTAATAGACACACTATACTATATACTAAATCAAGCTAAATGTCCAATACTTTAGAATTATTAAACTTCACCTACCGAACTCATTGTAGAATGCAGCCAACGATTCGTGGAAATCCTATGAACTAATCCGTCTCCGGGAGACTGGACCAAATATTCGATAGCTCGGACTCAAGAAACAAATTCCAAAAATGACACATACTCAGTTAATGGAAATAATACTCGACACAGTGGACTGTAAATAAAACTCCTTTATTTTTGGCAGTCATCAAACTCGAAGATGGAACTGCCCACATAACCTTTCACTGGGGTTACACTCAATTATTTATGCAGTCATCGCGCTCATGGATGGACTGCCACAAGCAACCTTTCTTGATGGTCGCTGGGGTTGAACTCAATGAATTATGCAGCCATCGCAACTCATGGATGGACCGCTAACACCAACCTTTTCCTTCGGTCGCTAAGTTTCAACTCGTTTTACTTACATTCCTTCTTTCTCTCCCTGGCCCTCACCCCCTGCCAGACACCCCCACAAACAGGATGTTTTCCGGGCATAGGGCGTTGACCTCCCCCAGGCGGGAGAAGCTGGGTTTGGACGTAACAATGAGTATGTATGAGAGAAATGATTACGATGAGTATGTATGAGAGAAATGATTACGATGAGTATGTATGAGAGAAATGATTGCGATGAGTATGTATGAGAGAAATGATTACGATGAGTATGTATGAGAGAAATGATTACTATGAGTATGTATGAGAGAAATGATTACGATGAGTATGTATGAGAGAAAACTTGGAGAAACCTTATGTTGTTATAGAGAGAAATGAGATGTGTGAAAACCTGGATGTATACTGAGATGAGTTGTAATTGAGTTGCATAAGAGGAAAACTGGAAAATTATTGTCGATGCGAGTCTTTTATACAAACTGTTGAAATCTCTTCAGTTCTGAAAGTAGTGACTTAAACTGTCTTGCCAATGGATACGAACTTGATTCGTCTATCATCGATGCATCGGACTAGAAACAATTGTAAAATTGTAACAACTGAACGTGTCTTATGGGTGAAAACCGTTTAAACATACACCAGACAGTCTGAAGGTTTCTGCTAGCTGCGTACATCAGACCATAAATCAGGCTTCTACAGGAGTTGAGTTGGGGTTTCTTCCTAAGGAATTCGATTCCCGTCAATTTAAATAGTAGATAACATGCGCCTAGGTAATATTCTTGTCTGCAGCTGGCTGGCTGCATGAGAGTTTGTGATATAGGTATGTTTAGAAAGACCTTCAGGTTTGTTTATCATTTCCTCTAGTGAACATAGTTGCAATTCTTTAGTAAACGTAGTGCAAGTTGAGTAATTTGAAATTACCATATATCCGTATCAATGATGACTTATTTTTTAAGTTGTATTGAGTTTTAAAAGGTATTTTTCATATTACATTATTGCTACTAGTATACCTTCTAATATTGCATTATACCATTTGACATTACGTTATTGCTATATCTTTAGATATTTGAAATTTTTTTAAAATTATGTTAATACTTCATCTTAAATGTTATATAAATTCAAATGGAACTTAATCTTACATAAAGTAATATTGATCTGGTTTATAATGATACGTGTTACTTGAACAAATTTTCTGTCAGTTAAATACATGGAATCAGTTATTTTTCTATGTAGTACTTGTAAAAAATTATTTTATTTTCCAAGCAAATTAATAATTTAACATAATCTGTTTCAATTAACTGGATATTTAAATAATTATAAATGCATTTTAGTTCTAAGGAATTTTTACACTGAATAATTGAAAAAAAATAAGAAAATTTATTTAATATATCTGTACTTCTTGAAGTTATAAAGCTAATGGCATAAATCTCCAGTTAATCTTATTTATTTATTGACTAACAATTTGCTTTACAATTCCTTTCATCCATTAAAAATTATTTACTAAAGAATTTTCTTTTTAATTAAAATTTGAAGTCTACCAGACATCTCTTGAAATTTTAATAAACATCAACGTTTTACTTTATTTTTGCCTTACAAATCAAATAAGTATCATCTTCAAACATCATTTTCATTTCTGAAAGAGAAAAAAAAAAGTTGCCTTTCACTTACAGCTGTTTGAGCAAAATTTATATAACCATTTTTAAACGAATGAGATATTTTTAATTTTATTGATTAAGAAGTTTATCAGTATTTACTGGGACATTTTATTAAAATCTGACGTTTGAGAGAGGAAAAATTAATAATTTTTTCCCTCGACTTTCACTTTTCTTGAAAAGGCTAAAGGTTATTCATAATTTAATATGGTTGATGACGATATGGGTGATTAAATTAAATAGTAAATTAACTTCAGTAAATTAAATTTAATAAACTTTTTTACGGTATTAATTTTTTTGTATATAATTAGCAAAAAATAAATAAATGGAATGAAAAAATAGATAATAAGAAAAATAGATTGCATTTTTTAATACTTCGAATGGCATCAAGATATCGATAAAAATGGTGGAAATGTTGCATTCCTTAAAAAGTTTTAGGTTTGGTTTGGTTTGTTGCTCTACGGTCATCTTGTGCACACAAGGGCTTAACAGACCGGGATCTACAGTTTAAAGTGGATTCCGAACCATTCACAAACATCTATGCCATCGCCAGGATTCAAACCCGAAACATGGGATACCAAATAAAAATTTTTAGAGGAAACTGTTTTACATTTGTGTTTCGTATAGGTGAAAAACCGGAAAAACTCGTTTCTGGCAACTGTGACTGCAACACATTTTGCCAGCGGGTTTAAATAATTTAGAAAATAATTTGAACAGTATCTTATAGAGAATCTTTAAATGCTAACAATTTATTAATCTTTTAAATATAATCTTAGATTTTTTTCTAAAGGCCAGAAGGATCTAGAGGACAGCTCGTTTGCTTTCCCTACTAAAGGAGCTGAGTTCGAAACACGAAGTGATGACGAACCAATTTTTTTTTTGTATACATACGTGGGTATGGGCAGAATAAATTTTAAGTCAGAATGTCCTTCCATTGGACTTAGGAGGAGAAAATAAAGAGGATGCGAGTTTGTCAGATGCAACTTTTAAGAGTGTTAGTTGTATTAAAAAAATTGTGGGTACAGTGTAGTCAGTCTCCCAAGGTGCAGCCTGAATAATATTGCATGTGCTACACATCTGCTTTTCTAATGGTGAATGATCGCCGGAAAAAGTGCTTAACATTCTAAAATAACAACAAAATCTTTTTACAGAATTGTGAAGATTATTTGAACATCAAAAATAAGAATGAAATTTTCGTTTAGTTATCATTCTCGTGTTGTGTAGGGTAGTAAATAAAATGACGATCTATGATAATAATCCTCAAGTTTCATATATGTTTGACCTTAAAAAAGCAATATTTTACGGATAAAAATTGTCTTTAACAAATGAATGAATGGGCATTAAAATTAGCAGTTTAAATTAGAGTTATAATCTTAAATTATTCCTTTTTGACTTTCTTGATTAGTCGTTGAAATTATATACTAGGGTGCGGGAAAAAAATTTTTAAATGGGCAAAATATTTCTGTAAGATTTATAAAGAAAAAAATCACAGGAAAACTTTTATTGACTATCAATTTAAGGGGCCTTATGGCCGAGCGACTAGCGCTTAGTGCCACAGGTTTGGATTCGTGTCCCGGAAGTGCAATAGATGTTTTTAGTGATTCGGAATTCACTTTAAATCGTAGATCCTGGTCTAATATTACTGTAGGGAGTAGGGCTGTCAAACCCACCCCTTAAAAAGAAACCATCTCTTGTTTCGGAATCTGTCAAGCAGACTACCTTGGTCCAACTTGAACTGTAGTGTCAGGGAGTTAATTAGTTATTAATTTAAAGTCAATCAATTAATCAGTATATCCTTAAATGATTCGAAAAAGAAGTTTCCGAATGGAAGCTTTTCAAAACTGGGTTAACGTTCCATTTTGAACAACATTGCGATTCGATTAAGCCCTAATGAAATTGGAATGAATTGCTAATTAACTTGAGAATCATTTAATGAAACAAAATTTAATTTGAATTCTTTAAGATTTCTTTTTTATTAATGAGTCTTAGTTTCTAACCAGAATGTCGTTCTTTGACTGTTCTAAATAAACAAACTAATTTGAAAACACTATAAGGAACACTTACTGAAAAAGTTACTAATGCTCCAGGCGATTATTTACATTGTTATAAATAACGCTAAACGTCTTGTTGATGTTTCCATTTCTATGAACAAAGTAAGTAGGATCTCTAGATCTTATCACCAGCCTCGAAATAGCATCATAAAAAGAGTTTTTTAGTGTAGGTGGGAGGATGCTCATTATGAGCTGTTAGGTGACAATTCAACAATTGCCACTGAAGTTGACTGTCAGCAGTCAAGACACTTAAAGGCATTTTTGCAGGGAAAGCAGGCTTCGATGGTAAACAGAAAAGAAATCATCCTGGAACCTGTGTAGTCGCATGCAATTAGCAGCTTGACAATGACAAGCCCAAGAGTGGCAAACCCATGAATGTCCTCCAAAACCCATGTTCACTCGATATTTCTCCTAGAAATGACCATTTTTTTTACCTCCTTGTGCATCGACAATTGTGACTGTCATCACGACTTGGCTTCGACAGATTTTTCAATTTGCAGGATCTAGTCTGACTTCAAGAGAAGAGGATGAAATAAAGTTAAATTATTTCCTTTTAATTTCCCGAGACAAAGCCAGATAATTTGTTTAAAAAAAAGGATGGGATGATGCCATTTTAATGAACAATGACTTTTATTTGTAATTCCTCATCATCAATAACACGACAGCCCAGAGTGTGCCAATGCTTCCCTTTCTAAAGATTTCCATGTATTCCTCTGGGTGACAATGTTTCTCCAATTTTTAACCTTTAGTACAGCAAAATACTGCGTCTATCCATCGCGACATGGATCATCCTCTTCTTCTTTGCCCCTGTGGCTTTGCCGAAAAAAGCCTTTTTTACAGCGTTTAAATCATTCATTCTAAATATATGAGCAGCCCAGTTTAATATATTGATCTTAATAAATTTTATAATATCTGGGTCTTCATAGCATTTATAAATTTCTGCGTTGTACTTTCCGCGGACTGTACCGTTACTATTGTATTGTCCGTAATAGCCCTTAAAACCTTCCGCTCATTTGTTTGTAACTAAATAATTATATTTTTGATACATTTTCAATTTTATTTTAATTGTGGAAAATGGACAAGATGTATATAGGGAGAGTGTGAGCTAATAGAAGGAATTGACAAAAAGATGATGGGATGATGTCATTGTAAAGAATAATTACTTTTCTTAGTAATTAAATTTTTGATAAGTTTTCAATTTTATTTCAAATAGAAAAAATGGGCAAAACTTTCGTTTTTAATTTAATAAAAATATAGTAGAAAAAAAAGTAAAATAAATTCCTGGAAACTAATTTATAAATATTCATACAGTAAAAAATAAACAGGTATGGAGATTTTCTCTGGCACTTCTGCACCAATGTCGTCATTCAGGCACATCAATAAATAAAAGCCAGTTCATCAGCTAGGTAAACGGCAGTTTAAGTTCGGCGGTCTGTAGCTCTGGTATGGCTTCTGGTATTAATGGCGTTATGAGACGGAGTATTGATTGGGAATAATTTCTCTGAAAGGGAGCAGATGGAGTGATATAGCCCGCGGCACTTTCGCTGCAGTTGTGTCGGAGCCTAACTGAGTTCGGCTTAATGGGCTTACGGCCTGCCTTGTCCCTTCTCTAGGGTATTAGGTAATGTAGTCTGGGATTAAACAGAAAAGTTTCTGGTTAATGGTCCTGTGTGTGTCCGGTTTGCTTGGCTGCTGAGCTGAGTTTTCCAATGGAAATCTTCATTGTGAGTGCGGGCTGTGCTTTCGTGTTGTACAGACTTAATAAATATTTTAAATGCATCAGGTGAGAAATTCGGAGCGCTGAGAATTAGGAATGTTATGGTTTGGCATTCCTTTGGATATTTTGTAAAGAATGCTGTTTTCGAATGACAAGCCTAAATCTTTCGTCATTAGAACGATAGCTAGGATGCACAACCGAGGGGAAATTTCTACATTGTATCCACAATGTAGCACCCCAATTTTGGACTAATTTCCCCTAAATCGGAATCAATAGGATTAGCATCTTCTTCTTTACGTTTTATTGGATATTTTGAAGAATGCAGTTTTCGAATACCAGGAATAAATCGTTCGCCACTAGAACGATATAGTATTAACTAGGATGCACAACAGTGGGAAAGCTTCTACATTGTATCCATAATGTAGCACCCCAATTTAGAACTTATTCCCCCAAAATCCGAATCTGTAGGATTCACGTCCTCTTCCTTAAGATTAATGGGATATTTTGTAAAAAATGCAGTTTTCGAATAATAGACTTAAATCTTTCGCCACTAAAACGAGAGTAACATTAGCCAGGTGAAACACCGGGGAAGCTTCTACATTATATCCAAAACAGCACCCCAGTTTTGGATTAATTTGCCTAAAATCAGAATCTGTGGATTAGCATCTTCTTTCTTAAGATTTATGGGAGAATAGTCTGATTTCTATCAATTTATTGTGCACATTATTTAAATAAAGACAGTACTTCAAAGAGTTTCGATTTAAGCTTCCTTAATTTAGAAATCCAATGGTCACAGATACTATTTCTATTTCTTCAGGCCATAGATACTATTATGCAAGATATTGACTTACTAAACCTAACTATTAATTAATTTTATGTGTGTCGATGTGTAAACCCGGTTTTCCTTTAGAAATTCACCTATGTTTGTATGTAGGGTTTGCTTTCGTTCAAGATGTACGTTGTAGATTCTATAGATGTACGATGTAATTACGTTGTACTACGTATTGGATGTAATTATGTTGTAGATTTTTAACAAAGGGCTTAAATACGAACTTTCGTATGTAAGGGTTTAGGAATGTTATAGAAGTTCTGATGTTACATTTATGGTATATTTTTACATAAGATAATTTTGACTTTCGGATGTTTTACAAGAAATTACTTTATGATTCCTGCACGTTCTAAATGCCTTACAATACGTCTTTTATTAATGCCTTGAATCTGTGCATTTTATTTTCAAAGCAGCCTTATTTTTTGTATAGTTTTATACCTAAGATACTATCATTTTAACTTAACTAAATAATCTTTTGAGATTTTTTTTTGTCAACTCGTATAAAAAATTATGATCAATGTTATAATGGCAAATTGATTATTGTATTATAATGACAGATTTAATTTTGACAAATTGAAATTATATGAATTATGAATACAATTATATTATATATACATGCAATAATTCTTTAAATTTCTATTATTAAATAATAAAATATCTATGATAAATTAACATTTATAGCAAGAATTATGCAATAAATTAACATTTACAACAAGTAGAAAAACGATAGGTTTTCAATATTTTCTGAACGAAAATAAATGCATTTTAAAATTATTTATATATAGAAAGAAGAGTGTTTTATGCTACAACATTTAATCCGAAAAATTCATAAAATTTCCAATATTAAAAAATAATTTTTTTTTTCTAGTTTTTTTTTTATCTTTTTATTGACGTAATTTATCTTGACTAAACATTAACTTATTTGTTTATTGATAAAAAAAAGGTGGGGTGGGAAGCAAAAACTTTAAAAGCTAAAAATAGAAAATATGCGTTTCTTTCAAAAATATTAACTGAATAGTTTGAAACCACAGAATTTCATTAGGTTAAAATTTATTTTGAAGTACACCGTGTGAAAGAAAAAATTAACCTACTCTATAATCATGATGATGCCTCTCAGATCCTTATCTCATATCAAATGATCTCATTTTAAGATAAGATCGAGGTTTCTCTGAACGATGCTTATCTCTAGAGCATCTCTAAGGCAGCGAGCTGTATACTTAATTGTGATAAATAGTGCTCTGAAAGGTGCAAAGATGATAGATCGTTGTTGTGAGACCCCAATTACTTTATGAGGAATAAATAAACAGCGTTGCGGTTTTACTAAAGCGAAGAAATTCTTAAGAATTGTGATATAAGAAGAAAAAAATAGTGAATAGTTTTCACACTTCTTGGATTTCTCTTGGACTTGTAGGATTGTTGACGTATGAAGATTCTATTGATAACGGGAAAAAAGTTTTATTTTTTAAAACTGGCGTATTTTATTTTATGAATAAGGTGTTGCCATAAAAAACTTTCTCCTTTTAGTGGGATCAGCGGTTAAGTTAATAAACAAAATAAAACCGGATTTTACGTATAGATTGTGGTAGGTGTGGGTAGATGAATTCCGCAAAATAATTAAATAAATTCAAATAAAACCTTAAATCACCAACAGGAGAGATTTTGCCGCTACCGAAAACAGGCCAATAATTACAATTAATTTTTGGAAAATGATTACATTAATTTACCAATGATTGTAGCACCTGGCTCGTGGTTCAGTGGCAACGTGCGCCGCTGGTGAGCATTAGGCCTGAGGCTCAATCCGCTGGCTGCATTGTTGTAGACGTTGTTTCAAAAAACGAGAATTCTCGATGGCGTTTGTGATGTTCAGCCTCTTGCCTCGTCAGACTACCTAGTTGGAGTTTTCCGGGTTTTCTCCCATACGATGCTCAATTGCGGGTATTTCCTGCTAAAAATCCTGCGGAAGGCATTTCCTGCCATCTTTAGCGAACTCGGAGCCAAGTCAGACTTCTACCTGCAGTCTACCAAGTCACACTTCTTCTGGGTGCTGTATCAACAACAGAAGCTGCCCCCCTTCCCTCCATCCATGAGTAGATTGCTCATGGGATGTCCATCCTGCACTGCAGGACACTGAGGATTAAACATAACTAATGACTGTAAAATGGATTACGCAGAATTTCGTTGACGTTCGGATAATAAAAACTGCATGTACAGGAATGGATGGCGTTTAGTATGAAATTCGCAGAAAATAATCTTCTATAACTCAAAGTCCCCTGGACTGCATGCAATATTTTCATTGTGCTGACCTTCCTTGTCTACAAGATACTGCATCCTATGTATGATGTTTTATAGTGCTATGCTTAAACTGCGCCAATATATAAAATAGTAGCTTTGAAACATGTCTTACCAACCCTACTTTGCAATCTGATACGATATCTGTTGCAGTTCATTTTTTTAATAATTGAATTTGTGAAATGCTAAATTTCATGTTTGATGAGAGACAAGTTTAAACTTTTAAATAAAATTTTAACGATGAGATTTTTTTTGTTTAGTTTATAAAAATAATAAAAATATTTGTAGTATAAAAATTGGCGATTTAAATTATGCGCTGTATATTATTTGAAATGATGATAAAAAATATTAATATAGAGATGAGTTAGATGTAAGATATACTCCCGTAAAATTCACAGATTTTCGGTAGTGGATTTTGTATAGTAAATGAAGTTTGTTTTGCCTATTTATTTGTTTAAATAAATTTTTTACATATGCTCTACAATCTACTAAACAAGAATCTATTTTAAAAGATGAAAAATTTTGTAGAAGTTATATAAAAGGATTACAGAAATCAACAAAAGCCTGTAAAATATTGTTTCAAAAAAATTAAAACAATTTTTTTAGATATTTGAGCGAAATATACATATAAAGATTGAAAACGAAAAATCGACAAATGAATATTTATTCTAAATAAGTTGCTACTTTTCAATTTGCATAAATCAATTTTTAGAAAAAAAGATATAAAAAAATTATAAAAATTAATAGTTTTCCGTAATTAGTTTTGAACCCTGATTTTGTAAAGTTGTATCTAAATCAAATTAAGTTTAGTAGGGTTTTTTTTACAAGTAAGATAATTTTAAGAAGTTTTTAAAAATGTTATAATTTTCTAAATTTTTATAAAAAAATTAAATAAAAATTTCTTTATAAATTTTCTAAATTTTCAAAAAAATTCTTAAATTAAAAACGTATATATATATTTACGAAAAAAATTATTTCAATTATTCGATGCAACACGTGCTGAAATACGACATAAAACTAACTCAATTTAATTCATTTCCCGATATCAAACCCCATGACAGTTATAAAAAATTAATTAACTTATGCATTTTATGACAATTTATAAATTTATTTATATTAATGTCCATTAAAAAACATAAGCCCTAAAACCACCATGCTTTTTTGTATCAAAAATCGAACTTTTTTTTCAAAAAATTTTTTTACCGGACTTATTTATTTTAATTATAAAGAGTATCGTGAAAAAAAAATGGTAATGACTTTTACAATAAGCCTGCTTTAAAAAAAAATTTAGAATGGATAAAAAGAATCAATATTTTTTTTTCTAATGACTGCTACATATCCCGTTGAAAACTCTCATGACGATTTAATGACGGTGAAATGAAAAAAAAAACCTGGTGCTTTTGAAGTAGTGAAAGTATCAATGGATGCCTTTGAGCTGCACTTTAACGAGCGTTGACGGAAGTAGTATAACACGGTTTTCCATTTTAATTAATTACCTAATACTCCGTCTCTGCTTCTGAGCTTTCGAAGCGTGTAATTAGAAATTAAAATAATAAATGATATCCGCGATTCAATTGGGAATCATTCCAGATTCATGGATCTCTCTCACTCTGTCTTTTCGCTTTTTCAGTTTTGGATGTACGTGGTTCATCGAATATGATTTCGAAGACAGTTCAGAAAAAATATGTTCAGTATTGATATTCAG
Source organism: Caerostris darwini (assembly GCA_021605075.1). Classification (NCBI taxonomy): domain Eukaryota; kingdom Metazoa; phylum Arthropoda; class Arachnida; order Araneae; family Araneidae; genus Caerostris; species Caerostris darwini. The sequence continues at coordinate 258,319 of BPLQ01005810.1, read as the reverse complement.
AGTATTTTTTTTTCTTTCGAACTTTTCAATTTTTTCAAAGACTAATTAAGATTTATGTGACAGTATTCTAATTTTTTAAAGAAATCTTTTCCAATGTGCTTATCTCTGTCTATCTACTAGTATCTATCTATCTATCGATCGATCGATCGATCTGTGTATATATATATATATATGTATCCGATCTTGTTTTTTTTTGGCGCAAATTTACAATTTACATATGCATATAAATAATACAAAAGTAAAATTGCAAATGCACATTTGTCACCATGTGTCCTACTTTGCACTGGAGCGGCCTGATGACCAATTGGCTAGAGCTTTGGCCTTTCGTACCACATGCTTCAGATTCGAATCCTGGTAGTGGCATGGATGTTTGTAGTGGTTCGGAATCCACTTTAAACCGTAGGTGCCGCTCTAAGATGATCATAGAGCGTTGCGGGGTCATTGTTACTCCGCGTCCGTAGCTTATCTTCAAGCTACACGCACCTCCTATATAGCGCTAAGTGAGTAACGTTGGTGCAGAGCTTGCCTTAAAGCATCAAAGGCAACTGTCTAAGTGTCTGCCAGCTGCATTAGAACGAAAAAAACATATTTAAAAAAAATTATTTCAATTATTTAATGAAATACATGCTAAAATATGGCGTAAAAGTAATTCAATTTAATACATTTTCCACTATCAAACCCCATGACAGTTATAAAAAATTCATTTATGCATTTTATGGCAATTTATAAATTTATTTATATTAATGTTCATTAAAAAGAACATAATCCCTAAAACCACTAGGCTTTTTTTTGTATCAGAAATCGTACTTTTTTTTCCTTGTAAAAGTTTTTTTTTACCTAACTGATTTATTTTAATTATAAAGAGTATCGTGAAAAGAAAATTGATAATGACTTTTACAATAAGCCCATTTAAAAAAAAAATTTCGAACGGATAAAAAGAATCAATATTTTTTTTTCTTATTACTGCTGCATATCCCGTTGAAAGCTCTCATGACGATTTAATGAAGGTGAAATGAAAAAAAAAAAAAAAAAAAAAAAAAACTGTTGCTTTTGTAGTAGTGAAAGTATCAATGGATGCCTTTGAGCTGCAATTTAACGAGCGTTGACGGAAGTACTATGACACGGTTTTCCATTTTAATTAATTACCTAATACTCCATCTCTGCTTCTGAGCTTTCGTAGCGTGTAATTAGAAATTGAAATAATAAATGATATCCGCGATTCAATTGGGAATCATTTCAGATTCATGGATCTCTCTTGTCTTTTCGCTTTGTCAGTTTTGGATGGACGTGGTTCATCGAATATGATTTCGAAAACAGTTTAGAAAAATTTTATTCAGTATTAATATTTAGAGTATTTTTTTTTCTTTCGAACTTTTCGATTTTTTCAACGACTAAAACAATAAGGTTTTTTAAACGACTAATTAGGATTTATGTGACAGTATTCTAATTTTTTTAAAGAAATATTTCCCAGTGTGATTCTATCTATCTATCTATCTATCTATCTATCAGTTTATTTGTCTGTCTGGTCTGGTCTATATCCGATATTCTTAGTTCTATTTTTTTTTGTGGCGCAAATTTACAATTTGCATATGAATATAAACAATGCATAAATAAAATTAAAATGCACATTTGTAACCATGTGTCCCACTATGCAGATGGACTGGAGCGGCCAGATGGCCAATGGGCAAGCACTCTGGCCTTTGGTATCACAGGCTACAGGTTCGAATCCTGGTAGTGGAATGGATGTTTGTAGTGGTTTGGAATCTCCTTGAAATAGTAGGTCCTGGTCTAAGAGGATCGTAGAGCGTTGAGGAGGTATTGTTACTCCGCGGCCGTAGCTTTTCTTCGAGCTACACACATCTCCTGGGTAGTGCTAAGTGAATAACATCGGTGCAGCACTTTCCTTAAGGCATCCAAGACAACTGTCTAAGTGTTTGCCAGGTGCATTAGAACAAAAAAAATATTTTTACAAACAGATTATTTCAATTATTTAATGTGAATATATGCTAAAATAGGGCATAAAACTAATTCAATTTAATTCATTTTTCACTATCAAACCCCATGACAATTATAAAAAATTAATTAATTTATGCATTTTATGACAACAATTTATAAAATTATTTATATTAATGTTCATTAAAAAAACATAAGCCCTAAAACCACCATGCTTTTTTGCATCAGAAATTGTACTTTTTTCTTGTAGAAGTTTTTTATACCGAACTCATTTATTTTAATTATAAAGAGTATCGTGAAAAAAAATTGATAATGACTTTTACAATAAGCCTGTTTAAAAAAAATTTCGAACGGATAAAAAGAATCAATATATTTTTTTTCTTCTAATTACTGCTACATATGCTGTTGAAAACTCTCATGATGATTTAATGAAGGTGAAATGAAAAAGAAATGGCGCTTTTGAAGTCGTGAAAGTATCAATGGATGCCTTTGAGCTGCAGTTTAGCGAGCGTTAACGGAAGTAGTATAACACGGTTTTCCATTTTAATTAATTACCTAATACTCCGTCTCTGCTTCTGAGCTTTCGAAGCGTGTAATTAGAAATTAAACAATGAATGACATCCGCGATTCAATTGAGAATCATTTCAGGTTCATGGATCTCTCTCTCTCTCTTGTCTTTTTACTTATGGATGTGGTTCATCGAATATGATTTCTAAAACAGTTTAGAAAAACTTTATTCAGTATTGATATTTAGTGTATTTTTTCTTTCTAACGACCAATACAATACGTTTTTCTAAACGACTAATTAGGATTTATGTGACAGCATTCTAATTTTTTAAAATAAATATTTCACAGTGTGATTATATCTTTATATATAAAGGAATCCGATCATCTTTGTTCTATTTGTAATTTTTTTGGCGAGGCAAATTTACAGAGGCATATAAATAATGCACAAATAAAATTACAAATGCACGTTTGTAATTATGCTACTTCCTACGCAGGGGTAGGAGCTTCCCACGTTGGGCACTATATTGTATTAGGGTAGGTACTGACCACATGTTCGGACACCATATTGTAATTTGCAGGTTAGGCAACCAGATTGCAACTGGGTGTGGGTGAGTTGAGATACTTAATGATACATATCAAAACTTTATTAACATACGCACGAATACCACACACGTGCAATCAGTGACATACAATATTTACTACATTTAACAACATATAATTATAGCTTCGTGGAGAGATTCCACTTTTAAACCGAAATCCCGATACTCAGGTACGCGCGGCATGCGTGAATTATACATCCTCTCCGGGTAAGAGTCTGTAGGCCAACTAATACGCTAAATATATTTCCTCTCTGGCTGATACTGTAAACTAAACGTTTCTCAACAGAAGCGCGTGGTTGCACTGTACGTCCTCTCCGGGTGAGAGAGAGACTATAGGCCAACTGACCATTCTCTTGAACGCCACAGGGGCACTCCTGACAGTGCGAAGGAGGAAGCATGGTTACACATTTTATATATATTACTAATCACATCAAATCTATCACCCTTAAAAAGCAACAGATGATTGTTTCCCTACGAAACTTTCCAAACAACTTTTACAAAGATCATACTCTTTCAAATTGTCAAGTTGCTGAGAAATAAACCGAAATATTTTTCATCTTATTTTATATCATAAACAGCTATGGAGCTGTGTCACGTGGCGCTACTTTATCTGTGGGGTCAGCTGCACTGTCAAATTGTCATTTTTTTTATTTTATTCCTTAGCGCTTCAAAAAGGAAAGAATTTAGATACCACCCTTTTATTATTCTTTCAAAGAAATAGGTTGATTGATTTGTTTTGATTTGGGTTTATTCATCTAATGACTAATAATAATATTTTATAATGTCCTGAGAATATGAATTCTTTGATAAAGCTAAGTTCGGGATATTACAATTAATTTCCTATAGGTTCTCTGCGGCTTTCCTAGACGACTATTTTATTTAGTTAAAATTATTACAAGCAGGGATAAAAAAATGAAAATTAACAACAAACATGCAAAATATTAAATGGCGATAGAATATTGAATAAAGCTCTTATCCTCCAATAGCATTTCGTAGGCTGATGATCGATGATCATATAAAAATCTGTTTAAAAACATTTCTTACTGGATATAACAAATCTAGACCCATCAAACGCATTGATTTAAAGCACGTGTTAATATATTCAAATACAAAACCACACATTGTGGTTATCATTTCATCTGTGCATCAATTTAAAACCTACATCCTCACAGAATTTTTTTAGTTATAAGGTTTCTCAGATTTTAAATTAAAAAGCATTCTCAGCAAAGTGATTAACATAACCTTAAAAAGCAACAGATGATTGTTTCCGTACGAAACTTTCCAAACAACTTTTACAAAGATCATACTCTTTCAAATTGTATCAAACAAATTGAAAACCAAATACCCACGAAAACTTTTAATCATAACCTCAACTGGCATCTGCATATTGGCCACGAGCAATAACTTTATTCAAATTTATTCAACCACCACCCTACTAACGGAAGTATATTTCACGAAGCCACAAATCTGCTAAAAGCCGCGAAGGTTATTTATTTCTATAAAAGTTACCCATCCTTCCAAGAAAACGCATGCTTCTTTTTAAAAGATGGAAGATTCCAACCAAAGATAAAAGTATCACATATTAATTTAGGGGAAATGGATTACTTTGGGCCACTAGGAGATTCTTATCGTAATCAATTGATGGATGGTTTTGAATTTTTTTTTTCTTTTCCTCTCACACTTTTAAGAGGAAGCTAAAGTGCCATTTTCCCGCCAGTGTAGGTTGATGGTTTAATGAGGGGAAGGTAAAAAATGTGCCCCTCGACTCTCGTGAGTGGGTGTTATCTTTTGAAGGATCTCTTCAGGGGTGTTGGGGGGGATAGTCAGCTTTTATAACAACTATGTGGAAATATTTATGTTGCTTAGGGACAAGGGACACTTTAGTCAAAGGATATTTTGTAGTAGTTAGTTTAAAAAACTTTTTAATTTTTTGGAAAGTGCTGTTTTCTAAGGAGTGCAATTTACTTTGTTTTAAATTTATTCGTAATTGTTGTAATTGTTTCAATATTGGATAGTAATTGTTTTCCTTGTAAGTAGTTTACGAAGATGGTATTTAAATGCTTGTTCTTTCTTGTACAATTGTTTTTTCCTCCACTGCTGTGTATTTTCATATCAAGTCATTTGTCACTACAACGATAGGTATTTTTACAAATTCAGTGTTTTTCTAATTCCATCGCGATTAACTTGATACACTTCCTTTGCATCTTGCTACCAAAATTTGTAAAGAAAATCCTTGATATCTGTGGATTTGCACCTCGACCTCAAAGCAAGGACTTTGAGGGACTACAGATTTATCTTATTCACCTCTGTCATAGATATTCAGTATGGCATGACTTGTCGGATTTCAAATCAGCATCCTTTAGTTCAAAACTTTAATTCGTTATCCACTACAACACTTCGGCCCATTTTTTTGATATTATGGTCAATTCTTACGAAATGTATACAAAGAAACACTTATAAAACATTACGACATGAAAATTATAAATGTTGTCTTTGCCTTGCTAATGGAAGTGAATTTCGCGTGTGTGTTACATACTGTGGCATTGACATATTCAAATTCCTTCCACATATAGTAATCGGAAGATGATAGTGCATTAAGAATCGTATCTATGCCAGGAATCAACACAATAAATCTGTAGGTTGGGAAAAGCGAAACATTCCTCAGAAATTGGCCGTCCCTTTCACTAGCACCAAAAAGTCCAGGCGAAGCAACTGCAACCTTTCTTAAATGATGTTTGACAGACTCATTATTATCAGCTAATGTATTTATCATTATTATCATCATTCTTTAAAACGTCACTGATGTCCAAATATCCAGAGTTTATAGTAAATACTGATTTTATTTAATTATTATTTAAAATTATCTCAATTTTAAGGTCCTCAGTAGAATTTCATTAAATTACTTACGGTGAACAATTGATCTTTACTGATTTGCGATTCAGTTAGATAAAAGACAAATGACCCTCAAGACTATTGCTGTTCTCATCTCAACTGAGCATTATTACTTTCTTTTTCTGATGAACAATACTTTACTTCCTGGCTCCATATTCCTATTTCGTTTCCGATAGTGGTATTAATGGAATCAGACCGTTTCTCCAATACTTTTGTTCCTTGCTAACTTGGATTCCTAATATCCATTGTTGAATTTATATGAATGGTGGCATACTTTCCTTATACATTCATAAGGTCCCCCTTGCAACCATTGTTTAGTAAAGTTTGAAGCAATGCATGTGAGTTGTTTAAGTTTTATCAGAACCGAGTTTTTAACTGTCATCCTATAGAATTGTATTGCAACTTCTTCGTCCCTTTCATCACGCATAGAAAACGGAATTCGAAGTATACCATAATGGTAATGAAGGCATAATTAGTAGCGCCCGAAGAATTCCCCGAGTTCCTTTCGCGCTTTTCATAATTATCGCTTAACTTCCCTTAATTCATTGTACCACGTCGTGCCGCCCAAGCCTTTACTGTCCGCCGCCTGACATTCCAGCTCAATAATTAAGCGCAAAATTACTCGATTCTTGTAATTTAATTTCGGAATCACTGCCTCGAATTCGTGTGTGTTTGAAGGAATATTTTACGGATTCCCCCCAATGAATCTTAAAAGATGAATTCATGCTGAAAAAAATGTTCGTTAAACCATATCTTTTGTAGTTTGGCTTCGAAAGCTCAGAATCTTAATTTATGACGGTAGATTTAATTTTTATATATATATTAATGTTGATAAATAAGTGAAAGTGCCAAATTGTTATCATTTATTTAATGATATACGTAATATTGCCTTTTAGCAGTATTATTTGCTCAGTGGTATCGTTAGTTTGATCACTGTTCAGAACTAATGTTGTCTTAACCTGCTGAACACTTTGATTCGAGTTCATTCACTTCTAGAATGACAGATATGTAGCAGAATACCAGGGTTCAATTCCTGAGGGGAGACTTGCTACATTGTATCCATATTTTTTGCTTACTCATGTTCCATTTATGTATGTCACGAACAGTCCACCAACGAGCAGTAGATGACTTTTAAGGAGACCAATAAAGGGAGGACTTCTAGGGACAACTATCTAGCATTTGTATTGCTTGAGAGGTTATTTTAAAGCTCTCATCAGACAGCTTGTTTGTCAATGTGAGAGGCTTACATAGGTTGTTACAATCGCCATTGAATCTGTTTCTGAAAGCACTGACTACAACGGACTCCTCCAGCTAATTCACACTTCAGTCCTTTTCAACTTGAGTTAATTGCTCTCTTTGCCCTGGCCCTCGAGATATGCAACCACATTTTACCACAACAATTTTGAGTGAACATTTTCAAGGAGGACATTTGAGGATTTGCACTTTTTTCCCATTTCCACGAGTACAATACAAGGACATTCCGGTACACGCATTTAATGTACCTATTCAGGAGTATTAGTAGTGTTTACGATTTGCCTTCCTTTCTTCCACAAGCTCAGAAACCCAGCGTGATATCTACTGCGTTGCTTTAACCGCCGTTTAGAATTGCGTATAAGTTCAAGAAGCAGGGAAGTGGGGTTCAAAACTTAACAAATAATGGTTGATAGTGTGAAATGTCTTTTCGCTATATTAGTAGTGTGTTAGCAACTCTTTGGGATACACCTTGTTTAACGCTAAATCTACCGCATCTCTGACGATTTTGTGGCGAATGCCCTCAGATTAAAGTGTCTGGTATTCGGAAAAAATGCCAATCTATAATGAAACCGACTTTTAAATTAACGTTTAGATTTTGTACAATTTGTGAATAAACATTTTGGAATGGAAAACTTAAATTACTTTTACGATGTTTATAGTAGTAGACTAAATCATTTGAACTAAATTTTTAACTTCTTTTTGAAAATTCTTTTTAAAAAATTTTAAAAAATGTAATAGATATCAATATATTTTTTTTCTTTCTAATGCAGCTGGCAAACTCTTAGACAGCTTGGTCATAAATATCAATATAACTGTAAACTATAATATTCAATATAACTGTAATAATCTTAGACTTAACTGAGTCTAAGATTAAAATGAAATCTTCTTCTATATGTACATACTTATAAAAGAAAGCCATTTAAAACAATTTGTAATGTCCACACATTCAATAACAAATACTTGAACATATTTCTGCTGTGTTTACAATGGCCAAATTTGATACTGACATAGAAAAATTATATTTAATCTTATTGTTATTAAATCTCATCAGCTGTGTAAACATTTATTTTTAAAATTTGAGTTACTTCTTGTTTATTTTCTCGACATGTTTACCAACAAATAAATGCTCAGAAATTTTTTATTAAATTGTGTAAATAGAATTTACACGCATTAGATGAACAACCAAAGAAAAGATTCTTTATATAAATATATGCTATCATAACACATTTTTCGTTATTTACCTGTATTTTCTACTATTGTCTTTTTACTGAAATCTGGCAAAATAATGAGCTAAAAGAATTTTTTTTCTTCTATCCTATTCATTGATGCTAGTCATAAACGCCGAAAAAAAATGCAATTTTTCAAACTGGACAAAAAAAAAATGCTATGAAATATGGCTTCCATTACAGAATTCTGTGAAAAAACGCAATTACATAAAGAAAAGACGCGAATAAAAACACGGTATTTCCATGACATCTGCTTATTGGAAGTTTTGCGGTGTCTTGTTAATTTTTTTGATCAAAGAACGCTTCATTGGAAAACATCTTACGGGCATTTGCTTTTGAAACGAATTTAGTGCCAATTAATTAGATACATTTCCTGGGAATAAACATTTCATGCCGTTACCTAATTAGTTTTCATTGTAAGAGTAATATTTTCTTTTCTTAATTGCAAAGAATAATTTGGTGCAAATAAACGCGAAATAAATTATTTCGGTAGATAAAGAGATAACTTCAAAGGACATAAGTGGATAAAAAGATATGAAATTTCATTTTTGTTGCCAAAAAAAAAACTATGTAATTTAAAATAAATAGAAAGAAAAATGCTTAAAAATAAATAGAAAGTTTATTTAAAACTTTTATTATGTAGTTACAAACATTTAAACTTTTATTCATTACTTAGTGATATTTTGTATGCATTTAATTTAAATAACTATTTAAAGATTGGTTTAAAAGAAAAGTTTTGTTTTGTCTATGTGTTTTGTCTGTCTGTTTACTACTTATTTTTTTTTATGTTCTTATTGAAGTACATGAATTATGTTTTTTGTTAAATATTATATAGTTCATTTAGTGTACTAGAGCACAAGATTCCTAAGACTAAAGTAAACAATTTAGAAGTAAAACAGTATTTATTTGTTTTTATCAAGGAATTACACAATGTACAACACTTTTAGAAAACTTATAAGTATATATATACTTATATAGAATTTTATAAATATATTCATATACTTATAAAAACATAGCATGTTTCGATATTTTTTAATATCAATGAGTCTTATATATTATTTATGTATGCCTCACACAACTCACACTAACGGAGAACGATGAATGAGCATTGATTTCAGGGAAAACTAATATTGATAACGGCCGACGCTTTAATCACCTCATAATTGACATCGATCCTCACAGTTTCTACAACAGACGCCGACAGCAGTTTCGAATCTCAGTCCTCCTGCATGTTAGCCATGTACTTTACCATTGGTTCTTGAATCAGGGCTTTCTAATACATTAGCAGAAATTTGTTACTACCATGTATTACTATAACATTCGTAATAGTATGTGTTGTTGTTTCTGATCTCTTATGTGATTTGCTATTAGACGAAATCCGTAAGTCCATAAACCTTTAAAAAGTCCAAGAATAGAAGAGGTTCAGAAAAACCTCGTCCAATGTAAAATCAAGACAGTTTAAAATATGTGCGGGCGATGCTTAAGTAGTCCTACTCTTGATGCAGATCCTAGAAATCTTCTGCCCTTGTTCATAGGTGAGACGTTTGCAGTGTCCATTGCCAAAACGTGATAAGCAAGTTTGTTGGCTTGTATGTCCCCAAAATTCAGGGCACCACCAGGGCGATCTTTCTGGAGGGACATTCAAGAGTCCCTTAATTGTCTCCAGAAACTCGGAAAGCATCTCACTATAAGTTCGAATCATATCTGTCTGGTAAATCTCCGAAGAAGCAATCTTTACTAGAGAATCCCGAATCTCGTTAAGACACATGTCGATATGTGGAGGAATCCATTGGAAGCGCACCTCAGAATTAAGTGATAATAGTATGTAAAGTGGAATGGTATGTAAAGTGGAATATGGAAATTAGGTATAATTTATTTATATTAGGATATATAAGATTTGATATAAATTAAAGATAGATATAAGATTTGATTTAAGGTAAATAAAGGATCTGTAAGTGCCTCAGACTGTAATTACTCTTTGTGACTTGACCGTGGGCAGCTCAATAAAACTAGAAAATTGTCTAATATTTATTCTTCCTATTTCTTTATTATAAAATTAAATAATATAATAAAATAAATAACAATTTGATATTTTATATAACAATGATTTTAGTATTTGTTTCGATTTTTACAGTAAATGCAAAAGTGATAGTCAAATATTTTTTTAATTATGCATGTATTAATATATGCTATATATTATTACTTGATTTAACAGGCTTGGGAATTTTAGTGTATTATATAATAACAACCATACATAATTTTTAGAGCAATTTTAGAATGGAGTATTTGTGTGTGGAGGAGATCAATAATTGTCGTACAAATAAAATGAAAATATTGCTGGATAAGGATCTTTCCTTCTGATTAATACGTTATTGGAAAATATTCTGATTTTTTTATTTCCAATAAATTAGAAAATATTAAATAAAAATAATTTTCAGCTTTTAAAAGTATACATTTTGTTCAATTAATTCAAAACCAGATTTTCTATTTAATGTTTCATACAAATCTTTCAACAAAATCTGAAACCTTTCAAAAATTTATATTTTTTGTAGTATATTTACAATAGAACTGACATATGAGGTCGGTTGTGGCCTATTTCTGCACCTGTTTAAAATAAAATAGGGAATTATTATTAAGTTCAAACTAATCATTGAAATACATCATCAAAATAATCAAATACAACATGGAAATAATAATAGAAATACCATGGAAATAATAATAGAAATACATTAAGAAATTAATCATAATATATCATAAATGATCATGGAAATACATAATAGAAGTACATCATGGAAAATCATAGAAATGTATTTATTTAAAATAATTCAGAATGGGCACTAAGACGTGAATTATATCTTCTTTTACCATTAACGTTAAGCTGTGTTAGTATGTCCTATAATTATATCTCACAACTTTTGTTGGAAATTGTAAATAAAAATAATTAATTATTTGAAATATAATGACATCCTATGCAGCTATAAGAGAGATCATGAGTTCCTATGCAGTGATGAGAAAACAGATGTAGCAGTGACTATATTCCGCAAACTTATTTAATCATTGAAATTTCAAATTTCTCTTTATCATGAATAACGCTTTAAATCCCTAAGGGACGACATTATTAATTACATTAAGAGTGGTTCTACATTATTTCAATGTCCAGAGTATATTTATAATTAAGTCCCTCTAGATTTATCTCCATGTATGGTCAACTGAAACATTGTGGAAATTCGGAACTCTATTCAAATAAAATAATGTCCCATGCTAAATGTAACCACAAATCTGAATTCATACATCATAAATATAACACTAAAAGATGCCCGCTTGCTGTTTCAATAACAGCACATCTGATGTCTTAAACACCAAAGCGGAAATATATCTCAATTTAATGCAAGGCCTCAGAAAGCCAAACTTTAAGGATTCTTCATGGAAGCCATTCCTTGCCGCGATATTTACAGGCATATTCTTGACAGATTGACAACGTCTTTTGAAGAAGTAATAAATGGCGATGCATTTTTCATTTAGTCGTATAGATAACTGACCACACTTACCGCTAATCCAAAACTTCGAAATAAATATAAAAAGAGAAAGAGAGGAACTCCTAAACGCTTTTAGGGCAGATAAGACTTCCCGCTCGGTCGCTTGGAGAGCTGCGGGTATTAATTAATTGAGACTCCAGAGAGATATTGCCACAGAAGTTTTCGGAATTTCGGTCATTAATTGAGGCTCATGTTTTGAGATAATGACGACAATCACTGTAGTAGGCATGTGGCCTCAAACGCTAGAGTTGGAAGCCTTTTTGGAAAGTTTTTCATTTGAATGGTTATTGCGAAGCAGTGTTGAAATAATTTCTGGGAACAGGTCTACTATTTTGAGCAAATATTACTCTGCTGGAAATGTGTCTTAATTAACTTGTTGAGATAACATTGCGATGTTTTTTTTTCGTATATAATAATGTTTATTTTACTAGTATTTATGTTGCTAAAATAAGATAAAGTTAGCTTTACAATAAAAAGTTATCTATTTTAAAATAATGATTGTTTAAAGTTACATTAATTATATAAAATGATAATTATGACCGAATAAAGAATTTATTTCTTTAAACAGCCTTACAATGCGTTTTTTAAAAGTACGCTTTAATTAACATTAAAATTATTTAACTACGAAATCAAAAAGAATTTGTACTTACTTTTTGAAAAATGGATTTACTAATTTCTTTTAAATTAATTTCAAAGAGTCGTACAAATCCTAAATTAAATTTATAAGATTTCCCTTAAATGAAACTAAAGGAACATTTATAAAATAAAGGAAAAAATTTATATTATATTATATACAAATTAACTCGTTCAAATATAAATATAAAATCTAAATTAAATTTATAAGATTTCCCTTAAATGAAACTAAAGGAACATTTATAAAATAAAGGAAAAAATTTATATTATATTATATACAAATTAACTCGTTCAAATATAAATATAAAATCCTAAATTAAATTTATAAGATTTCCCTTAAATGAAACTAAAGGAACATTTATAAAATAAAGGAAAAAAATTTATATTATATTATATACAAATTAACTCGTTCAAATATAAATATAAAATCCTAAATTAAATTTATAAGATTTCCCTTAAATGAAACTAAAGGAACATTTATAAAATAAAGGAAAAAATTTATATTATATTATATACAAATTAACTCGTTCAAATATAAATATAAAATCCTAAATTAAATTTATAAGATTTCCCTTAAATGAAACTAAAGGAACATTTATAAAATAAAGGAAAAAATTTATATTATATTATATACAAATTAACTCGTTCAAATATAAATATAAAATCAAAAATTTGTTCACAAATTATTATAATTTTTTTATGGTACATTTTTTTCAGAACAATAACCTTTAAATAGTATATTTTCGAGAATAATGACGACTGGATTGAGGAATGAGAGAATTGATATTTCCTGCTTCATATAATGCGCTGAAAATATTATTCGGCAGATATACACAAATAAAAAAATTTGATTAAAAAATGTGAATTTAAATTTATTAATATGATTCATTATGTAATTAATTCTATTATCGATTAATTGTAAATTTGATTCCTGAAAATGACGTTCAATTTAAAAGAAATAACCTTTTCTTAAATTTGTGAAAATGGCATGGCAATTATATTTTTTATTCAATAATATATATAATTAACAAAATTCCTCTAAAATAAATTATTTCTTTTACAAATCGAAATGTTTTTTATCCGGTCTTAAAGAAGTGTCTGTCCTATTTTTTGATTTGAATAAAACTGAAAGGAAAAAAATTATTTAATCATCAACATGATCACCATTCTTTTTTCAGTGCCCCCTTCCATCAACTTTTCGATGCCTTTTTCAGAAAATTCATTTAGTTTTGAAATTTATCTTCATTACAACTCTTCTCTTGAAATCTACTTTGACCACAAGAAAGAATTGATTCTGTAAGCTTCTAAAAAATATATCTGTTAGACAAAATGTCGAGAGAATAGGGTGTGTGAAGCCAAATTTTCTGGGAGACTCTTAATCATTCTTGCAGTGTGATGTTTGTCATTATTTTGCTGAAAGAGCACTCTTTCTCCATTTATTAATGAAGGTGATTTTCCTTCAAAAATATTTTTAAGCATCTTAGGTGCTCTTTGTCAATCAAGTGGTTATTGTTTGACTGTCACCTTTCAGTTCCTATTAAATAATTTCTTTCTTTTCCCACCCTACACCCAAAAAAGAATTTTCTTTGAATGCAGATCACTTCGAGGTTTGTGGATGGGTCCTGAAAGATGGTAAGGCGCCGTTTTTTGGGCTTAACATTATTATTATCCTAGATAGCTAAAGTGGCCTGATGGCCAATTGACTAGCGCTCTGGCCTTTGGTACCACAGGCTTCAGGTTCGATTTCTGGCATGGATATTTGTTAGTGGCTCGGAATCCATGTTAAACTGTAGGTTTCGGTCTAATTAGCCTAAAGTGTGCACAAGATGACCGTAGAGAGACAAACGAAACTCAGTCAAACCTATATAGTTAAAAGTTGAACCAATGTTATAATGAATTATAGTTAATTACCTTGGAAGAAAAGGACAAAATGTTCTAATAAATTATTTGAAATTTTGTGTATAACAATAGATCTTACTTGTCTTCGTTTATTTCTGAAAAATATGTAATTAATTAAATATACATGACATACCATTGGGTTCAAAACTATACTTTACATCGTTTATGGAGATCACTCAGCAAATTCTAATTATCGATATCAACCAACATCATTATGAACATTGTCCAAACATCTTCCAAACTCAAGACATCCCGAAGAATTCCCTCCATAATCCTCAGTATAATTAAAAAACAAAGCCCACATTCGTTCACCATCCATCAGCAACTCATATCGCCGTCTTTGACAAGCCGGTCGAAATCAAGACAAGTCCACCAGATTACCATCACCTCGACGTCATCCCCAATAAATCAAAAGCAATAATTTCGCCAGCTGGCCCCCACCATCGCACTGAAAATAAAAAAATTCCATCCCATGTTCCGTCATCTTTGACAGCATCTGGTTCGATAAAGAAGAGGAGCTCCGGAATGTGACATCTTGAAACAAAACACGCCGAGGATTACACTTTCTGGCAGAATCAAAGCTCAGCCATGTCAGTCAGGGAGTCCTTATCCGACGCTAATCGCCATCTGGAATAATTCGATGACAGTTTTGGCGGCACATGTCGTCTCGCTGGCAAGTTGGCTCGCTTCGTGTAGCGTCGGTGGAGCGGAAACTGAATCGATGTTTGTGAAATTATTGGGCTGATGAAGTGCTATCACACTCTGTCTGATTGTTTGCAGATATTGTAAGAACTTAATTCCATGGAGTCCGGACCTTTTTTTCTTCTCCCGTATCCTTGATAAAAAAAAAGTATTTTATGAGTTTCACTTCACTCATCTCTCTAAGTAAAAGCAATATGCAATTTCTAGGTATCTGTTTTTATTATGTATTAACGTTCCAAAATGCTTTTTGCAGTATATATAAATGGAACACAAGGTTAATAAATGTAAGGACTAAGCGAGGAAAATTTTAAAAACCCTTGTTCTAGAACAAAGGTAGCAAACTAATATTCTTGTTTTTCTTTTTCAGTGCTATTTAAAATATGTTATTGTTGAAAGTTTTTTTTTGTAATATATCATATATTTGAAAAATTAACACTAATAGTTAATATTTAACAAATTCATATATTTAGGTATTTAAAAAGCCCGGCTCGTGGTTCAGTGCTGACGCGCTCGCCTGGTGAGAATTAGGACAGAGATTCCATCCGCTTTCTGCTTTTTGTAGACACTGTTTCAAAAAACGAGGAGCCTTGATGGCGTTTTGGAAATTTAGTATCTTGTCTCGTGAATCGGACTACCTGGTGGGAATTTTCTGGGTTTCTCCCATACGAGATAATTCCCCCTAAAAGTCCTTCTGGGAGGCACTACCCTCCTTATTCACTTTCACCCATGAGTAGACTATCCATGACTAGTCTACTCATGGGTCGGGGGAAGGGGGCAGCTTCTGTTATGATGGAGCCTCCGTAGGTAGAAGTCTGACTTTGACTCCGTGAAAGTGAATAAGGAGGGTAGTGCCTTCCAGAAGGACTTTGTGTCCATCTATCGCTGCCGGACACTGAAGATTAGTAGCAACAACAAGGTAGATATGCTGGAGATTCAGCATTACAATAGTGTTAGATGGCCCCCTCCCCTCATTCCATGAGACCACACGGGTTCTTGGACTTTGTCTTGAAGTTTCTGTCGACCAAGTGGGATAAGAAGCAACAGATATTTAAAAATCAGTACTTTCTACATTTGTATCAACTAAACATTTTGTCATACAGACAACATTCACTCAACCTATTATAATATGAAAAGAAAATATCGTGCCAAACTGAAAAACATTATATATTATTACTTTTTTATTGGAAAATTGGGAATATAATTTCATTATAAATACTTTATTGATCTGTAACTAACTGGACAGATATATAATAGTTATAGAAAATAATATAATGTCTCAATTATATTATTTTTATAACTATATTGTTGTCGATAACTATATATTTTTATTTTGATAACAAATTTTGTTTATTTGAATAGGAAATATGTATTTTTAGAGTTATTATACAATGTATTATACAAATATACAAATACAATGGCCAATATGGTGAGTTTTATTTTGCAGAAGAGAAAATATTTACTGTTAAATCGCTTTATGAAAACTAATCTATTTTTTATAAATAACAATTCAAATTAACAATGTTTATATCTTTTAATTAAAAGCAATAATTATTGCAAAAGAGAAAATATTTACTGTTAAATCGCTTTATGAAAACTAATCTATTTTTTATAAATAACAATTCAAATTAACAATGTTTATATCTTTTAATTAAAAGCAATAATTATTGCAAAAGAGAAAATATTTACTGTTAAATCGCTTTATGAAAACTAATCTATTTTTTATAAATAACAATTCAAATTAACAATGTTTACAATTAACAATTAGTTTTACAATTCATCTCATTCTCTCACTTGAAACATTCTAGAAGAAGGCCAGTTTCTTCATTTCGAATCAACAGAAGTTGCCCTCTGCGTGATTCGAACTCTTCAAAGATCGCTTACAAATACGTGACTTCGGGCCCAAAACTCTTTTTCATTTCAACAGAGGCGCTTGTTGGAATTCATTCCTGCTGTTCTTTGTTTTCCAGCTTTTAGGATCTGATCTTTTGGAATTAGTTTTCTTCCAACTTATTAATCTGCGGCTATTTGTCTTCCTCAAGAAGCTTTCCGTCATTTCGCTAGTTGATGGATGTTCCGCTTCTATTTTTGTTTGCAAGCTCGAGGAGAATTTGAATCCATTTTTGCATGAAGAGTTTGAAATGCATTTAATCAACTTTGTTTTCTCTGTCTACGCATTTATCAAAATAACCATATCCTTAATAAATTAAAAACCAAGAAAATGATAAAAGTTTTGATGTATATTATATTGTCTAATGTATTTTTCGATTCTAATTGGGTTTCAGAGCAATTTTGTTTATTCAATTCGGAAATATGTATTTTTAGAGATGTTATGAATGAGTTTTATTTATTTTTATCGTATTATTTAAGTATAAATTTAGCCATTCAGATTACATAAAATGTTTTATACATTAATTTTAAAGTTATTCATAAAATGTTACGTTTGGTAGTAAAAAGGCTTTATTACATCACTATATCATAGTTTATACTTTTATTAAAAGAACCACATGCATACTCTAATGATACAAAAGGTTTATTTAATAAGATTTTGTATTAAAAAAATTTACTTTTTCTGATTAATCAGTTTTTGTATACCATCAACTTTCATTTTTAAAAAAACGTATTCAAAATATGTCATTTAAATCGCTTACAACGGCCTGGAAATCAAATGATAATTTGAGCATAGTTATTAATGTGATGTGATTATTTATATAATATTAATACTATTATTATTAATTAAATGTGATTATACTTAATTAAATTAATTAAATGTGATTTATTATCCGCTAACAGTTCTTGCTAATTTGATTCCATATCTAATCCTTTTGTATTGCAAAATCGAATAAAGGCAAAACAAAAGTCATCTAATATTTATAAACATGAATTGACTATTCTGTTAATTAGATGGAATTCAAACATAAAAAATAGTCGTCATCAAGTAATATACATCTTTGGAACTTTTTATGTACAAAATGTATTGCAAAAGAATTCCAACCGTTTTTATGGATGTTGTCACAATTGTCGTCTGGCGCTTTATTATGATTGGTTGAATTTTTCGTCGTTCCTGTACGTGACACTTCACTGGTTTTTTTAGTTATTTTTATTTATATTTCTTTTGTCGCATGTCGCACGTTATTTAAAGTATCAGAAAATCGGAAGAATGAAATCAAAATAAACGAGAAAGTCTGTAGTAGAATTTTAAGACATAATCTATTCGTTTATTTAATATTTCTTTGGGTAACAACGCGATGTAATTTTACTAATGGCTGAACATTTATTTCTATATTTCCGATATTTTAAAGTATGTATGAGTAATTTCCCAATTTTAATTTAAAAAATTATGAACTAATTAATGCAAACTAAGTTTTTTTATTAAATAACTAATTAATAATTAAATCATAATTCTTGTCATTAGTTTTAAAGGTTTTTACATATAATATGTAACATTAAATCTATTTCTGTTCTTTTACAATTATACCTTTTATTTTTATTAATGTATGCATAATTATATTTTTTAAAAACTAGAAAAGGAAATGAAAATAAATGAGCAAGTCTTAATCTATATAGAATCTAAATCTTTATAGAATCGATTACATTATAAAAATTTTCGAAATTTTTACTTTATTGTACGACAATATTACAGGAAATAATGTACAATGTGAATATTACAGGAAATAGTATATGAAAAAAACAGTACTAGAATATTTAAAATTATTTTTCTTTTCAAATTAAAAGAATCATTTGGAGCTCATGTTTTAAACTGAAGTAAAGATTAACCATTATTCCTACTATTTTAAATAAGCAAATATTTCTATTTTTGAAATTTGTTCCAATATTAAAATATGAAAACAAAGATAAAATTCAATTATTCTATGTATTTTTCAATATAAACTCTTTTATGCAAACTAAACTTAAGAACTTGTTAAAACTTCATGTTTATTTGAATATATTTTTATAGTTAACTAACTCTTAAACTTTCAGGTATAGTTAAGGCTGCAATATTACATTAGTTTTTCCTTTTTAGTAAAACTGCTGTTATACCAGCAATATATTTGATGTTTTGAATTTTAAAAAAGGCATATCTTCTTACTGCAAAACTTGAAAGAGCATTTTAAAAGAACTTTTCATGCTTTCTCGACTGTTCTTTCTTTGAAGATAGGCATATTAAAGTTCTCGGCAAATATATTTCTCTTCGAGTATGCTTATTTACAATATAATACAAACTTATGATTTCACTGAATGTAATATTTTGCCAAAATAAAATGCTTCTAGTTTGGAGAGTATAGTGAAGAAATACATAATACATGGGGAGCCTAACAAAATAAATAATACTTTTATATATGCCTCATTTGAAAAAAAAAATACCTTTAGAGGTTGAAGGACAATAATAAAGTTTGCCTTCCACTTTTATCGCATCATTTTATTCCATTTTATAAGTGCAATAATAAATTTTAAGAAACTAAAATATTTCAAATTCAATGTTTTTTCATATTATTAAAAGTTAAAACAAAATTATTGAATACTAACACAATAGGTTAAGATCATATTTCCTTTATAAAAAAAGTAAACTAATTTAATCCACGTGGATGTAAAGGAAATTTATACTTAAGTATATCATTTAATTAATCATAAACATAAACAATAAAGATTTATCATTTATATGATTTTTAACTAGGTTCTTATTAAAAATCGTATAAATGATAAATTTATAAGGTTTTTGAAAAATTTATTATATAGGTTTTTATTCAGTACATGTAATTCATATAAAGTTTTGATGGATAAAATTGTGGTGTGCTTTAGACACTAAAGCGTTAAAACCTAATATCAATAACTCGCACCTAGAACGAACACATTAAACTGTCTACCCAAAATACTCATTAAACACTAAAAATACTACCATAACCCATTCGATAATATACCTCAAAATCTGCAATAATCCATGCCACAAAATAAACCTACAGGTTAGAATGCCTACCATCATGTTAGAGAAGGAAACACATACATATGAAATAAATCAAAAGCAAATTTCCCGATTTTAAATATAAATAAAATGTATTTATCATTATTTACAATTTATATAGTTAAATGCGTCATACAATTATTATTATATTAGCACAATTGTCATCTATAAAGCATTAATCAGATTTCTGAATATGTATATTATGCAAACCCTATTGAATAACTTTTTCGTATGAATTGTTTGTTAAATTGGATTAAATTCATATCCTGACTATCGAAACTGAACTTCAGCTTTTAAAACTGTTGACATCGCAAACGTAATTTAGAAGTACAGCGCTTCCCAAGCTTTGGTACACGTATTGCTTGGTGCATATAGTATACAGTATAGGTTCGAGATACGTGGAAATAATTTTAGTACTGTTAGAAAGCCCCCACCCCACTCACCCCCCAAAAAAAGAAGTAATAGACGTAAACCTAGTAAATGATTGATCAGTGGTTTGCACTAGCCTCACTCAACACCTACCATATCATGCAAATACACGTGTGCCTACGCCGTGCTTGAAAACTTATCTATCAAATTTAATAATTATTGTAAACTTTCATCATAAGTTTATGTGGTTAAAAAATTGTTTTGATGTGATACTTTTTCTTTAAAAAATAGAACAAATAAAAAAATGTATCATAAGAAAACACCCTACAAGTATCGTCAATTTTACTTGTTAGATTAATTATTATTATTATTATTTTTTGCTTGGATGGTGAGGAGAGATTACTTATAAATGAAATGCTTTACTTAAGAGTACTCGAGAGAATCCAAGGTCTGGACACATTGGTGTAGAAGACTAATCTGGGTTTCGAAACTAAATTGCGAACCTCCCTTTCCCAAACTGCAACACCGAAACCTAACCGACTCAATAATTCCGCACACATCAAACGCACGCGGGACATCGTCTTCCTGATCTCTGAACCTTCGAGACAAGAGATCAGAAGATAGATGTTTAATTACAGAGCTCACTTATCTCAGAAAAGCAGGCTCTGAATCCATTTGCGAGAGTGTATGAGGATTTAGCATGGGATGGTGGTGGTCTGTGCTGATGGAACTAATTTGCAAATTGCTAACTCCTGGTTCTGTCGGTGTTTATCGGGTCAAGAGCTAGCCGTTGTGTGTACGGATCGGAGTTCAAAGGTGTTCCTTAGAACCATGGTGATGAAGATTGTGTCGGGTGCAATGGATTTAGGTGCAGAGTAATCGCTTCTGGTGTATCTTCTCCAAGTTTTATTCCTCCCCATGCACTATAATAAAACAATGTTGAAAGCAGAATTTAAAAATTGCTTAGAAGAAAAGTATAAATTAGAATAAAAATAAATAGGATTGATCTATATAAGTATATACAGGATGGGCATAAAATAACTTGAAGCTAAAACTAATGAACAGAATGAAACCAGACTATGGAAGGGATTGAGAGATGATTTCCGCAAAAGGAAAGGTACCAATATGGATGATTTTGGCACCTCTGTCACATACACACTATGAAGTTTGCACAACACAACATTTTTTTACGCAATAGGAAGCATGACTACATATTCTTTATTCTGTACAGAATCTTTAAAATCTGTATTTTGATAATGAGAAACTTTCCTCCTAACTTTCTTCCTATGTTACCCCGTTCCGCAGACATCACCCCATGTGACTTTTGGCTGTGGAGTTACCTTAATTTCGTCGGGCATGCTGGTGGAGCTACAAACCTGAGTTTCTTGAAAGAAAACATAAGGTGGGCAGTTACAAACAACGAAGAATGGTTTATTCGCAGCACTAGAGAACTTCAAATACCGGATGCAATATTTTGTACACAAGGGAGAGCATTGCATTCCATAGGAGAGGCTTAGACAAATTGTTAAATCAGCATCTAGCTGAAAACATTAAATATAACAGATGTCGAGAACGGATTCGAACCTGCTCTCTCCTGCACTCTATCTACACATTATAATTGGGCCGCGAGTAGAGCATTACGTGTATGTGAAAGGTACTGCCCTGAATTCGACATGTGCCAAATCTCAACCTGAATAAGACTCATCGTAGAAGTATCATTATCTCAAACAGGATAGTAACTTTCGGTAGCTCTTGATTTGGAATGATTTTTACTTTAGTGGATCTTGTATTCCACTTATGTATACCACGAACAACCCACCGATGGATATGGAGGGAGGACATTAATTATTTTTATTTTTTAGGCGTAAATGACCTTCATTTGCTTATAAATTTAGAGAAAAACTAAGCTTTCTTCATTTAGGCTGGCTAACGCTTTACACAAATTTTTCGATGGCCATTTTCTTGTTTGTGAAACCAGTTACTACAACGAATGCCGCAAGTGGATTTGAACTATCTGTATGCTAACTGCTCATGTTACTACTGGACCACAGGATGAGCTATATAAAAGTTTGAAGTACTGAAAGTTTTGTCCTACAATGTGGAGTACTGAATAAAATTTTATTAAATTTATGGATATAAATTTAAATTTATTCATAACTGTTTGGTTCTCTCTTTTATTAATATTATGCAAAATACATTATATTAATCTAAGTAAACTGACAGTTAAAAATCAATTTCACTCACAAAAATTTCACATTTGAAAATAAAATTTTTGCATATGTTGAAAGCGTGCTGTATTCAACGAAAACTTGCATTGAATATCTTCATCGTACATTAGAATATTTTGGATTAACAACCCAGTCACGGACACTAGCATACTGTAAGGATCTTATTTTAAAACCCCAAGCACTAACAAACTTTGTCACTTAACGTTTAACCATTACTCCTTCAATTTCCATATCGGAACCAAATTAGCGAGATTAGGTAATGCCGAGAATAATCATAACGAAAATAATGCACCGACAGCACGTAACTTGCAGTCTAACAAACTCTAAAGGTTTCTATGGTTATCGCTGTCGAGCGACAAAAGACCTGAGCGAAATAAAATCAGGTCTTAATGAATAGTGAATGTTGGACCCCTCCACCCCCACGTTCAAAGATTTCATCATTAGAGAAAGACGAACTGCATCTCAAACGCCAATTACAGAACAGTGGGTGAAATCTCATTCAAATTTCAGAAAGTCGCTACCCTTCCCTCCCATCACCAAAAGGGAAAATATTCTGGGGCAATAATCAATGGTCGTTAGCGACTTTCTTGGGAACAGGGGAAAAGCTTCGGGGACTTTTTGTTTTTATTTCGTTAAAATGGTGCCTTCCGAACTTGTTTGGGTATCAACTCTGATCGCTGACAATTCTCTGCAGGGAATTTGCTGATGGGGAGAATTTGGATATTTTCTGCTAAAAGATGATTTGGTGGGGGAGATGATTGGAAACTTTCTCGCAGGCTTCTTCCCTTTCCTAGTTCTGGAAGGATGGTGAACTAATTTGATTTCAATCATGGAAACTCTAAAATTTTGGAAAAAGGTGCGATGGCTATAAAAAAATAATCAACAACTTAACAGATTATCCCGAGTATGTTCGTATGCCATATTATATTTTGGTTGGCTATGGTTATAAACAATAATCAGCTAAACATATCTCGAGTATGCTCGTAAGTCATATTATATTTTGGTTTGTTTGTTTCTGAAACCAGTTACAACAACCGACCACGCTGGTAGATTTGAACTAGCTGTATGATAATTGCTCACGTTACCACTCATAACAGGTTGAGCTTGATAAGAATTTGAGTACTTTAATTTTTTTGAATTTATTGAATTGGAATTTTCGGTTATTAATTTGGAACGGTTTTTTTTTTGTTTTCAACTTTAGGGGAACTTGTGTTTTATTTATGTATGCCATGAACAACCTAGGGAGAGAACATTAATTTCCTTGGAAAGAACATTAATTTCCTGTTTGATTTTTAGGAATAAACGGCCCTCATGGAGGAGTAATGGCATTTGCCTGTCATTTAGTTTTTCTCTCAAATCTCATCAGGCAGGCTGGCTAACGATTTCTACACTTTTTCACCATCGCGTCTCTTTTTTTCTGAAATCAGTTACAACAACCGACGACGCTGGTGGATTTGAACTAGCTATATGCTATCTGCTCAAGTTACCACTCATAACAGGTTGAGCCATATAAAAGTTTGAAGTACTGAAAGTTTAGTTCTAGATTGTGGAGTACGGAATAAATTTTTATTAAGTTTATGGATATAAATTTAAATTTATTAATAACTGATTGGTTCTCTATTAATATTATACAAAATATATTATATTAATCTAAGTAAATGGATAGTTAAAAATCAATTGCAATTAAAAAAATTTCACATTTGAAAATAAAATATTTGCATATCTTCAATGCGTGTTATATTCAACGGAAACTTGTGTTGAATATCTTCATCGTACATTAGAATATTTTGGATTAACAACCCAGTCACGGACACTAGCATACTGTAAGGATCTTATTTTAAAACCCCAAGCATTAACAAACTTTGTCACTTAACGTTTAACCATTACTCCTTCAATTTCCATATCGGAACCAAATTAGCGAGATTAGGTAATGCCGAGAATAATCATAACGAAAATAATGCACCGACAGCACGTAACTTGCAGTCTAACAAACTCTAAAGGTTTCTATGGTTATCGCTGTCGAGCGACAAAAGACCTGAGCGAAATAAAATCAGGTCTTAATGAATAGTGAATGTTGGACCCCTCCACCCCCACGTTCAAAGATTTCATCATTAGAGAAAGACGAACTGCATCTCAAACGCCAATTACAGAACAGTGGGTGAAATCTCATTCAAATTTCAGAAAGTCGCTACCCTTCCCTCCCATCACCAAAAGGGAAAATATTCTGGGGCAATAATCAATGGTCGTTAGCGACTTTCTTGGGAACAGGGGAAAGCTTTGGGGTCTTTTTGTTTTTATTCCGTTAAAATGGTGCCTTCTGAACTTGTTTGGGTATCAACTTTGATCGCAGGCAATTCTCTGCTGGGTAGTTGCTGATGGGGGTGAATTTGGATATTTTCTGCTAAAGATGATTTGGCGGCTGATGATTGGGAACATTCTCGCAGGCTTCTTTCTTCCCTTTCTCTAGTTCTGTAAGGATAGTGAACTAATTTGATTTCCTTCATGAAAAACTTTGAAACTTTAGAAATTGTACGATGGTTATAAAAAATAATCAACTTAACAGCATACACCGAGTGTACTCGTGTTTTACATTATATTTTGGTCTGCTAGGGTTATAAATATTAATCAACTTAACATATCCTAGTTATGCTCGTAAGTCATATTATATTTTGCTTGGCGATATATGGTTTTAAAAATGGTTATGTACTTCGATATATGGTTATATTTGGTTTTTATGATTATAAAAATATAATCAAAACCTATCCCGAGTATACTCGTGTTTTATATTATATTTTGGTTGGCTATGGTTATGAACAATCAACTAAACATACCCCGAGTATAATCGTATGCCATATTATATTTTGGTTGGCTATGGTTATAAACAATAATCAACTAAACGTATCCCGCATATGCTCGTAAGTCATATTATATTTTGGTTGGCTATGGTCTCATCAGGAAGGCTGGCTAACGCTTTCTATACTTTTTCACCCACGCTTCTCTTTGTTTCTGAAACCAGTTACAACAACCGACGACGCTGGGGGATTTGAACTAGCTTTATGATAATTGCTCGCTCATAACAGGTTGAGCTTTATAAGAATTTGAGTACTTTAATTTTTTTGAATTTATTGAATTGAAATTGATTTCAAATTCTTTATAAGAATTTGAAGTACTGAATGTATTGTCCTACAATGCAGTGTATTGAATAATTTTTTATTATAAAGATATAAGTTATATTTAAGTTAAATTTATTCACAGCTGACTGGTTCTCTCCTTTATGAATATTATGCAAAATACATTATATTAATCTAACTATTCTGACAATTAAAAATCAATTTTATTTACGAAATTTCACGTTTGAAAATTAAATTTTGGGGCCTGAATAGCCGAGTCGCTTTCCTCTGACGCTCGGTGCCACATATTTCGGGTTCGAGACCCGGTGGTGCCATAGATATTTGTTGTGGTTCGGAATTCACTTTAAACAATAGGTCCCGGTCTAACAAGATCGTAAGAGCGTTGCGGAGGTAGTGTTACTGCACGTCCTTAGCTTATCTTTAAGCTACACACACCTCCTGTTTAGTGCTAAGTGAGTAACGTCTATGCAGCACTTCACTTAAGGCATCCAAGAAATTGCCTAAGTATTTGCCAGCTGCATTTGGAAAAAAAAAATTTTTTTTGCTTGTGTTGAATGCGTGTTATATTCAACTAAAACTTGTGTTGAATAACTTCTTCGGGCATTAGAATATTTTGGATTAACAACCCAGTCACGGACACTAGCATACTGTAAGGATCTTATTTTAAAACCCCGAGCACTAACAAACTTTGTCACTTAACATTTAACCATTACTTCTTCAATTTACATATCGGAACCAAATTAGCGAGATTAGGTAATGCCGAGCATAATCATAGCGAAAATTATGCACCGACAGCACGTAGCTTGCAGTCTAACGAACTCTAAAGGTTTCTATGGTTATCGCTGTCGAGCGACAAAAGACCTGAGCGAAATAAAATCAGGTCTTAATGAATAGTGAATGTTGGACCCCCCTCCTTCAACCCCTCCACCCCCACGTTCAAAGATTTCATCATTAGAGAAAGACGAACTGCATCTCAAACGCCAATTACAGAACAGTGGGTGAAATCTCATTCAAATTTCAGAAAGTCCCTCCCGTCACCAAAAGGGAAAATATTCTGGGGCAATAATCAATGGTCGTTAGCGACTTTCTTGGGAACAGGGGAAAGCTTTGGGGTCTTTTTGTTTTTATTCCGTTAAAATGGTGCCTTCTGAACTTGTTTCGGTATCAACTTTGATCGCAGGCAATTCTCTGATGTGTGAATGGGGGTGAATTTGGATATTTTCTGCTAATGATGATTTGGCGGCAGATGATTGGGAACATTCTCGCAGGCTTCTTTCTTCCCTTTCTCTAGTTCTGTAAGGATGGTGAACTAATTTGATTTCCTTCATGGAAAACTTTGAAATTTTAGAAATTGTGCGATGGTTAGAAAAAATAATCAACTTAACAGCATACACCGAGTGTACTCGTGTTTTATATTATATTTTGGTCTGCTAGGGTTATAAATAATAATCAACTATCGTATCAATTATCGTATTGATAATAATATCAATTATCGTAAGTCATATTATATTTTGCTTGGCGATATATGGTTTTAAGAATGGTTATGTACTTCGATATATGGTTATATTTGGTTTTTATGGTTATAAAAATATAATCAAAACCTATCCCGAGTATACTCGTGTTTTATATTATATTTTGGTTGGCTATGGTTATGAACAATCAACTAAACATACCCCGAGTATAATCGTATGAAATATTATATTTTGGTTGGCTATGGTTATAAACAATAATCAACTAAACGTATCCCGCATATGCTCGTAAGTCATATTATATTTTGGTTGGCTATGGTCTCATCAGGAAGGCTGGCTAACGCTTTCTATACTTTTTCACCCTCGCTTCTCTTTGTTTCTGAAACCAGTTACAACAACTGACGACGCTGGGGGATTTGAACTAGCTTTATGATAATTGCTCACTCATAACAGGTTGAGCTTGATAAGAATTTGAGTACTTTAATTTTTTTGAATTTATTGAATTGAAATTGATTTCAAATTCTTTATAAGAATTTGAAGTACTGAATGTCTTATCCTACAATGCAGAGTATTGCGTAATTTTTTATTATAAGCATATAAATTATATTTAAGTTAAATTTATTCATAGTTTATTGGGTCTCTTTTTATTAATATCGTGGAAAATACATTATATTGATCAAACTGACAATTAAAATTCAATTTCGCATTTGAAAATGAAATTTTTGCATGTGTTGAATGCGTGTTATATTCAACGGAAACTTGTGTTGAATATCTTCGTCGTACATTAGAATATTTTGGATTAACAACCTAGTCACGGACACTAGCATACTGTAAGGATCTTATTTTTAAACCCCGAGCACTAACAAACTTTGTCACTTAGCATTGACAATCATTACTCCTTCAATTTCCATATCGGAACCAAATTAGCGAGAGTAGGTAATGCCACGAATAATCATAATGAAAATTATGCACCGACAGCACGTAACTTGCAGTCTAACGAACTCTAAAGGTTTCTATGGTTATCGCTGTCGAGCGACAAAAGACCTGAGCGAAATAAAATCAAGTCCTAATGAATAGTGAATGTTGCACCCTACCCCTTCACCACCACTACCCCTACGTTCAAAGGTTTCATCATTAGAGAAAGACGAACGGCATCTCAAACGCCAATTACAGAACAGTGGGTGAAATCTCATTCAAATTTCAGAAAATTCGCTCTTCCCTCCCACCTCCATGAAGGGGGAAAATATTCCTGGGCAATAATCAATGATCGTTAGCGACTTTCTTGAGGAATAGGGAAAAAGCTTTGGGGACTTTTTGTTTTTATTCCGTTAAAATGGTGCCTTCTTGAACTGGTTTGGGTATCAACTCTGATCGCAGGCAATTCTGTGCTGGGAATTTGCTGATGGGGGGAATTTTGGATATTTTCTGCTAAAAGATGATTTGGTGGGGGAGATGATTGGGAACTTTCTCGCAGGCTTCTTCCCTTTTCTAGTTCTGGAAGGATGGTGAACTAATTTGATTTCCTTCATTGGAATCTTTGAAAATGTGGAAATTGTGCGATGGTTGTTAAAAAAATAACCAAGAATTTAACAGATTACGCCAAGTATACTCATATGCCATATTATGTTTTGGTCGGAGACGGTTATAAAAAATAATCAACTTTACAGAATATATCGAGTATACTCGTATGTTGTATTATATTTTGGTTGACTGTGGTTATAAAAAATAATCAACAACTTAACAGATTATAATATGACATACGAGTTTACTCGGGATAATTTGTTAATTTATTGATCATTTTTCATAACTATAGCCAACTAAAATGGTATATTCGGGATATTTTGGTTATAAAAAATAATTAACTTAACATATCCCGAGTATAATCGTATGCCATATTATATTTTGGTTGCCTATGGTTATAAAAAATAATCAACTCAATCGAGTATACTTGTATGTCATATTACATTATTATTGCAAAACGATGATTAACCTTTTATTAAAACAAACACGAGTTTACTCGTGATATCGTACGTCTGACAACATTCTTTATTTGGCGATTTTTTGTGGTTTTATAGACATTTTATTTGATTTTCCTTCTGTACAGAAAAAAATATATATATGCGAGCATCCGAATGTTATTTACTGCTTATAACCGCATGCCTTTATGTTGTTTGTTATTTTTTTGTTTTTTTCAAATTCATTCAAAATGGAGACTCTTTTCGTGATGATAACAACTCCGGCCACGAATCGAAGGACTGTAGTTCTGAGTCTAATGTGCAATCGGAATGGCTTAATTTCTACTTGAATTTCTGTACTAAAAAATTAATAAACAGGATATTACATCTTTTTTATATTAATAAAAAGTAGTTCTGAAACAAAAACTGCTGTGAAAAAAGATTGATTCTTTAAGGGGTTAATTTTGTAGTTGTGGTCAGAAATAGTTTTTATGCATAAGTACGCTAGGTTACCGAAATAGTAGTGGCCAGTACGAAATCGACAAAGGAAGCTTGATTAAAATCAGAAAGGTTTGCTCTACTATGATAATTAGCTTTTATTTTTTTATTACAAAGTGTTTGATTCAAGATACTAAATCCGCGAAATTGATACGTAAGGAATCATTTTATAACATTTTAGTTTGGAATACAGAGAATATTCTCGGATTGATCCATTTAGAAGTAATTTATTTACATTAGATTTAATGTAAATTAAATATAGGGTGCATATTTTCCATGCAGCAAAAATTTATAATAAAATAAATATTGAAATTTATTTTATTATGAATTTAAGTACATCAACCTTAAATAACACATTTTAAAGTTTAAAGATTTATTCCCATAGAAATTATGATTAAGCAATTTTTACGGAAATAAGGTAAAACAATTTTCGAAACATTAGAAGAAAGTAAAGTCTTTAATATGGAATATTTAAATTCTAAGACATATTTAGTGGGAGCTAACTTTTTTTTTTAAATTCTACATCAAGAAAGTATTATACATATTTCAATCTATTACATAATATATAATATGCTAAAGCCTTAAAGCTGATATTTCTTTTTTTTCTTTGCGTTTGGCATACAGTTTAATAACTTCACTTAAGTAATTTAGCTTTACCTATATATTAAAACAATATCTTTTACTGTTTTATTATTTCTTAAGAGGTTTTAATACGTAAAACACATTATGTTCTTATTAAAAATTGAATGTTTAAATGTATACACGTTTTTAAATTGAATGTATAAATGCATAACAATTATTGGGTTATATAATTATTGAATTAGTGTTGACAATGTATAACAATTATTGGGTTATATAATTTCTGAATGGAGATAAATGATATATATTAAATTCAATAGCAGTAAAAAATATGCAATTCCAGAAATGTTCATTATAAATAAGTATTGATTAAATATTTCGATTTCTTTCAAATCTAAATTGGAAAATTGCAATGAAGCAATTGGCAAACTGGCTTCCTTGTTAAGAATAAATAATTTGTCTTTCGTTATTCTTGACATTTTTAACAGACAATTACCAGCATCTATCGACATATCGCTATTAGCAATCAACCTTCTGTATCATTAACTTTTTCTTTTAATGCTTAAAACCTGTCATTGCTTTTCGGAAAGATCTAATTTAATTTTACCGATCGTACTAATAGCAATACTTTCAGTAATTATCATAGAAGCATAGAGGCTATTACCCATACTGAATAATGTTTGCAGCAACGTACACGGAAATAAGTAATCACTTAATAACTGGTAGTACAGCATAATCAATGACGGATTGTCAATAATCTTCTGCTTTTCAATTGGTTTGTTTACTTTTTTGTTGATGGATTTACTTTTCCCGGTCGTATAAATTCCGCTTTATGGTAAAGAAAATAACGCTTATTACTTAAAATGCCCTGGAACCTGCCATTAGAAGAAGAAAAAAAGTTGTCTCTGAAATGATCGAGCATTTATCCTTACAGGAATATAAGCAAATATAAGAGAGCAGTTTGAGGGAAAATAAATCTAGTTTATTATTTGCGATTATTAATATAATGCTTTATGGAGATTATATGAAGGCTTAGTATAAAAATTGTTTTTTAAGGTGATCTGGAATTTTCAAAAAATCGAATTTTTTATTTTTTTTTTCGATATTTCGAAAGTATAATCCTTTAAGAATATACTGTTAAATTTTTGTAATTATATTGAGATATTTTAAGTTCTACAGCCCATTTAGCTGAGAATATGCTTATTTATCCCATATTGAGAATATGTTTACCTTAAATTTCAAACTCTTTTATTTTGAAACTATTTTTTTCTACACGGCGTTAGGCAAACAAACAAAAATAAAACTACCTGGACGATTTGTCTCAAATTTTACTGTGTTATTCAGTACACCAGTACCTATCGCTGGAACTAAAAAAATGATTTTACGTTGAATACTTCTTACTTTTTGCATACAAAAATAATAAAAAAACAGTCTGTTTTCTGTATGTAAATTTCAACAACGCGCCATTTTGATAATTTTTTTTATTCTAGTTCTTTTGATAATTACACGCATACTGATCAGAAATTTTTTTTCGTTTTTTGTTTACAGATAAGTAAAATATCCAAAACTTGACCCACCACCCAGGTCCATATTTACGAGGAGAGCAACTTCAGCTCCACTCCTTAACTACTTAAAAGTTCTTTTTAAATTACAGTAGAACCTCTGTAAGTCGAACTTCAAGGGGACACCAAATAATTCAAGTTATAGAGTTTCTGACTTACGCGGATTTTCTAAGGAAATATTCAACTTGTAGATGTTTAGATTCTTTCTAACTTATTTTGAGTTAGAGAGATAAAATAAATAAAAATTCAAGTTACAGAGGTAATAAACATGTTTATTTGTAACTTAAAAGTTATGTTATGTTCTACAATAAAAAATCAAAATAATTCCGAAACAACCTTATCGAGTTGTAAAGGTTGTAAAATCAAACATTGCTGACGTTCGAGATACAGAGGTCCAATTTTTTTTTCGAGGGAAAATATATACCAAAATGGCTTGTGGGGATTGACTAATTATTTCGACATATAGGGGGTTGAAATTTCGAGTCATGGAGGCTTTGGGCTTGAAGGGAAGGGAACAAAAATATTTTTCGAGTTGTGGAGGTTTTCGACTTATCGAGGTTCTACTGTATAATCTATTTTCGTATACTATCAGAGTGATTTAATATATCTATAAAGTTTGAATAACATTGTTCATTGTTTTCATTTTAAAAAAATCCTGAAAAGTCGTCGATTTCACTGGCGCTAAACCACTGGGTCCCCTTAAATTTAATTTTTTTCATTAAAATATGTGTTCTCACTTCATGCGTTTTGAAATGTTATGTTTCGAAGCGTATTCTGGTATATGTAATCATACCAATGACTATCACTACCACAGGAAAGAGAGAGTTATTTGGAAGTAATTTAATATTTCGACTCCTTATGTCAACGTGGGTTGAGTTGAGATATGCTGTCTAATAAACTTTACATCCGGAGAGAGGAAATTAACTCTTGAAGATTCTGGAAATTCATCGAAACCTAAACATTCGACGTTAATCGATTCGCAGAAGGGAGTCGTTCTATTTGTTTTCTTGTGACGTTGAGGGGCAACCGAAGTACAAAGTACTTTAATTTCCTGTCGATAATCCAAAGCTCTACATAAACCACACACGTTATATTCGAAAACAAAAAATTAAAGATCTTGTGTAATCTGCGAACGATTTGTGCTTGTTCTTTGACATACCACATACCAAGCAAAATCTGTTTTCATATCCATGGCATATACATAAATCGTTCTTCATTTTCAAAGAATGTTTTTGGTGATAGAATTATATAAAAAATGTTATTAACTGGAAAAAACATAAAGATATATTTTTAAGAATCACGGTGAAAGCAAAAGAAACTATATTTTTCCGACTATTTGTATTCTTCATATTTGTTAGGAAGATGAAAATCTTCACCTGTATCACAGATCGTTATCAACTCGTTCTGAAAAAAGTTATTTTTCAATTTTAATTCTTTTCTATAATTTCATTTCAAACCTTTTCATCCTCTAGCATATACACCGATATAGATCGCAATTTTGTCGATTTATGTAAAAGTCCAGTTTCCTTCCGCTATTTATAACTGTTATGCTTTGCTTATTTTTCTCTCACACGAATTATGTAGTAAATATTATGGCCAATTCAATTGGAATTTTATAAAATTCTCCCCCCAAATCCACACCTAAGGTACTTGTACTAAGATACTTAAGGTACTAACTTATAATCCGCAGATTATAGGCAATAAATTACTGTAAGTGTTCGTAGCAAAAATTTTAATCCAAATTGTCTTTAGATATCTGTTTTTGGAAATAACCATTAATTAACATGTATGGTGTTTTAAAGATAGTTAAAACAAACTCGTATTGCTTCAATTAAATTTAAGGTTCTGACGCGTTTTCAAGGATTTTTCACACTTGCTTCATACACCCTATTGACCTTGTTAATCATTTTAAAATGGAATAACCATGCTAGTGTGCTGATATTGTGATAGTCCGTATACTAGAATGAATCTGGTGAACGTGTTATTGATATCCTTGAATTTCACTGAACTGAAGTTATCAGTTTTAAGCTTACTAAAAATTATTTATTCAACATGTAAATTAAATATTGAAGACATACCTTTCTAATTCTAAACTTCATAGATTTTGCCTGACTTCATCTCGATTATGCTCATTCTGCAAAACTTCGGAAACAATTGAACACGTTTTGTTTCAATGCTTAAGACATGTAGAACCCAGAAACAAGCTACAAAGTGCCTTCGGATATAAATTTCTTTCTTACTCTTGGATATTTGATATGTAGGAAGATGCATCTTATACCAAATACAATGGCATTTCTACTTCTAGGAAAAGTTTCGTAACCCTGTAAGCTATGGAGCACCTCACGTTTTCTTCCTGGGGGTTATTACATTTTATTCTCTTTTATTTCCAGTACTAGTTGTACTTCATATTGTATTATCATCGCTCCACTGTAAAAATATCATGGTCTATTTGATCTGCTGTTTTATCCATTTCTTTCATTTTCATATCTACCAATCTTATTCATATTCTTTTAGTTGCCGGAAAATACGGCCCACAATTTCTTTCTTTTAAAATTGAATTTGGGATCCACCATAGACAATGAAATCAGGAATTTTAAGTTTTACAGTAGTTTCATTATAAATGTATTAATTTTCACCTTTGTTCGTTTCTTTGTTCTTTAGCATTTTAACCTCAACTGGATAAATTGAGATAAAACAGCAACTGAGAGCATACATCTCAAAGCACCAAAAGTCAAATCAAGTCAATACTTAAGTTACATAAAGCGAAAAATACGTGCAATGGCGGTAGTTGAAAAAATAGTATAGCTGTAAAACAACTTGAGGAGCCTGATGGCCGAGTGATTAGCGCTGTGGCGCTCGGTGCCACAGGTTTCTGATTCGAGTCTCAGCTGTGCCACGGCTGTTTGTAGTGGTTCGGAATCCACTTTAAACCGCAGGTCCCAGTCTAATATGTCTGTTGGGGTAAGGCGAACAAACCTATCCTGTAAAAAGAAAGGAAAAAGATTTAAAAAAAAACATCTTCTGTTTCGGAATCTGCCAGCAGGCAGACGCCATGGTCCAACAGGACTGAACAGGACAGCAATGGACTGTAGTGCCAGGAATTTAGTTATTTAGTTAGTTAGTGAAACACTGTATAATAATGTTGTAAAAACCCTCATTAAGTCAATATGATATTTAAAATAATTAAAAACTTATTTACATTTGTTTAAAGTAAATCTACAGATACCATTAGATATAATATTTTCACCCCTTTCAACTCTAATTTCTGTATAAATTTGCTAATTGTAAATACTAATAATAATGAATAATTCTTATTAATTAAAAATTAAGTTTGTAGATTAAAAATTATATACTCCTTTCCTGTATTTAATAAAATAAAAATTATAAACGCAGAAAATTTCAAACCATTAACTTCCTTATAATACTTAAATTATAGATTGTTAAATCAATTGTGATTCTAAAAATAGATTGTTAAATCAATTGTGATTCTAAAAATAGATTGTTAAATCAATTGTGATTCTAAAAATAGATTGTTAAATCAATTACAATTCTAAAAATAGATTGTTAAATCAATTGTGATTCTAAAAATAGATTGTTAAATCAATTGTGATTCTAAAAATAGATTGTTAAATCAATTGTGATTCTAAAAATAGATTGTTAAATCAATTACAATTCTAAAAATAGATTGTTAAATCAATTGTGATTCTAAAAATAGATTGTTAAACCAATTGTGATTCGCATACATCAATACTTGAGAGAAACAAAAAACAAGTAATATAAAAAAAAAAAAAAATTAAGTCAATTCCTACTTTTTTTCCCCAAATATTGTAAAAATATCTTAATAAATAAATTTCATTCATTTTTTTATGTTTATCTGGGGCCATCTATTGGTAGCTATATGCAACTTAAATCTAAAAAAAACAAAAATTAATTAATTAAATTTAATGAATGAATTAATATTTGAAAAAACTGTAACATCCAGTGTCATTCACTACAAGTTCAAAAAAAAATGTATTTGAACTTGAGTGGATGAATAAAAAGTATTTTATGAACGATTGAAAATTTGAACAAGATATATATAGGGAGAGTGCGAGCTAATAGAAGGAATTGAAAAAATGAACAAATGTGAATTATATCACGCGCAAATAAAGACTTTAAACAATTAGCACTCTACTAAAATTGTATTCAAAGTTTATGTGTAATCTTCCAGTGAACCTTAATATTTCAGTATTTTACATGTTTCCCTTGTGTTACCTTACCTTACAATTAATATTTTACAAATTATTCAGTTTCGTAATTGCCCTATAAATTAATGTCGTCCCACCTTATATTATAAAATAAACTTAAGAATTTTTTTTCATAGTATTTGTCCTATACTTACCCTTTGACTGTATACAGTAAATACTTAATTAACTTCATTTCGGCATAGCATAAGAAAGCATTACATTTTTTTTTTGCAGTATAAATAAGAGAGAGAATTATATTTTTTTTCCCGATCAAATCTGATAATCTCTCTTAAAAATAAATCTAACTACAGTGAATAACCAAATGACTTCATAAAATTTTTTTCCCCATCTTTTATCTTTCTAATGCACGGAAATGAATACATTAATAATTGAATATTCTAAGATCTTTAGCTGTGTTTTAATGGAATATTCATTTACTTCGTATTTTAATTACATCGAAAAAAGATGAAAAAATTAATGTAAAAAAAAAATGTTTTTTTTTCGAGCAATGATTTATCTTTTAATATAGTGCTTTTCATATCTTAATCTAATTAAATAAACTTTTATAAGCGAGTTTTATGCTTTGAAGTTTATTTTCTGGGCGTATGTATTTAATTAACTGTATTTTCATTTAAGATAATGTTGTAGTAATCAAATAATGCGACTCGGTTATGATGAAGTTTGATATTTTCATTAAAATAATTATTTCCAGTTTTATTTGTAATGGGAAAACTTCGTCATATCTGGAAATTAATCTTGTGTCTTGGTACGTATTTTATCATTGTGAATTTTTAATAATTTTCTTATCTGAAAATTGTAATGATTAATTTATTGCTTTGTGCGAAAATAAATGGGTTCGCTTTAAAACAACTGATTAAATTCCTGCAAAATGGAAATTAAATTAAATAATTTTTTTTAAATTTAAATTAAATTAAATAAATTGAATGTACTATTGATTATGTTTAAAATTCTGTGTCCTAAAATGTTGCCGTTTTGATTAAATAAATAACTTTAGTTGAGAGAAAATAGAGTTTATTAAGATTTCAAAAATGGAAGAAAATTATTTTAGAGAAATTAGAAGAATAAAATAAAATAATTTATTTTCCATTGGTGTGTATGAATCTTAATTTAATTTTGAATTTTAATATGAAGATATTTCTAAAATGTTCCAGTCGTTTATTGTTCCAAGTTTCCTGTTTTAAAACAGGATTCCTCCGTTTTTCTCTTTGGATACTCCTTCCTAATTTGATTTAAATATTTATCGAAAGCATATCTATTTATAATACTATGCACGAAACGAATAGTAATTAAATGCGTAAGAATTTTAAAAATTTCTAAAAGTGTACAAAAAAAAAATTGTTTTATGATTTAAACCTCTACCAGCATTAAACTGCAAACTCACGATTTGTTTTCTATAACTTCTTGAAATATTCAACAGGAAAAAAATCTTTTAGAATATCTTCATATTTTTCATAATTCATTTGAACATAAAAATGCAGCCAACGGCCATACCATGCTGAATATACCGGTTCTCGTTAGATCACCGAAGTCAAGCATCACTGGGCGCGTCAGCACTTGGGTGGGTGACCACCTGGGAACACCGCGTGCCGTTGGCATTCACACATTTGGGACCTAAATGGCCGAGTGTCTAGCGCTCTGGCGCTCGGTGCCACAGGTTTCGGTTCGAATCCCGGTGGTGCCATAGATATTTGTAGTAGTGGTTCGGAATCCACTTTAAGTCGCAGGTCCGGTCTCCTATGACTGTAAGAGCGTCACGGAGCCAAAGTCAGACTTCTACCTACAGGGGCTCCATCACAACAGAAGCTGCTTCTTTCACCTTCAATCATGTGTACGTATGGGCTCGTGGGCTTGGCCAGCCAAGTGGGATAAGAAACAACAACAACATAAAAATGCATAATTCTGAATAATAATGAAGATTATATTATAATTGAAAATGAGTGATGCTGTACAGTGATTATTTTAAATTTCAATTGATTTGAATAAAAAAAATGATTTGTCAATTTATCGTATATGAGCATGACTAATTAATTATCTCCTTAACAAAACTTTATTTTGTACGAAGAGAAAATTAAATTAATTTTCATAAACGCCTTCTTCTCCATTGGCGTTCTGCCTGATGGCCAAGTGGCTAGCTTTCTGGTCTTTGGTACCACATGCTTCACGTTAGAATCCTGACTGTGACAAGGATGTTAGGGGTTCGGAATCCACTTTAAACTGTAGGTCCCTTTCTGATTAGTCTACAGTGTGCAAAAAATTACCGTAGAGCGACAAACCAAAACCAAATATCTTCATTGACGCAACAGCCCCATGGTAGGCCAAGGCTGTCTGTCTACTGGCAGATTTCGAGACAGGAGATGTTTCCTTTTTAGATGTGATGTTAGATGGAGATGTTTTTATGGGTTGTGAGCTTTATTCCCAATACTCTACAATCATATTAGACTGGAACCTACTGTTTAAAGTGGATTCTGAACTACTACAAACATCCATGGTACTTTCGGGATTTGAACCCTGTAGCACAGAGCGCTAGTGACTCTGCCATCAAGCATTATCAGTAATATCAGCATTATCAGACATCAGGCATTTCATAAATATTATTGGTCTTTAAATGATATTTTTGAAAGATTCAATCAATAATTATAAAATCATTAATAAATCCTCCTTTATTAATACTGTTAATCGGTTAAGTTTAGTAATATATTTTTCAGAAAACGAAATGGATAAATAATATTTATATTGCAATAGATTTCTGTATCTTTAAAAACACAATGCGGAATTTTAATATTCTTTATAAGAATAGAATTTATACTTTCATTTTTCTGGGATCTAATTTGAAAAGACCGTGCGTGCATATTATGTTACTTTGAAAAAAAAAGGTTTTGAAGTGATCAAATAATTTATAGTGCATATCTGCAACTAAACTAGTTTTTATGTTTTCCATTTTTGTCATTACGTACACAAAAGAATGATTTCCGGTTATTGCTATGAAATATGATATTGAATTTAGAACGTATTCTAATAAAAGATAGTGATTTAGGGAAAAAAACGAAGGAAATTAAATTATATGCATCGCAAATTTTTAGCTTATTGAAAAATATTTCTGTCTGTTTTGTAAGGTTTGTCATCTCGTGATGAATATTTTTTGTAAAATTCTACGAGTAAATGCAATTAGTTGTTCAGTTTATTTTTATTTGAACAGGATGAAAGCAATTTTGAAAGATATGAACATTTTCAGTAATGTTCATCGAAGTATAATTTAATTTAGTTGATGAATTTTAAATTGAAAACTTTATTAAATCAGACTTCATAAAATGAATTTTCGAAGTTACTTTTTTACATAAGATCGTTGCTATGAATTTATATTGTAATAAATTCGTTGTGAATGAACCCTATTTTAATAATGCTGTAAAGGTAAATACAAAATAATAATAATAATATGAAATGTTATGAATAACAATATTCTTTGAAAAATATGACAGATATAACAAATTCTACTTGTGAAACATTCTATTCTTTTTTTTTTCGTATATTTTATTTATTAAGTTGTAATAAAACGTAATATTAAGTTATAACATAGTAAATAAGAATAGGCTAATATTTCTAATAGTGATAGTCTGAGATCTTTATAAGCATTTTTTTTTGTAAGTTAATGATAAGTTATATAAGGCTGCACAAATAATAAATCGACCTTCTGGAAGAGTTATTGTTGCTCTATTGTGTGTCTTGTTGTAGAAAACTTGAAAATTCACCAACATTTCAACCACCAAATGCTAGATACCGACATAATTTATCACAATTGCGATCATATCACCACATTTTTGGAAGCAATGACTAGCTACGCTGTAACCATCCCTTAAAGTTTATACTGTGTCCAAGAGTATGTTATTCATTGGATTGGATTAGATTGGATAAAATAGGATTATGTTATTCGATTGGATTCGATTGGATAGGATTATGTTATTCATTGGATTGGATAGGATTATGTTGTTCATTGGATTGGATAAGATTATGTTGTTCATTGGAGTGGATAGAATTATGTTGTTCATTGGTTTGGATAGGATTATGCTATTTATTGGATTGGATAGGATTATGCTATTTATTGGATTAGATAAGTTTATGCTATTTATTGGATTGGATAGGATTATGTTGTTCATTGGATTGGATAGGATTATATTGTTCATTGGATTGGATTGGATAAGATTATGTTGTTCATTAAATTGAATTGGATTGAGTTCAAAGTTTGATATATGTATTTTGATTTAAAATTTATTCTATTGCAAAAATTTGATTAATTTCATTAATTAAAATTTTGCAATACGACTACAACAGTTAATAATAAGTTTCCATTTCTTAATTAATTTTTGATTATTTGCATTATGCCGGAATTATGCTCGATTTTATTCCATGTATTGTCAAACATGTGAGGAATTAAGGAATTGATAGCAGTTGTATGAAAAAAATATCCAATAAACGTGAAAAAATCCAACGAATAAAACCCAAGAATATTTCAACGACAATCCATAAAAGAAATCTAATAAAGTTAAATCCGGAGACACTCGCATAGAATTCTACATCATAAGTTGATAAACCTTAGGTGTTTATCAACATATGATGAAAATATCCAGTGAAAACACTGCATGAAAAAATATCTAAAAAGTATGAAAAAAAATCAATGAAAAAAAAACAACAAGAATCCATGAAAAAATGCAATGAAGTTGTATCTAGAGATACTCGCATAGAATTATGTTGTAACACCTTGATGTACATCAACACATGGAATGACACTCCACATTGGTCAGACATATTAAAAACAACCCTAAGATATCACTTCGTAATTTAGCAACTTTTTTAGTGTCATACTAATTAAATAAAACTTTTAAACATACCTAATTTAAAAAAAAAAATCATTTTATGTCTACCTTTTTTAAGGATTTTTTTTTTTTTTTTTTTTTTTTTTCGTTCCTGAAATTCCCTGTTCGTTCTTGAAATGTTCCTAATTATTCCTGGTCAATATGTTTTATGTTTGATTAAAAAAATATCGAATTCAATTTGTTATGCAATAAATTCACTTTCCACCTATAATTCGTCACTAACAAAAATGAATGCCAAATGATAATTCATTTTTAAACAAACAATAAGAAAAAGATTAAATGGCATTTTTAATGGCGTGGAAAAAGAAAAGAAAAGAGAAAAGTAGTTCAAAATTAAAAGTCTGTTCTTTTCTCCACAAATGTGCTTATCAAGTCAGAAAAAAAAAAAGCTCATGCCCCAGGGGTTCCTTGCGACTTCTTCCCTAAACTCAAAAGACCACTCTGGGGACACCGTTTTGAGTCGATTGAAGAGATTCAACATGAATCGCCGCGCGCTATGAAGGCCATCCTTGCCGATGACTTTTTAGCATTCATTGAGTATTGCAAAAAAAAAAAAAAAGAAAGAAATAAATAATGAGTTTTAAAAAAAAAAATTCGTCTTACTTTTTGGGCACAGTACCTAACAAAAATGATGATTATTCATTTTTAAACAAACAATTAAAAAAAACAACCTAAAATGGCATTTTTGGTGTGGAAAAAAAAAAATAAAAGAAAAGTAGTTCAAATTTTCACCGCAAATGTGCGGTCCATTTAGGGCAGGAAGAATTCATGCTTTGGCGAAGTACCTGCAAATGATGGTAATTGGGTTCCATCCCATTTAAGGAATTTCAATCAGATAACATGGAAGAGGAGTGAAAAGACTTTCACTGCTTTTCCAAAGAGCACACGATGATCATTGTGATGTTTTCGGAATCAATGAATTGCATTAAGAGAAGGATAATGAAAGAAATTCTTGGAAAAGATTTCTTCAAATTATTCTCGATGATGTTACATTAGCGCGTTTATATTCAAACCCGGTTGGAAAAGTGCGCGTTTTATTAAATTTTCTGAAAAATGAGTTAGGTTCCCTTAATTAGATGGATGGTTATGTTAGTATGAATGTTCGAGGGGTGGTATAAGAAATATGGATTTATAAATTATAGACCAGTCATAATTTTGTAGTGGAATAAGTAAAATGTAGGTCATAATAATTAATATCTTTACTTAGAAAAGTAACATTCATAATAATAATAATAATCTTGTTTAATAAAATTGGAAACCAAAATAATGTCCTGATTTAATAATGAAAATTTAAATTAAGAAAATTGTATTTGTTCAGTAATAAAATTTTAATGTACCAATTATGTTCTTATTTAGTGAAAAACATCAAGCAATAATAATGTATTTCTTTCAAAATAAAAATTAAATAAACAATAATATTCTTTTTTTTATAATAAAATTTAAAACAATACTGATATTCCTTTTTATTGATAAAATATAAATCAGTTATATTG
Source organism: Caerostris darwini (assembly GCA_021605075.1). NCBI lineage: Eukaryota > Metazoa > Arthropoda > Arachnida > Araneae > Araneidae > Caerostris > Caerostris darwini. The sequence goes on along the minus strand of BPLQ01005810.1, from coordinate 215,762 downwards.
TCGTTTAACAATAAAAATTAAACTAACAATAATATTTCTATTTGATAAAATTTTAAGCAATTATAAAACTTTGTTAAGAATAATTTTGAATTATAGTATATGTATTTAATTAATAATTAAAATAACAAATATATATTTATTTATTGATAAGATTTAAGTCAAAGATATATTTGTGTAAAAAAATTTAAATCAACAATCGTAACCTTATTTAATAATTGCTAAATTAATAATAATTATCCATTTTAATGTATAAAATAAAAATTAGTTATAACATTCTGTTGTTAGAAATTATTTACTATTTAATTAAGAAAAGCAATTATTTAAATAGTATAATTCTTCGCTAACAAAAAAAAACCAAATGATAATTCATTTTTAAACAAACAATTAAAAAAAAAAAAAAAATAAAATGGCATCTTTAATGGTGTGGAAAAGATAAAATAAAAGAAAAGTAGTTCAAAATTAAAAGTCTGTTCTTTTCACCGCAAATGTGCTTATCAAGTCAATGCAGTAGGAGGAGCAGAAAAAAAAAAGGGTCTTGCTTTGGAGAAGAACCTGCAAATGATGGTAATTGTGAGATTTAAATTTCTTCGGCCCATTTAAGGGCGCCCCGGGGTTCCATCGGAATTTCAATCAGATGACATGGAAGAGGAGTGAAAAGACTTTCACTGCTTTTCCAAAGAGCACGATGATCATTGTGATGTTTTCAACGGAATCAATGGATTGGACGGAGGAGAAAGGATAATGGAAGATATTCTAGGAAAAGATTTCTTCAAATTATTCCCGATGATGTTACATTAGCGAGTTTTTATTCGAACCCGGTTGGAAAAATGCGCATTTTATTAAATTTTCTGAAAAATGAGTTAGTTTCGGTTAATTAAATGGATGGTTATGTTAATATGAATATTCGAGGGTGACGTAAAAAATGTGGATTTATAAATTATAGATCTGTCATAAGTTTGTAGGGGAATAAGTAAAATATAGGTGATAATAATTAATAACTAGGACCTGAATGGCCAAGTGGCTAGGCCTGACGCTCGGTACCACAGGTTTCGGGTTCGAGTTCCGCGCTTCCATGGATGTTTGTAGTCTTTCAGAATCCACTTTAAACCGTAGGTTCCGGTCTAACAGGATCGTAGAGCGTTGTGGGGTTACCCTGCGGCCGTAGTTTACCTTTAAGCTAAAGCTTATCTTCAAGCATGTACTAAAATCAGTGCAGAGCTTGCCTTAAGGCATCCAAGACAACTGTTTAAGTGTTTACCAGCTGCTTTAGTACAAAAATTAATTAATATCTTTACTTAGTAAGTAACATTCAGAACAATAATAATGTTCTTGTTTAATAAAATTTGAAACCAAAATAAGGCCCTGATTTAATAATGAAAATTTAAATTAGGTATATTACACTTGTTCAATAATAAAATTTTAAGGCAACAATTATATTCTTATTTAAGGAAAAAAATAAAGTAATAATAACGTATTTGATTAAAAATTAAATAAAGAATAATATTCTTGCTTTATAATAAAATTTAAAACAATAGTGATATTCCTTTTTGTTCATGAAATATAAATCAATTATAATATCTTTGTTTTACGATTAAAAATTTAAGTATAAGAATATTATGTTTGTTTTAATAATAAGATATTAATCCACCAATTATGTTTTTATTTAATGAAAAAATAAAGTAATAATAATGTAACACCTTAGATGTTTATCAATACATGGATTGATACCGCACATTTGTTTGACATATTAAAAACAACCCTAAGATATCACTTTGTAATTTAAAACTTTTTTAGTTTCATACAAATTTAATAAAGCATTTAAACATACCTAATTTAAAAAAAAAAACATTTTATCTCTACCTTTTTTGAGCTTTTTTTTTATGCTGTCTTGAAATGTTCCTAATTATTCTTAGACAACATTTCTTATTTTTAATTCAACAAAAAAATATCGAATTCAATTTTTTATACAGTAAATTCATTTACCACCTAATAATTCTTGACTAACAAAAATAAAAAGCAAATGATAATTCATTTTTAAACAAACAATTAAAAAAAGCATAAAATGGCATTTTTAATGGCGTGGAAAAAGAAAATAAAAAGAAAAGTAGTACAAAATTAAAAGTCTGTTCTTTTCACCGCAAATGTGCTTATCAAGTCAGTGCAGTAGGAGCAGAAAAAAAAAGGCTCATGCTTTGGCGAAGAAGCTGCAAATAATGGTAATTGTGAGATTTAAATTTCTTCGGCCCATTTAAGGGCGAAATCCTCCCTAGGGTTTCATCGGAATTTCAATCAGATAACATGGAAGAGGAGTGAAAAGACTTTCACTGCTTTTCCAAAGACCACGGTGGCCATTGTGATGTTTTCAGCGGAATCAATGGATTGGATGGAGGAAAAAGGATAATGAAAGAAATTCTTGGAAAAGATTTCTTCAAATTATTCTCGATGATGTTACATTAGCGCGTTTATATTCAATCCCAGTTGGAAAAATTCGTGTTTTATTGAATTTTTCTGAGAAATGAGTTAGGTTCGGTTAATTAGATGGATGGTTATGTTAGTATGAATATTTAAGGGGTGGTGTAAAAATTAAGGATTTATAAATTATTGATCCGTCATAATTTTGTAGTGGAGAAAGTAAAATATAGGTGATAATAATTAATATCTTTACTTAATAAGTAAAGATATTAATTATTTAATTATATGTTAATTAATAATGTTCTTGTTTAATAAAATTTGAAACCAAAATAAAGCCCTGATTTAATAATGAACATTTAAATTAAGAAAATTATATTTCGTCAATAATAAAATTCTAATGAACCTATTATGTTCTTATTTAATGGAAAGAAATAAAACAATAATAATGTATTTGATTAAAAATAAAAATTAAATAAACAATAAAATTCTTGTTTTATAATAATAAAATTTAAAACGACAGTGAGATTTCTGTTTATTAATGAAATATAAATCAATTATAATGTCTTTGTTTAACGAATGAAAGTTTAAATTTAAGAATATTATATTTGTTCAATAATAAAATACTAATGCACCAATTATGTTTTTATTTCATGAAAAAATAAAGTAGTAATAATTTAACACCTTAGATGTTTGTCAATACATGGATTGACACTGCACATTGGTTTGACATATTAAAAACAACCCTACGTTATCACTTCGTAATTTAACAACTTTTTTAGTTTCATACTAAATTAATAAAACTTGTAAACATACCTAATTTTAAAAAAAATTCATCTCTATCTTTTTTAAGGTATTTATTTTTCACAGTCTTAAAATATTCTTAATTACTCCTGGCCAATATTTCTAATGTTTGATTGAAAAAAATATATAAATTTCAATTCTTTATGCAGTAAATTCATTTACCACCTATAATTCGTCATTAACAAAAATAAATACCAAATGATTATTCATTTGTAAACAAACAATTAAAAAAAAAACATAAAATGGCATTTTTAATGGCGTGGAAAATAAAATAAAGGAACATTAGTTCAAAATTAAAAGTCTGTTCTTTTCACCGCAAATGTGCTTATCAAGTCAGTGCAGTAGGAGCAGAAAAAAAAAGGCTCATGATTTGGAGAAGGAGCTGCAAATGATGGTAATTGTGAGATTTAAATTTCTTCGGCCCATTTAAGGGCTCCCGGGGTTCCATCGGAATTTCAATCAGATAACTGGAAGAGGAGTGAAAAGACTTTCACTGCTTTTCCAAAGAGCACGGTGATCATTGGGATGTTTTCGGAATCAATGGATTGCATTAAGAGAAGGATAATGAAAGAAATTCTTGGAAAAGCTTTCTTCAAATTATTCCCGATGATGTTACATTAGCGCGTTTTTATTCGAACTCGGTTGGAAAAATGCGTGTTTTATTAAATTTTTCTGAAAAATGAGTTGGTTTCGGTTAATTAGATGGATGGTTATGTTGGTATGAATATTTGGGGGCAATCTACAAAATATGGATTTATAAATTATAGATCAGTCATAATTTTGTAGCGGTAAAAGTAAAATTTAAGTGATAATTAATACCTTTCTGATGTTTTCGGAATCAATGGATTGGACGGAGGGAAGGATAATGAAAGAAATTCTTGGAAAAGATTTCTTCAAATTATTCTCGATGATGTTACATTAGCGCGTTTATATTCGAATCCAGTTGGATAAATGGGTGTTATATTAATTTTTTTGAAATATGAATTAGTTCGGTTAATTAGATGGATGGTTATGCTAGTATGAATATTCGGGGGGTTATGCAAAAAAATTTGGATTTATAAATTATAGATCAGCCATAATATTGTAATGGAAAAAGTGATAATATCTTTGCTTAATAAAGTAATATTCAGAGCAATAATAATGTTTAATCTTGTTGATTAAAATTTGAAACAAAAATGAATGCCCTGATTTAATAATGAAAATTTAAATTAAGTATGAGTTGGAAAAATGCGTGTTTTATAAAATTTTGTGAAGGGTTATGGATGATTATGTTAGTATGAATATTCAGATGGGGGGGGAATGATGTAAAAAATGTGGATTGATAAATTATAAATTAGTCATAATTTTGTAGTGGAATAAGTAAAATAAAAGTGATAATAATTGAAAACTTTATTTAGTAAATAACACTCAAAGTAATAATAATAATAATAATAATAACCTTGCATAGTAAAATTTGAAATAAAAATAATGCCCTAATTTAATAATGAAAATTTAAATTAAGTATAAATTGGAAAAATGCGTGTTTTATTAAACTTTCTGAAAAATGAGTTAGTTTCAGTTAATTAGATGAATAGTTATGTTAGTGTGAATGTTCCGGGGGGTGATGTAAAAATTATGGATTTATAATTTTTAGATCCGTCATAATTTTGTAGTGGAATAAGTAAAATATAAGTGATAATAATTAATATCTTTATTTAAAAAAGTAACACACAGAACAATAATAACGTTCTTGCTTAGTAAAATTTCAAACCAAAATAATGCCATGATTTAATAATGAAATTTTTATATTATACTTGTTCAAAAACAAAATTCTAAGGCAATAATCATATTCGCATTTAATAAAAAAATGAAGGAATAATAGTATGTTTGATTAAAAATAAAATTTAAATAAGCAATAATATTCTTGTTTTATAATAAAATTTAAAACAATAGTGATATTCCTTTTTATTGATGAAATATAAATCAATTATAATCTCTTTGTTTAACAATTGAAAATTTAAATTAAGAATATTATATTTGTTCAATAATAAAATATTAATGCGCCAGTTATATTCTTATTTAATAAAAAAATAAAGCAATAATAATGTATTTGATTAAAAATTAAATAAACAATATTATTCTTGCTTTATAATAAAATTTAAAACAATAATAATATTAATTTTTGCTGGTGAAATATAAATCAATTATAATGTCTTTGTTTAACAATAAAATGTAAACTAACAATAATATCTCTATTTGATAAAATTATAATTATAAACCCTTTTTCAAGAATAATTTTGAATTATAATCTACTTATTTAATTAATAATTAAAATAACAAATGTATACTTTTCGATTGACAAAATTTAAATCAAAATTATATTTGTATAACAAAATTTAAATCATCAATCATAAATTTTTTTAATAATTGTAAAAATTAATAATAATTAAACTTTTTAAAAAAAATACAAACTAGTAATAATATTCTTTGGTTAGAAATTATTTACTATTCAGAAAAACAAATATTTCGATAATATAATTCTTCACTAATAAAAGTAAATATCAAATGATTATTCATTTCTAAACAAACAATAGAAAAAATATAAAAATGTGTTTAATGGGGTAAAAAAATGAATGATTTAGTTCAAAATTAAGTAGTTTCAAATGTAATGTTTTTTAATAAATTTTAAAAACACTTTTTTTTTCTTTCTGAATTTTAACCTCTTAATTATTAATTCTTAAAAACTGTAGAAAATAAAGAGAAAAAATAATTTGCTTTCTTTTACAATTATATGTTGAAAAACATTATTTTTAATGCAAATTTCAAAATTATTTTACTTAAAATTTTTGCTTCTGCAAAAAAGAATAAAAGAACATATTTTCTTTTAGTTTAAACTTTTCATAATTATATAGGAAAAAATTTTAATGATTTGGCATTGTTTGCTTTTAACTTTAAATTATGTATTAAATGGTGATTTATTTTGTTATTTTGTACCTTTTGTCACTCTATGCATATAATAAAAAATTTATTACAGTACTTATTTTACATGCAATTCAATAGCACAAAAACAAATATAATTAAAAGTAAATATATCATACTTTTATATTTATATTAAAAATTAAAAATATGTATAGTCATGCATTTAAATACTAGTACAAGTAATAATTTTTTTACTTAAATTTTCATTTAAATGAATTATTAAGGCTTTTAAAAGAAAGCACCTTTTTTTATTTCTTATACATTTATTTTTATGATTAATTTTTTGTTTTCTTTTTTACAGGTAAGATGGTTGATTGGATAATTTTTTTTTCAAAAGAAGCTAGAAAAATAAATAGGTATGCTAATTAACCAACTATTATTACGTAATTATTATTAAAAATGGGAGAAAATTATATTTTTTGTGTTGATTAATAATTCATAATTCCTTAACATCAGCACTTATTTTAATTTTTAGATTATATTCTAAAAGTTTTGAGAAAGATTAATAAATAAAAAATAATTCTTGTTTTATTATGAAAAGAGTAATTGATAAACATTAGTATGTAAAAAAAATTATAATGCCTAAAAATATTTCAGAAAGTCTTTAAAAATACGAGCTTTAGATAAATTTTTAATATAAGTATTTTATATGCATTAATTACAAATACATGCTTAAAAATATTAATTCATAAGACTTATAAATATTTATATTTATTTTAATAATGTTTTAGTTGCATATTTTAAAATAAAGGGAGAAAATACTTTTAAAAACTCTACAAAAAGATTAGATATGTGTTAAACATAATTTGTAATACCATAAAAATTCATTATTAAAACTTTTAATAAACATTAAAATCTAAGTGTTGTAAGCTTCCTAGAAAATTAAATATATTCTGTGTAGTAATTAATATTTCGTAATATTAAAGTAAAAAAACTGCATCTTTAAATCTCTAGGGCATGTTGTGTGTCAAATTATAAAATTAAATGCAAAATAATCCTTTTTTTTAATCTTGAAAAGAAGAAAATATAAAATATAAAAAAAAAAAAAAAAAAAAATTCTTTTTCAGATTCAACAAATATTTGCCTACTTTAAAATAATAACGAGGAATTGTTTGAAGTGTTTAAAGTGTTTGTCTTCTATTGTTAATATTAACATTTTTTGAAGTAGATTCTCTTGGAAAAATTGCTTTAAAAAATAATTTGCACCCAGAAATCAATTCTTTCTTTTAACATTTGAAACTCTAGACACTCAGTTTGAATATGTTTCTTTGTTTGCATAAAGTCGGCATTGAGTATATTGTTAATCAGATATTCTTCGTATAAGAGCTTGCAGATGTTTTTAGATTTTCTTTTTTTTTTTATTTGTCGTTATTCTCAAGAAGTTAAAAAAAAATTTATCTAGGCATTGAGATGGATTACTTTTTGTTAATTTTGATCTGTAAAGATAAATACAAACAAAGAATCTTCTTCAAAATACGAAAAAATAAGAAATAAAGTTTATTTATTTTTGAAAATGATTTAGATATTTATATCATTTTTCTTAGAAATAATTTCAAAATATTTTACGTAGTTTTGCTTATTAATTTATTAAATAATTCAAATTTATCACTTTTGACCTTTTAAAATGTTATTCTTACATCCGCTTTAAGAAATACAATTATCATTACTATTAGTGTTTTAGTTTCATTAACAAATTTATTCTTTAAAATTATTGTGTTTTAAAATTCTGTGTAATGCATTTTTTGTTATTTAATCGAAATTTTCAACTAAAACAATTACGGGATGTGTTTAGTAAAACAAATGTCTCTCTCCGTACATCTGTTACTGCACCCTCTCTTGTCTTATATCTGGCGACACCTAATTCAGTGCATCAGCAACGCCCTCTTTTTACTGACTAAACTTCCTCGGTAGTGGCCAACAGCTCTCCTTGTGTGGTTGAATGTCACACCTTTTCTTTTTTTTTGCATTATTAATTTTTCCATAATTACCCGTATGTAATTTATCGTATTATTTCTGGTATTTCCCGTATTATATCTGGCAACACTTAATTCAGCGCATCAGCAACGACCTCTTTTTACTGACTGCACTTCCTCAGTAGTGGTCAAGGTTTTTTTTTGTGTGTGTGGTTGAATGTCATACTTTTTTTTTTTTTTTTTTTTTCGCATCATAAATTTTTCATGTTTATACTAATGTCATTTAAAATTTAATAAATAATTGTAGCATAAATTGGGGTCATCATAATTAATCCTATTTCTCTCTTTCATGTTAAATATCGGTGATAGAATTATTGAAATGTATATTGTAGTTTTGTTAAGGAAATACATTTATTTTTCATAGTTTCTGGAAATGAGATTAATAAGAAAAAAAATATTCATATTTTTAAAGAAATCATTGTTGATAGAATTACAAACGGTTTTTCTCAATTAAATATGAGTTTCGATACTTCTAAAAGAGTTCGTATAGACAAAAAAATATAGACTCATTCGCCTATATTAATATAAAAACTTTCACTTGCTATACCATGTTCTGCTAAAAAATACATCCTCAGAATTCAATGGTTAAAGATGCCAGTTAACACGTAAGTTTCTAATAGTAAATTAGTTAATCTCAACTCATTTTCATTTTATCTAACCATGTTAAAATTTATTTGAGTAATTCCCTTATTAAACACAAATAGAGCATTGTTTTTGAAATGAAAAAGTCCTTTCAAAATAATAAAACGTCCCATAAAAGATTATTCTTTAATTTTATATGAATTATATAATAAGCCAGATAAAAGCAGTAACGAAGTACAAAAATCCACGCATCGCCTCGAAAAATCTTAATTACTGTCTTTTAATCCCAAAAACAAGTTATGAATATTAATTGCAAATTAACTTTAATTGACCCAGAAAATCATTTTGCAATCCCAAAACTGCTTTTAATTTTTGACGTTCCTTCCATTTTGCAGGATTCTGCACTAATCCGGGATTAAATGCCGAATTCATTTTAAGGTGATTGGACGCAATAAATAGTTCCATTTTTAATAGAAAATTGGAAGCTGGTATTTTCCCGCCATAAAAGAAAAAAAAAAGAATGATCGTCTTTCATTGAGTTACGGTCATGTCCTAACGAAAGTTATGCTCCAATGAACCATGGCGACATTGCTGCTTCATCCGAGTTATTAAAATTGGCGCTGCGAAAGCCATGTTCCCGCCTGAAGATCAAACTGGATGACACGTTATATTAATTAATCATATTCGCGAGGATAAATTAAGCCTCTAAGAAGTTTATTAAAGCATCTCAGGAGTCTTCAGGGGGAATGTTTTGTTCACAGCAACCATTTTGGCGCGGTTTAGTGTGAATTCTTTGTTCTTTATTTGGCGGGAAAAGTAATTGCTGAGGACGCTTTTTTTTGACGTCATTGTTAAATAATTGAGTTAAATTCTTGAAATACTTTCAATAACGAAAGAGGTTAAGGATTTTAACCAATACATGCTTTCATCGCAGGTTTTCAGTGTTTGTTTTTTATCATGAATGAAAAATAAGTGTGAATGTCCTTTTTTCGAAGTTTCAAAAAAATAATAATTTTCAAAGAATAGAATCTTTATCTTTTTATTTAATGGCTGTTTAATTATTCATTGTTACTTAGTTATTGGAAACAGTTAAAGATTTTTCCAAAAAATATTCTTGTACGAGAATTATTGGTATATTAGTAAATTATGTAAAGAATATTTAAAAAATGTCCTAACTAACTCGCAATGTAATTACAAAGTTTATAAATTTCAATGTATTGACAAAAATTAATTAGACAGAATTAATGGCAGCTATATATAGCTTTGCTGGCAGATTCAATTTCTAGGAATTAGTATTAGGCATCTAATAGGTACAATCTTTGGTTTGTAACTTCAGATGAAAAGAAATGTTAGTTATACTTGCATTATGCATTATAGCATTATTAGTTTAGTTGTATTGTCAGATAGTTACGACACTTCTTTTTCTTTTACAGTTTTTTTCTTCTTCTTAATTTTATAACGTATCCAAATAGTTGGTGAAATTTGGGAGACACTTTCGATATGTAGCATGAAATCGAATATCGCTTTGGCATTCTAAAGCAACAAAAGAATCTCGTATCAATATACACTTACGCCGAAAGATAAGCACGCAGAGGAAAATGCTAATTTCTGGAATCTAATCTGAATTGGAAAGGTTGCTATTCGCTACGGAGTTAGACGGAAGTATGCGAATATGTTATGTAACAGCCAATCACGATTTCATGTCGAGAAATATGCAAATAAAACAGGCAGTTGTATAAGAAACCAGCATTGTGAAGGGTTATAGGAGTTCCATGTAAATGCTGATTAAAAATATTTAGAACTTTCGTATGTTTTGTTTTCATGGCAGATGTGTTTCTACGGCTTCCAGAAAACGAATGGAAGATTCTGAGCGATGGCGTATTATCGGACGTATTGAAGCAGAACAATCAATCACAGATGTTACTCTTTTCTTCGGTGTTTGCCATTTCGTAATTTCAAGATTATAGAAACAACTTCTGACCAGCCAAACAGTTGTCTTAAGATCATTGATCGTTGAATCGTGGGCTACGAGCCCCGTGGTAGTTCTATTGTAACCAAACGGAATCGTAGAGAGACCTTTACGTGTGGGGCATCTATGGTTAAGACGTCCATTGATAAGATGATATCTCACATTGTGTGTCAGAAGGCTACACATGAATGAACTGTACTCCCGGGCACCTCGAGTTTGTTTTCCTAGATCCGCCCAATCGAGAGAAGAATGATTAAAATTGTGTCGCCAATATGTGAATTGGACTGCGTCTTATTGAGGCAACGTTATGTTCAAAGTTAAGTCCCGATTTGCCATGCAAATAGATGACAAGCGTGTTACAACCTGGAGAGGAGATCGGCCCCTAATCTCACTGAATACCACCCATTCCGAGGTGGAAGTATGGTGTGGGCAGGGATTTCGTTGGGATATCCCAACGACCTGCAATTTAGATGGTGTTTTGCGGCAGCTATCTGGTATCGGAAAGAAGACTTAGAACTCACTGAGATATTGTACGCTGCAACAATTGGGACTGCATTCGTCTTGATGGATGATAATGCACTTACTCAAAGAGTCGTGATCATTGACGACTACTGGGGAGGAGGGGATTTCGCATATGAAGTGGCAGGCATACTTGCCCGTTCTTAACCCCATTGATAATTCTTGGGATGCCTTCGAAAGTTGTATGAAAGGTTCCAACCGCTCGCTACAGAGTTTCCTACTGCTCTACAGGAGGAATAACGATAACTTTACTCTGTGGTGGTTTATTACATCATGAAAAATAGGGTCACACACTGTAAACTATTGTATGTAGGTGAGATGTGCTCACATACTCTATTAGTTTAAACATCTTTTTGTTAATTGCTCCCATACGACTTCATCTTATAAATTATGAAAATTCAATACTTTTTTCCACTTTATGTAATTCTTTATATGTAACTTTATTATATGTAATTATGATTATTATATGTAATTCTTTATATGTAACTTTATATGTAATTATGATTATTATATGTAATTCTTTATATGTAACTTTATTATTTTATATGTAATTCTTTGTTTTCTTTCATACATTAATATATTTGTATACTGCAATCAAAGCAGTACTTAACAATTTTTTGCAGTTTACAGTTGCGTGTTTTACTTTTGGCAGTGAGTGTGTATTAATTTTTTTAGTTGCATTGTAAGGTAGTCAAAACATATATATATATATATATTTTTTTTTTATCGTTTATAGTTTTTTTTTTTTTTTTTTTTTCATATCATTTACTAATGTATCAAATAATTCTGGAATACTCTGTAAAGCAAAATATTTTAAGGATTATTGATTGTTTTATTTATTTTGTCAGATATTTTTATGCTTACATTGTAAATTGATGAATTCACTTTTTTGCATTTTGTAATATTTGCAGTAATTCTCGGAAACCCTGCGTAATAATATTTTATAAGGATCATTGATCTTTTTTTAAATTATCCTGTCACTTGCTTTTATAATTACCATGTCAATTATTTTTATACTTACCATATAAATTAGTGAAGGCACTTTTTTACATTTCGTAATATTTCCAATAATTCTCGGACACCCTGTATAATAATATTTTTTGGGAGAACTATTTGGAACAATTTTAAATTTATTGTTTTCAAGGAAGAAATAAACATGTTTTCCATTATTTTATGAAAGATTATTTTTGTCTGTCCATATTTTGGTTTTTCGGAATAGTTTTGAATGAAAAACATTTTTTTAACCATAATTGAAATATTTACTTTAATTTCATAATGAAGTGCTTATTGCATCAAATGTTTAAAAGTAGTTTAAATTTACTTAATGCCCTAAAATAGTTAGAGAATTATTCCTAATTAAACTAACTTTTCTAAAATTCTTCACTTCTTAATTGTGAAAGGAAATCCTATTCTAAACAATTATTTCTGTAGTTTTTAATTCCTTCATTAGTAACTTAACTGGAAAAGCACTTAGAAAACCGAAAGATAGTGAAAGAAACAAGATTTTCCTGATCCGACTAATTAATTCAAGCTGTGGAGAAAAATTCTCATCTCTTCTGTTAGATAAGTGTATAATGGGCAGCTGAAATTTTAAGATGTTTTTCCGTGTAAAGTTTATAGTTAACAGTAAGCTTCTATTTCTTAATATTAAATCACCAGAAAAGGATTATTCTCCTCAATCCCTTATTATGTTAAATTTTAATTTTATTTATGGCAGTAGTGCTAAAATATGCCAGATCACGCCTAGCAAACATTGTCATTGGAAAAACAAAAATGAAATTTGAATTTGATTACGAAACCTCAGAAGGGGGTAAAATTGGTCAGATATCAGGTGTTAGATATTATTATGATGGCGGACATACTTCGTGGTGTCAACATCATTTATTGTAAAAATGCAGGGGAAAGTAATTGCCTTAGGAAACACTTTCAGGAAGAATCGCAACACATTTACGTGTTGTACTGGAGAAATTTCTGTGATTATCTAACCAACTATCCATCAAGTCTCCGAATCTTTTCGTTTTTTAAGCAGACCCTTAATTCATTAAAGTATCTGATCAAATATTCTTCCTCTTTGATGTCTTTGTTTGTGTGCATCAATGGATTTTGTGATCCATTTATGCATATCACAGACACTGCAACGGCTGGTAATTAATGGAGTCGTCCTTACAAGTCCTCCCGGAAAGGAATAACTGTCTCGCATTTACACGACGAAAAGGTCACCAGTAGCAGTATGTTCGATAGTATGAAGGACGCTGTTAGGATAATAGGACATAAGGACATGCTTAATGGGACATGAGCCTTCTTCCACGCTTGCTACCAACGTTACCACTAGTAGGACTCTTGCTTTCTTTGGTGGTTGTTTTTTCAAAAATGACCCAATTTATTATCGAAATTCAACTTATCATAGGTAGACGTGTCATAATTACACATTTCATATCAATAACCAAAATGTGAAAAGTTAAAATCTTTCATATATAATGTATCGCTGTTGATTATTAGATCATTGGTAAGAAAAATACCACTGATATGCATTCTTTTTAATGTAAAGTGTTTTTACAAAAACAACAACAACCAAAAAATATCACAAAACTTTTCGTTCTGAAATTAATAAATTTTTATTGGTTTTCAAAAGGAAAAAAAAATCTTTCATTATCTTATACTCACATACATATTGGAATGGTATATATACTTTTTAAGTATTATTATATTACAATTAAAAAATTTTAAGAAATGTTTTCTTAGTATTTTTGTTCCTAAAAATATCACAAATGATTAAGTCCTTGATGGATTAAGTTTTTTTTTTTTTTAAATTTAGTTTTGACATAGATATAGCATAGATAACATTTGTATAGATTGGTTATTTCTATCTATATATATATACTATATATTGTAGCATATACTACATATATAGATAATATTACTAACATGATAATATTGTTAGAGTTTTGAATCAATAAGTTTTTATCATATATTTATTTTTTTATAGAAATTCAAGTATAAATTTAACCTATAGATTTCTAGATCATTATGCCATACACCGCTCACTTTCACTCATTATTAAAAAAAGGCCTAAAGTAAAGGCAATTTATAGTAAGCAATAAATAACATGCAATACCTAGCTCATCTTCCGATTACTGAGGATATCGCGTCAAATGTTTTGTAATAACGTGGAATCGCGATAGAATGACATCAGACATACTGTATCACGTGGAAACTCGCATTTGTTTGTACTCGTACTCGTCGTTTCGAAACACACAAGGTAGCCTAAAATGCAAATTCTAAAATTAAAAATAACTTTTTGTGCCAGTTAACTCATGATGTTTACAAAATTGTAGAGAGATACGAATAGATTCGGGATAATCTGTTAAGGAGTTAAACATCATTTTGCTAAGTATCTTACTAAATAAACAAACTTGTGCGAGAAGTTTTGGTACTTTAAGAAACGAGGCTGTCCTTTCCCAGTTCCCAATTAAATCGATCGGTCGATTAGACTTCACAGGCGATCACTTCTTGCCTTCAATTAGTTGGGACTGGGTCGAAATGACATTAGCATACTTTTCACAGAACTCATTTCCTTCGCTCTCTTCAACCAGATAGTTAGTGCCATCAGCCCTAAGTTCGTAAAATTTTCACGTGCTCGCCTTCCGAATTTTATTTGGATGGTTGATTCTTCTATTCCAATTGGTTTCTTTAATTAAAAATTCTTTTGTTTTACTGTATAGGTTCCTTTCGTAGGCCATGTTTTTTTACAGTTTTGTTATTGAAATTCATTTTATCAATGGCTTAACGTCTTATTAGATCCAGAGTATAATATACAGTAGTTTTTTATTTATATATTAATTATGAAGTTTAGATATTTAAGATTCTCAATAGCCATTCATTAAAAACAATTATCATCAAACCTCATCTTAGGCGTAATCGAACTAAACTGAATAAAAACAAACAACCAGCTTCCTGTTTGCAACTCTAATGTCGACTAACTGAAATTGTTTTTTTTTTCTTCAGACAATCCTTTCTTTCTTGGCGCCATGTTTCAGCTTCGTTTCTGATGGCATGGTTAGTGGAATCATCCTTTTTTTCCATGCTTTTGTTTTGGCTGAACTTGATTTATAACATTTAGGCCACCTTTCCTGTGATCTCAATTCTATCTTACAAACAGATTTCGATTTATTGATGTAGTTGATTCGATTTCGATCGATAAACAGATTCGATAGATTTTATCATCATCGCCAACCATTTTCTACAATGTGGACCACCACTGAATGTGTCCTTTCATTTGGTTTCATGCATATCCGCAAAGTTTGTTTATTGCTTTACAAGTTAGTTGGCTCAGCGTTTATTGCCAGCATAATTTGGCACGTATAATTTGAGAAAGATTATTGTTTGGAAATAATATTTATTATCGGATGAATTTTTCTTCGATTTGTCGCCGATATTTATTTTGTTTTGAAAATTGAAATTAAGCAGAAAAATATTAAATTGTTTTGATAAGCGTTTCTACAGGAATTAAGTAAACTTATTGGATGTTTCACTGATATGTCCTGTATTATATCAATGCATAATAATAATAATAATAATTATATCAATGCATAAATAATAATTTATTCATTGATTGATATTTATGCATTGATTAGTCTGGGATAAGAAATAAATTTTGGTAATGTAGAAAAAAATGTAAGTAACTTTTGTTTCATAATCTAGAAAAAGAATAGTGTATATGTTTTCATAAAAAACACTTCATTTTAATAAGGTGGTAAAATTGGAAAAATTAAAATAAGGGAAAAGATAAAATAATGTAGGTTTTGCATATCTGCAATTTATATATTAAATAAAGAAATAAATATGTTACTTATAAAGATATTTGTAAAATTTATCACGAATATAAAACAAGTAATTTTTATTTAACGGATTCGACAGTGAGTTAACAAAATATGCATTTATATAATTCTTCAAAAAAGAAATATCTTCGTAATTTAATAAATTTGGATGATCAGTGAAGTGCCTTTGGGAACATTTGCGCGAAATGACAACTCTAGATTTCGATTTCAAAATGCAATTTTACCCTTCGAATGTTACTGCTTTGCTTTCTAACATAAATTACTTAATTTAATTATGCGTTGAAATTCCGATTTCTTGAAATAAATGGTTGATATATTTTTTGTTTCTATTTCTGTCTCTTTTATAATGGCAAAAATAAAAATCGTAACAATTTATACAAAAAAGTTTTATAGATATATTTTTGAAATAACATTAGACTAACTATGTATCGTAAGAAAAATATTAAGATTGTGAAATAAATTTAATATTTGAAGTCATTCTTAGACAGCATCTGAAAGAATTAAATAATATTTTATGAAATAAGTGTAAGAAAAATATTCATTCCTCTTTGAATATTTAGATTAAATTAGTATATATATCTGACTAAATGACCAATATGAAAATTCTATTTGTAACAAAGTCTAAAATAGATTTAGCTCTTTAAGTTTATAAAATTGACTCGGAGCTTTGTCCATTATTAGAGAATATATAAACCTGCAAGCATTACCAGCATTAACTTTTATTTTCAAAAAACTCTGATTGATTTACTTGGTTTCAATTTCGCCATTTAAAATTTTTATAAAACTTCACAATTTAATTTTTTTTTTTTTGTAAATTTCATGCGATTTATTTATATACTTATTTATTTCTATACTTTATTAGACTGATACAATACAACCAATGTACTTCATGTATGCCCATTTATATGAGGTTTCTCACGATCGTTGAAACATAACTTTTGCAATTAATTTGCTGTAAATAAATAGTAAATGTTGTTGTTTCTTATCCCAATTGGTCGACAGCAACACCAACACCAGGTCCATGAACCCGTGGGTTCTCAAGGAAGGATATAGGAGAGGGGGGAAGCTTCTGTTGTGATGGTGCACCCGTAGGTAGAAGTCTGACTTGGCTCCGGGTCTCTCAAGAAGGAGGGCAGTGCCTTCTGGGAAGACGTTTAGAGGAAACTGCCCCTCATTTACGTATCATATGGGAAAAAACTTCCACCATGTAGTCTGACTCACGAGGCAAAATGCTGAACAGGACAAATACCATCGAGCCTCCTCATTTTTTGAAACAGTGTCTGCAACAAAGCCGCCAGCGGATTGAACCTCGGCCCTAATACTCTCCAGCAGCGCACGTTGCCAAGAGTCGGGCACAAATCGTATATGATTTACATAACTCATATTTAAGCGCTGCTACCGAGAAATTCCACAACATAATTTAATAAATCAAATTCATGTTTGTTGTTGTATCTTACAGCAGATTCTGTACCTATAATTTGAGAAAGAGTATTGTTCAGAAAAATATTTATTATTTGATTTAAGTCATTGAATCGACTAATTTTTTTCTTTATTCGTTGTAAAAGTTTTTACCCTAACTGAAAAATAGTAATATTAGTAAATTTAATTTGTAATAAAAAATTCTAAAAAAACTTTTCAAATTGCGAAAAAGTATCATTATAAAAATTTAAAAAATATTAATAATAACAATCCAATTATAATATTGTATAATTAATAATATTATTATAAGAATATTAGTTAGGATACAATTATTATAAAATAATGTTTGTCTTATAAGAAAAAGAACAATCAATAACATACTTTGGAAATTTTTTTTTTATTGAACTCATGTTTGAACGAATATTTGAACTCATGTTTATAAATGTAATATCAAATGTTTTGTACAAAGTTTCTCGTATGAGAAAATAAACTTAAATATTAAATCAAAATTTTATTCCAATACAGTAGTTTTTTTTTAAATTAAACCGTATTTGAAAGAATTGTTGAAGATTTAGAATACTTTCCATTTAATTGGCACGTTACTTAGCAACGAATAAAATACATCGGGGTTTTACTAACGCTTTCAGAAGTTCTGAAAATTGCTTTTGGCAACTATACTACTGTGTCCAAAAAGTAAGACCAACTATTCTTTTTACAAAAACTCTTTATTTATTCTTCCAAATTTATTGCATCGCCTTCAAAGTAATCCCCTTCGGACACAACTCATTCATGCCAATTTTTTTCCAATCCTCAATGCATACTAAAAAGTCGTACCACTAGTAAATCTTTGCTGAATTAATTCAGACATTTCAAAAATCGCCGGAATCTGTTTTAGAGTCTCACAAAGCCAATCGTAACTCAAACGCTAATGAATATTTTGTCAAATTTCACACAGATGTCAAGGACAGTGCCAGCAACCTAAAAAAGAAAAAGAAATTGAAATTCCATATGCCCCGCGAATTTTAAATTGAAAATTGGTCTTACTTTTTGGACACGGTAGTAGTGTTGCAGATCTACAAAATTCCATCCTGCCACATTTCATAACCGATTTTTTCCTCTTGCTTGCATATGCAATTCCTGGGTTGTGGATATATTTCTGGAAGATTGATTCACCTCTGAAATATGGTTTTCATTTCGCATGGCAGCAAAAATAATATTCCCAGGACCTCGTAAACAGAATACCACTATGAAGCAATACATTGTTATGGCCTGTCTTGCGGAAAGAATTGCCAAAGAAAAAAAAAGCTACGAAAAAGGCAGACATGGAAATACAAATGGATGCTGTAGGTTTCTTTTCGAAAAGAAAGCGAGACAGACGCGCATATGCGCAGTACAAAAACGCATGAGATAGCGAATTTTTTTTTTTTTTTTTTAAAGAAAAGCAACCCGTCTTTCTCAGGATGAATTTGAAGGAAATGTGTAATATTGAATGTAAGATGCACCGTGATGTCTGTGTAAGGGATTTCTGATCTTTAAGTATTGCAACCTAGCAGAAATAGGGATAATAGCTGCTATTTTTAGATATAAGGGAATTTTTTTCCCTTTTAAAAATAAGATTATCCTGGGTAATTTAGTGTAGCTGGATTGCATATCAAAAAATAGATACAGAAATGCTATGAATTTATTGATGTCATGTATAAGGCCGATTTTCTACTATGTTAACAAATGGGCTTAAGAAGATTTTATGAAATATATTAAAGGTTAATGCGTAATATCCTTTTATGTACCGAATTTTTTTTATCATGGAACCAATACAGTTATATTTGTATTTGCTCAATTGACCCACTTTTTGAAAATATATCAAGTACTTCTTATTTATTGTGTTTACTAAAAAAGACTCCCATACAGCATTCGCTATCTTTTTGTAACAAGACAATAAATATCGTCTTATTCGAAAAATAAATGAATTCGTTTTTTTCATACACTTGAGTAGTTATCTATGTAGGTTATTCTAATATATCACATTTGCTGTCATTTAATGAACTCATCGGGTCATTTTTGGCCAACAGAATTATTGGTGTAACAAAACTATTGGTTCAGTGCATAATTATTGGTACAACAATAATTCTGGGTTTTTAGTCAGTACATTGAAAATTTTGTTGTTTAGTGGATATAGATAGAGTGGATTCTTTATTATTGAGATATCTCAAATAATAAACGAATATTTTAAATCATGAATATAAATGTAACATCAAAGATTTTGTTCAAAGTTTCTTCTATGAGAAAATAAACTTAAATATTGAATCAAAATTTTATTCCAATATATTAGTTTTTAAAAAAAATTAAACTGAAAAAGAAAGAATTCGTTGAAATTATTTGAAAGAATTCGTTGAAGATTTAGAATACTTTCCAACTAATTGGCACGTTACTTAGCAACGAATAAAATACATCCGGGTTTTACTAACGCTTTTAGAAGTTTCGGAAATTGCTTTTGGCAGCTATGGTGCTGCAAGATCTCCAAAATTCCATTCTGCAACATTTCATAACGGATTTTTCTTTCCTTGCTTGCATATGCAATTCCTGGTTTGTGGATATATTTCTGGAAGATTGATTCACCTCTGAAATATGTTTTTCATTTCGCATGGCAGCAAAAATAATATTCCCAGTTTTCCCAGGACCTCGTAAACAGAATACCACTCTTGAGCAATACATTATGACCTGTCGTGCGGAAAGAATTGCCAAAGAAAAAAAGAAAAGGTACGAGAAAAAGCATACATGGAAATACAAATGGATGCTGTAGGTTTCTTTTAGAAAAGAAATCGAGACAGACGCTCATATGCGCAGTAGAAAAACGCATCAGAGAGTGATTTCTTTTTCTGAAGAAAAGCAACCCGTCTTTCTCAGGATTCTGTTGAATATGAAGGAAATGTGTAATATTGAATGTAAGATGCACCGTGATGTCTGTGTAAGGGATCTCTGATCTTTCTTAAGTATTGCAACCTAGAAGAAATTGGGATAATAGTTGCTATTTTTAGATGTAAGGGAAATCTTTTTTTGTCCTTCTAAGAATAAGATTATCCAGGGTAAATTATTGTAGCTGGATTGTGTAACAAAAAAATTGATGCAGCAATGCTATGAATTTATTGATATCCTGTATAAGGCCGATTTTCTACCAAGTTAAAAAATGTGTTTAAGAAGATTTTATGAAATATGTTTATATCTTAATGCATAATATCTTTTTTGTTCCGTATTTTTTTTTTGTCAGGGAATAAATTTATGTTTGTATTTGTTCAATTGGCCCACTTTTAGAAAATATATGAAGGACGCATAGCAAAAATAATATGATGAACCCTTTTTAGTAAATAGAGTAGATAAATTTACTAAAAAGGGTTCATCATACAGCATTTGCTGTCTCTTTGAATTAAGACAATAAATATAGTCTTATTCGAAAAATAAATGAATTCGTTTTTTCATACATACATTTGAGTAGTTATCTATGTAGGCCATTCTAATCTTCATTTTTTAAACTCATTGGAGCTTTTTTTGCAGACAGAATTATTGGTGTAATAACACTATTGGTACAATGCATAATTATTGGTACTACAATAATACTGGGTTTTTAGTCAGTACAATGAAAATTTTGTTGTTTGGTGGATATAGACAGAGTAGATTCGTTTATTATTGAAGATATCTCAAACAATAAACGAATATTTTAAATCATGTATATAAATGCAAAATCAAAGATTTTGTTCAAAGTTTCTCCTATGAGAAAATAAACTTAAAATTCTGAATCAAAATTTTATTCCAATATAGTAGTTTTTAAAAAAAATTAATCTGAAAATAAAACAATTTTTTGAAATTATTTGAAAGAATTCGTTGAAGATTTAGAATGCTTTCCAACTAATTGGCAAGTTACTTAGCAACGAATAAAATACATCCGGGTTTTACTAATGCTTTTAGAAGTTTCGAAAATTGCTTTTGGCAGCTATGGTGCTGCAAGATATTCCAAAATTCCATCCTGCAACATTTCCTAACCCATTTTTTTCCTCTTGATTGCATATGCAATTCCTGGTTTGTGGATATATTTCTGGAAGATTGATTCACCTCTGAAATATGTTTTTCATTTCGCATGGCAGCAAAAATAATATTCCCAGTTTTCCCAGGACCTCCTAAACGGAATACCACTCTTGAAGCAATACATTGTTATGGCCTGTCGTGCGGAAAGAATTGCCCAGGAAAAAAAAAAGGTACGAGAAAAAGCATACATGGAAATACAAATGGATACTGTAGGTTTCTTTTCGAAAAGAAACCGAGACAGACGCGCATATGCGAACGCAGCGGAGAGCGAATTCTTTTTTTTTTTTTTTTTTTTAAAGAAACGCAGCCCGTCTTTCTCAGGATTCTGTTGAATTTGAAGGAAATGTGAAATATTGAATGTAAGATGCACCGTGATGTCTGTGTAAGGGACTTCTGATCTTTCTTAAGCATTGCAACCTAGCAGAAATAGGGATAATACTTGCTATTTTTAGATATAAGGAAAATCTTTTTTTTCCCTTTCTAAACATAAGATTATCCAGGGTAATTTATTGTTGCCGGATTGCATATCAAAAAATTGAAGCAGCAATGCTATGAATTTATTGCCTGTACAAGATCGATTTTCTACTTTGTTAACAAGTGGGTTTAAGAAGATTTCATGAAATCTGTTATAGGTTAATGCATAGTACTCTTTTTTGTTATGGAACGAACACATTTATTTTTGTATTTGTTCAATTGATCCACTTTTAGAAAATAGGTCACAAAATACTGTTTTTATACTGAGTATTTGCTATTATTGAATAAAAGTACTGTACTGAAATGTGATAAATCAATTCCTCTTCAAACAGAAATAAACTTTTCTGTCGCTCTCAATCTTATTGATTCCGATATATTGATAAATCTAACAAATTTTAGTAACACTGTTGTGTTCATTTAAAATACTTTAAAAACACTGCAAAAATAATTCAGTAATATATTTTACGAGTAATTATTGTCATCTATCAAAAATAATATTTTGAAGTGTGATATTTTCCAATTCTATACAGAAATAAACTTCCTGTCTATCTTAATATTATTGATTTCTGTATGCTTTCAAATTTAAAGATAACATACATTAGTAACATTGCCTTATCTAGTCTCAAAACTTATAAAAATAATTTATTGCATATTTTCTCATTGAATATTTTTATCGTCGATTCAAAGCATCTTTTCATAAATCAATTCTTCTCTAAACACACATAGTAAATCTCCCAGTACTTTCAACACCATTGTTTTCTGTGTGTTTTCAAATTTTGATTGAACCTGTATTAATACCTTTATTTACGTTTAAAAGCAAACAAAAAGGATGCAAAATAATTTAATACAGTTCTTTTTTTATATTGAGTAAGTGTGAATCTGGGACTTGATGGCCGTGTGATTTATGGTCTGACACTCAATGCCCCAGGTTCCACCGGTGCCGTGGATGTTTGTAATGGTTCGGAATCCACTTTAAACCGTAGGTACCTGTCTAATATGACAGAGAGTTGGCTGTAGGGCTAACAACCCTACTCCATAAAAAGAAAACATCTCCTGTCTCGATATCTGCCAGTAGGCAGACGGGCTTGGTTCATCATTTGGCTGTTGCACAATAAAGAAGAAGAAGTATGAATTTATGTGATGTTTCTTTTCCATTCTTTTCTGAACAGACATAAACTTTCTATCATATTCAACTACTGCAATTTTAGTATACCTTAATATTTAAAAACGATCCTTATCAATAACAACGCCTTATCTACTTTTAAAAGACTAGAAAAACAATTTAATTTATGCGCGTTTTTTTTTTTTTTTTTTTTTTTTTTTTTCCTCATTCATTGCTATCATCACCACATTCATTGTTTTCATTGTATTTTTCCGCAGTTTGATAAATCAATCCATCTCCAAACAGACATAAACCTTCTGATACTTTCAACCTTATCCATTCCGATATGCTCATATAACTCAGAGGCAATAGTATTAATATATGTTATCTACTTTTAACTGACTATAAAAAGGCTGCAAAATAGTTTTATACTTTTCTTCTTTATATAAGGCAGTTGTTATTATAGATTAAAAGCGCTGTTCAGGAAATGTGATAAATGCGTTCCTCTCCAGACTTCCTGTTACTTTCAACTTTATCGATTCCAGAATGCTCACAAATTTTTACTCAACTTGTATTATTGCAGTTGACTTTATCTACTTTTAAAAGACAATAAAATAGATACCAAAATAATTTAATACTTTTCTTCTTTAAATAAGGTAGTTGTTATTGTCGACTAAATGCACTGTTCAAAAGTGTGATAAATCAATTAATCTCCAAACAGACATAAACTTTGTAATGCTTTCAACCTTATCCATTCCGATATGCTCACAGATTGTAACTCAGAGGCAATGGTATTAATACATGTTATCTACTTTTAAAAGACTATAGAGAACTGTCTAACAGTGTGATAAATAAATTCATCTACAAAGAGATATAAACTTTCGGACACTTTCAACCTTATTGATTCCAATATTCTAACAGATTCTAACTCAGAGGCAATGGTATTAATACATGTTATTTACTTTTAAAAGATTAAAAAAAAAAAAGCTACAACATAATTTAATGCTTTTTTTTTGTATATAATGTAGTTTTTATTACCGACTTACAGAAAATGTGATAAATGAGTTCCTTTCCAAACAGACTTTAACCTGATGTTACTTTCGACCTTATCAATTCCAGAATGATCACAAATTTTACCTCAACTTATATTATTGCCGTTGACTTTATCTACGTTTAAAAGACAATAAAATAGCTACAAAAATAATTTAATACTTTTCTTCTTTATGTGAGGTAGTTATTATCGACTAAAAGCACTGAAAGAAAGCACTGTCAAAAAATGTGATACATCAATTCCTCTCCAAACAGAAATAAACTTTGAGATACTTTCATCCTTATCTATTGCAATATACTCACAGATCTTAACTCAGAGGCAATGGTATTAATACATGTTATCTACTTTTAAAAGACTATAAAGCACTGTCCAAAAGTGTGATAAATCAATTCATCTCCAAACAGACATAAACTTTCTGGTACTTCCAACCTTATCCTTTCCGATATGCTCACAGATTCTAATTCAGAGGCTATGGTATTAATACTTGTTATCTACTTTTAAAAGACTATAAAAGACTACAAAGTAATTTAATGCTTTTCTTCTTTTTGTAAGGTAGTTGTTATTACCGACTAAAAGCAATGTTCAGAAAATGTGATAAATGAGTTCCTCTCCAAACAGAATTTACCCTCCTGTTACTTTCAACTTTATCGATTCCAGAATGCTCACAAATTTTAACTCAAAGTCAACTGCAATAATACAAGTTATCTACATTTAAAAGACAATAAAATAGCTGCAAAATAATTTAATAGTTTTCTTCTTTATATAAGATAGTTGTCATTATCGACTAAAAGCACTGTCCAAAAGTGTGATAAATCAATTCCTCTTCAAACAGAAATAAACTTCTTGTCACCGTCAACCTCACCGATTCCGGTATTCTCTCGACTGACGCTTACTGCAGCAGAAAAACCTTTTGCTGGAGGGTGGGATGTCTGAGGGAAGCCAAACTTCCATGTTTATTGCCAGAATCTGGAGTTCTTGTGGATTATCTTCCCAAGAGGGGAGACATATTGTCATTTGGCTCCGCTAAGGTAAACAGGGATGAGCTGTGTTTACGGGCGACGACAGTCCTAGTGTCTTCTTCTTTTCTTCTTCCTCAAACCACTTTATCCGGTTAATAATATATCTATCACAACTTTTTTTATGGCCCCCACCAATCTGTCTAATGTTTCACTTGCTTTTAAAGGGTAGGCTCTTCTTTGAGTGTGGAAAGTGTTTTATCACTCGCCAAAGTGCTTTGGTGCTTTTTTATATTTTTATTTTATTGGCTGTGTAACTGTGTGTATTAGAGTGTATGATGGAAAAGAACCATTTTAGGTGATGTGAGAGGTTTTGGCCATAATTCTCAATTCTGTCTGTGGATTTAGAACGGGTAAATAGACAGGAGTTTGGATGTTTTTCTGGCTTTTTTTGTTGAAGATGAAGGTTTTTAAATTTTGTTTTACAATGAATCCATATTAATTTGGGAATTGCTTTTTTATATATATGTCAAAGCAATTTTTTTAGCCATAATAATATCTAAACAATGATATTATTATGGCTAAAAAATTGATTTGACATATGATATATACGAAGGTGAATAGCATATGTATTTAGTTCTCCATTTGTAAGAAATATATTGTTGAAAATATATTGTAATAAATATTATAATAATATATTGTAATAAAAAAACTAAACTATTTACAGATCCAATCTGAATCTATAAAATTTTGTAGGTAGTATGAGAAATTTGTAATTAATTTCTTTTTAAATGCAATGTTTATAGTTAATTTTGCGATATTTTCTACATTATCAATATTTAATTACTAACTGTGTTGTATCTTAAACTCTTTCTCTTTCATTTTCATGCTTTTTGAACCTTCATGATGTTTTTTCCAATCAAATTTCACGTGCAATGAAATCCATTGAGTTACTTACTAAAATCAGTAAAATTCTTGTCTGATCTCCTACTGATTCATATAAGGCTGAATTGTTTGAGTTTTAATACTACTCAACTAAAATGAGATAAGTTTATGTAGAGTTGTGCTCGTATTTTTCTATTGTATGTTTTTTTGCTTTTTTTCCCCTGCTGTATTGTTCTTGTTTATGTAAATATTTCTTCTTAAATGTGAATTGTTGAATACATTGTCTTGATTAATGAATCATGGTTGCACATAACGCCACAGACTAATTTTACTCATTATATTTGACGGATGTGTATAAAAAAAACTGAAAGTTGCATGTATATGAAAAATATTGGATGAATATGTGCGTGTGTGGGGCAAGTCCGGGAGATACCATTTTGTAGTCAAAAGCGAAGTGGATTAGTTTGACGATAAATGAAAAGTCATGAGCCTTTTACTTCCTTTAATTAAAATGTTTAGGGAATTAAAGCGTTGGGAGTCTGGGGGAATACAGAAGAGCGAAGGAAATGAAATTTATAAGACGATCGGTAATCACAGCGATTGATTACTAAAAATAAATCATTAAAAATGTTTCAGTTAGTATATTAAGAGTAGGAGAAATGAAGAGATGGAGAGATCCAACAAGAAGAAATATTAAATTAATGATTAATTATGAAAAGCAAGAATCTTTTGTTAAGAGAAAATGTGAATATACAAGGTTAATAAGGTTAGGGGAACAACTGTTAATTAAGGCAATTTGTTAATTATAGGTTGGAAAACCAGGAATATAAATATATATATATATATATATATATATATCAAGGCAGAGCTTTTTTTCCTACTTCTACTAGCTCTGAAAGGTTATGGAATAGTTTCGGAAATAAAACAATCTCTACAAAATTTCAGATAAATCATTAAATATCTTCCAGTTATTTCGGTTCTAAATATGCAGTATGAAATGAAAATTATATAAACTTTTAGTTTGCAGTAACTTTTATTTTAATTTCAGCTTTTTTCTTTCTGCTAGAACAAAAATATTGAAAGAATATAAAAGAAACAAAAGTGCAAAATTTTAGAGTAATCAACAAATATCTTCTG
Source organism: Caerostris darwini (assembly GCA_021605075.1). Lineage (NCBI taxonomy): Eukaryota > Metazoa > Arthropoda > Arachnida > Araneae > Araneidae > Caerostris > Caerostris darwini. Next base: position 188,609 of record BPLQ01005810.1, on the reverse strand, counting down.
GTTCAACGTTTAAATCTTAAAAAGGACAATAGCTAGCACTAAAATGGACAATAGCTGGCACTAAAAGGGACAATAGCTGGCACTGAAAGGGACAATAACTGGCACTGAAAGGGATAGCAGCTGCCACTAAAATGGACAATAAAACATACGTGCTCGTTTTTTTTATTAAGTGGATGTGTATTGTTGTAGTTATAATAAAAAGGTATATTTGATTAATCTTATAATGGACAGCTATTTGATTGCTCTTAGATAATTTGCTATTTAAAGAAATGATATTTGTTTTGCATCCAATTAAGTTTGCATTAATATATAAATGATTCCCGTGCGTATTTTTAATTTTAACTATTCAGAGTTTTGAAATCATTTCGAATGAATGAAAATAAATGAAAATAAAATCAATAAAATTGATAAAAACATATATATCACAAATGATAGTAAAGCTAGCATGCCAAGTATTTGAAAACTTGTTATACAGTGTTTTAGTCATTTTCTTTATTATCATCCATTTTTTTTTAATTTTTTCTATTATTAAAAATTAATTATTATAATACAATTAACTATTCAATTATTCAAATTAAGTAATAAAAATTAATTATTAATATTATTCAATTAACCATTCAATTATTTTTTAAAATTTTTTCAATTATTATTTGTGTTTGTAAATTTTTTTATTTTTAAATGATATTAAAAAAAAATTACATTCTTTTTTAAATATATTAGCTTTTTCCTCACACTTTGGAGGACGTGGACTTTCCTCATACCGAACTATTGAAGATATATGAATTATAAAATTATTCGTATATATCCAATATTTATTTTCTTATGAAAAACACAATCTTTGGTAGGATTTCAATAAAAAGGTATTATTGTGATACAGTTTAGAATTTATGTATGTAAGTAGGGCATAAAAAACATATTTTTTATTATTTTAAAAGATTGTTGAGAGATTTATTGATTGAGATTTGTATGAGTGTTTTCCCTTCTAGAAAACTGTGTGCGATAGATAACCAACATTTTTGGCTAGTTGGCTCATTTAGACCCTAAAGTGAAACCGGGAAAAATTTATTGATTACTCTAAAATAATTTTGCATTCACATTTGCTATATATTATTTCATTTTTTTTAAGCCAGGGCGAAGAAAAAATTTGAATTTTAAAAAGGAATTGAAATTTAAAAGTTTGCAAGTTTCGGCTAATATCGCATATTTAGAATCCAGAGGAGAATTGGCAGATATTTATTGATTAATTTGAAATTTTGTACATATATTTCTAAAACCATGCCACAAATTTTTTGCTAGTGGGAAATATCGAAAAAAATTAAATAAAAACAAATTACGCTCTGGCCTTTTTTATATACATAGGATATATTTTCATTATATTACAAAACTGTAAGGTATATATATATATATAGTTTTTCATGATTTTGCTTTTGCTTTTTTTTTTTTTTTGGGGAAGTTTAGGTTTTAGGAAAAAAGTAAAAAATATGTAGTAAAAATTACTAGATAATTTGAGGATTTTGAAAAGGTTATAAGAAATTTACCAAGAAATTATTAAGAAATTTATTAATTACTACATTTTAAAAATTAAAAAAAAAAGCATTTTATAAAAATTATTCAGAAGAAAAAAAATATTTCATACGAATCAATTGCTTCTAATTACTTTTTCTCCTTTTTTACCAATTTTATTCTAAAAGATTTAAACACAAGATTAAAAAAACACAAATGGTTTTTGATTAATATAATAAATAAGCCATGAAAGTTAATGACGTGGCGCATTAATTTCCTTCAAAAATTATACGAAAATATTTTATTGATAATGAACCTACTTTGTTAGACAAGCTGATTTTTAATTTGAAAACATAAAAATGCATTCCGACCTTTCATCCAGTTGAATTGAAAAACCATTTTTTATTTATTTTAGCCGATTCATTTTCATTTTGAGGAATTTCCTTTTTTTGCCACACTTGCATTAATAATAGAAACTTCTGCAGGAAATGTCGAAAAGGAACATTTTTAAAGAAAGCATTGCGATCTTCATTTTAAATGAGAAATTAAACCAAAGATTTGGATTTTCTTTAATTAACAAATTTCAATTTTCTTTGTCAAATAACGAAACGTCTTTCACATGTAATAAAAACTTTCTTGCAGAACTAATATATTTTTATCTCAAAACAGGAAGAATATTTTTTTCTTTGTTCCTTAAAGAATTTATTTTAATCAAGATCTTATATCTGAAGAAAAATATATTACGTTAATACCCTTTCGTTGAAAAAACGTTTTTTTTTTTTTTTTTTTTTTTTTAAGTAGTAAACGGAAATGAAATATTTAATTTTTATGAAAGGACTTTTAAACTCAAAATGAATCTTGAATGAAATCATTTTGAATTGTCATTTTACGGTAAGAATATCTTGGCTTTAAGAGATAATTTTTATCTTTCAGTTCAAATATTGTATTCATAATTTTTTCATTTTTTTTTTCAAACTAAAAATGTTATAAAGAGTAGAAAATGGATTTTATTTTTTTTGAAGTCATTAAATAAAATAAAGGATATTAACAAAAATTCACTATACTTGCAATACATTTCTGTTCTCCTAATAGAAACTTTCTTTTAGTCTATTTTTTTAAATGAGTAATAATTGTAGCAATTTTTTGGATTTGTTGAATGTATGAATAAAAATGTTTTTTTAATTAGGAATTAATATTACTGAAAAAGAATTTATCTTTAAAAATTAGGAAAAAAACATGAAATGTTTTTAATACGACAATATTTGTATTAATATTAACTTAATGTACTAAAAAAATTATGTATTATATTTTATTATTTATATATTTAAAAAATACTTTTTTAAAAGGATTATTCATAGATGTCAATAAGTGATACTGTACAATTACAGTACATAATTCCGTGAGTAAATTATATAAACCAAACATACATATTTCTAGGTAAAATGAATGTATTATGACAAATGTGGCCCACAAATCTACTGTGATTAATTAATTGAGATACTGAGTCAAACAGAAGTTATATTCTGAGGAATAGAGGTGTTATATACTGAGTCTTACTATACTCATTAGTTAATCCATAGGCCTTACAGTATACTGGAGTCATACTAGTTTGTGCCTAACTCCAGTGTCTGAGTCTTAGTTAAACACTGGGTCATACAGGAGTTAAACACTGACGCATACGGGAGTTAGATACTGGATCCTACAAGAAAAAGCAGGAAATAATCTGCTTTACTCTAAATGTGATTGGTTAAAAGGAATACTTTATTCCAGCAGGTAGACAGATATTACATGTAACGCAGTACTAAATTATTTATTGTATAATGATTTAATTAAATTTATTACAAATATTTCCAATACTTTTTGTGCATATCTCTTACGCTACAAAATCGATGCTGAAGAATATTTATCAGAAACAAGCAGATTCTGCTTCTATTCGTTTATTTCTCACGCAATTTTTAAAATGGGAATGGGTTTTTTCCGAGTTGCTAGTCCTTTTTCATTTTTTGACAGATAAGCCATTTATATTTCTCCCTGTATGATTAAAGATACTATCCGGGACCCTTGGAACTCTCATATGTTTTGACCCATAAAGAAACGCATTTCTTTTTTTTTTTCTGCCTCTCTGCCTTAAGTCTTTGCCATCAAAAAAATATTCAGTTTATTCCGCCATTTTAGTTTTCTTTCCTTTCTTTCTTTTGATCTTTAGTCAAATCTTCGGATGTTGAATTTTAGTTTCTTCGATTTTTTTTATTAATTTGAATTTTTTTGCTTCGTTTACTGTCGAAGAAATATTAACAGCAATGGAAATGACATTTATGCATAATTCAGAAAGTTCTCGTTGTACGTTGGGTGAAATGTGAGTCGTTTTGCATAAGTGCTTCTTTGGGCCTCTGTGGAACTAGTTGCTTCAACAAGAGTTTGAGATCTATATTGGGAAAAATCTTGAACAAACGAAGCAGAAAGAGTTTATTGGCGAAATAAATATGTAAATAATTGAAAAAAAAGAACGAATTTGTTTAACGAAGGCTTTCCTTTAGCATATAATGTATAAGCCTCAAAATATATCAACAAGGTTTAATTAAAAAAAGCATATATTGTAATAAGTAACTTTTTTTATAAAAAAAGAAAATAATATTTAGTGAAATTATTTTTTAAAAAGTAAGAAATTAAAATTATGCTTGGTAAAAGGATTACATAATTGCTTGAATAAATTATATGAACCAAACATGCATATATTAGGCAAAATGATTGGATTATAGCAAATATGGTCAACAAATCTACTGTGATTAATTGATAGAGCGTAGTTACTAAACTATTGGATCGAATATAAATATTAAATTTGATATTTATATTTAATTTTTTAACTATATTTGATAAAAAATACTTTATATTAATAAATACTTTGCTTTATTTATTTTTTCTTGATAACTTATCTACTTTATATGAAAGCTTAGTAACAGACGTGAATATTCATAGTTATTACAGTATATTATTTTAAATATGTTCATAACTTTTCTTTATTAATAAAGGACATTTAAATGTTATAAATACTCATTTTTTATCTTTTTGTTTTAATTATGTAAAATATTACAAATCTTATAGATAAGTAATAGTTTTTCATGTACAATAAAAAAATATCCAATTTATAGCCAAATAGTAATGCATTTGACTAGTTTGAGGAAGAACGCAGGTTTTAATCCACTAGTGGCATGCTATTACAGATACGAGGAGTTTCAGTGTGTGCTTTCTGAAACGAGGATACTCTGTGATGATTTTGGTACTCTTATAGATACTCAGTCTGTCTAGCGAGAGTTTTCCGTGTTTTCTCCCATACGACAAGCAAATGCGAGGCTGTTACCCCTAAAAGTCCTTCTAGAAAGTATTATTCTCCCCCATCATCCATTAGTGGGCCATTCGTGGTATACAAAAATGGTCTGATGACATTCAGCAAGAACACAAATCATAGATCTCATTGTGAATGGTTTGAATTATGATGGTAGTGTTAGGTGTTGCTGACATATGTATTAGTGATACACAGAGTGCCCATCAAATGTCTGTTATGAAGTAATCAGCAGCTAACGGAACTAATAAATGTAATGACACCAAATCTCACATATACACTGAAAAAGGCATAAGGATATGAATTCAAAAAAGAAAAAAAAATTTTCAACCATGTGCAACATTTTCAATGTGCTGAGTCTTCCTGTATACAAGGTATTACATTGGGCGTATGATGTCCTTTACTTCTACATGTCAACTGTCACTTTAGATGATTGTAACAGCCAACATTTTCTCTTTTAAGGAAGTGACATACAAAACAATTTTTAAGGTACCTCCACAACCAAAAGTCACGTGAAGTTACGTCCGATGAGGTCGAGGCGATGAAAATTCTACTTAGATTGGTGCAACATTCTTAGTAGGTACGTGATCGCAGAACAAAAATCGCCAAAAGGTGAGAAAATCTCTCCTATTGGCGATTTTTGGTAGAATTTTTGTAGCAGATTTCATCACTCCATGTCTGACACACTTTTATATGAAATTTGATTTCATTCCGTACTTTAATTTTAGCTGAAAATTCCTCCAAACAGGGAAAGTTATTTAAGGCCACTGTAATGGTATGCAAAAACTGTTAACGAAGTGTAGAACTGATCTAATCTTATAAATAGGGAAATACATATAAAATATTATTCATAAATATACATTTTATTATAGTAATGAATAGATACAAATCAAAATCTTTCAGCCTTGGAGCACAAAAATAGAATTTACTAAATCCAATTATTAAAATTATTCATCAAAATAATGGAAATAAATGCCTCATGAAATGAAAAAAGCACAAGACTGATTACTTTTACAAATTATGATACTCCGTATGGTTTAATGAAGATTTGTAATTCAATAAACTCCTCTGAACTGTTAGACTATTATAATGAATGCATTATAGAATATGAATGAAATAATGAATGTATTATAAAAAAATAACATCCAAATTATAAAAATTTATTACATTCTATTATAACTTATAATAAAGCATTACAAATTTTCATTAGTTTATTTTGTGGGAGAGAAAATACGCAGTAAAAATTAAAACCATTTATTATGTTTATATATTTCCATACAAATATGAGAAGAGATATGCTATATCCTTGAAGATTTTAAATGAAATTGTTATGAAGAAAATTAAAATGACAAGAATGAAAGTAAGCATCAATCTTTAAAAAATCGTTTGAGCCATCTATTGACAATTTGGAATGAATAATCCCAGTACCGAGCTTCGTAACCTCTTCCTTCCTCCTCGTCTTTGAATCCAAAGGATATGATTTACAGATTTACCATACCATCCTGGGCATTGGCATGGAAGCATTCAGTTCCCTTGTTGGGAAGTCGAAAGTTGATATGTCTTTTCTGTAAATAAGCTATATAAATCTGTCAACCGGAATGTTCTTCCATTGGCCTTAAAAAGGTGTGGAAAGAAGTTGGAAAACCCTACAGATCACACTTGGGGATGTTTATTCAAAACAGCTTGTGGCATACTTTCATTCCTCATTCCGAAGCTTGTAAAAAAGCCTTTCAGTTCTGGTTACAGTAAACCCTTTTATTACCTTACCATGGGGCTATTATTTGGTGGGCCAATACTGGAGCCACCTCTATTTTAAAAGAACCTCTCCAAAAGTGATATATAGGGCATTTTAATAAGTAATAATTAGGAAATCCAATGCATTATTTTCTGAAAGGAAATAGTATAGGTAAAATATATGTGAGTTTCCGATTCTATACCATCGTTTTCAATAACACTGATGAGATACGAGAAAAGTTAATTAATCGATTTATTAGTTTTATTTGAAGGTCCCTTCAGACAGAAAAAGTTATTTTATGTTATATATTCGATATACTACGATTACGAAAAACTTTTCAAAGAAGTCGGCTTATAAAACTCATCGTTCTGTAAGACAAGCTGCACGCCCGCATACTCTGCTTCCAAAAAATCCTTTTTCATGCACCACAGGTAATGTTTCCGACTGCGAACATGTGCAGGCGTGTCCGGCTGCGAGTCGAGTTACGAACTCGGATATCTGCACACTGAAAAGTGCTCGAAAAAATTTTTTTGTTATGGAATGTTCTGTCCCGAACCCCGAGAATAAATATTGAAGTTCGGCGCTTCGAACACCAGCTGTGAAATCCAAAAATAAATCAAAGAGAATAAGAGAGAAGGACGGTTTCATTCTGGAAGAAGCCTTCGTATTTTCTTTTCGAATGGAGAAATACATTTTCTCGGAGCTTTTAGCACCATTGGTGGCAGATGGGAGAAGAATTCCCCTTTGCTTTTTGGAAAGCGAGTATTGAAATTTATCCCAGCCATTGCGAGATGATATTTCAATATTTTGCGGCAGTTTATTCATATTTTTTTATTCATTGCAGCATTCATTCAAAAGAAAGCACTGTTTTCTAACAGTGTACTGTATCTAGAATTACTAAGTAGTTCTTCTGATCATCATTGCATATCTAATGATTTTTTTTTTCAAATCGCCGGTAAACAATTGGCATTTATTGTTAAAAAATTCATAACTGATTTTACAGCTTTGATTATTTTGAAAATATTAGTCAGCTCGAAAATTACATTCCCCTCCACCCTTAGAATTAAACTGAACAAACAGAATTCATTGAATAGAATACGAAGAAGCTAGAGATAACAAAAAAATCAGATATCGATAAACATAAGCATTGTGTGATATGTCGAAATATGAGTAATAAATAGCCTTGTAGTTATCTATTACAGCAAGCAAAAATATTGTACTGGTATTTAAAACTGTTGAAAGATCATGTTGTCACATGATTGCTTTCTAAAATACACTACATAAATACAATAAAGATTTGAAGACTGCAGATTTAAAATTTGAAGTGGTTGATAATTTTACTTATGTTGGTTCAAACATTAACACTCTAAATGACATTGGTATTGAAATAAAAAAACGTATTCTTTCAACTAATCACTGTCTTCATGGTCTAAGAACTTTCTTAAAGCCAATATTAATTAAGAAATATACAAAAATTTTGGTATATAAAGCAATCATTAGATTTGTGCTCACCTATGAATCAGAGACTTGTTCTTTGACTAAATCACAGGCTGAACAGTTTGGCCATCTTTGCGCGCAAGGCTCTTTGAAATATTTTTGGTGCTGTGAGTTGAGAGAAGAGCTTTTACGGGTAACTGCTCCACATTTGTATGTCGTATAAGAGAAAACCCGGAAATTTCAGCTAGACAGCTTGACTATCGATGCTAGATGCTTTACACATACTGTCATAATCGTCATCGATAGTTATTTATATTTTTTTAATGAAACTTGCATTCAAAAGTAAGCACTGTTTTTTAACTGTGTATCTAGAATTACTAAGTAGTTCTTCTGATCATCAATACATTTCTAATGGTTTTTTTTCAAATGGTCTGTAATCAACTGAAATTTATTTCTGGAAAATTCAAGGCCGATTTTACAGGTTTGATCGTTTTGAAAATATTAGTCAGCTCGAAATACGCATTTTCCCCCTTGGAATTGAATTGAATAAATAGAATTCATTGAATAAAATACCTATATTAGCTAGCATAAGATATCGATAATTATAAGCATTGTAAGAAATGTCGAAATATGCGTATTATATAGCCTTGTAGTTATCTATTCCAGCAAAGAAAACATTTTGTATTTGTATTTAAAACTGTTGTGATTATATTGTCACAGAGTTGCTACCACATAGACCACATAAAGACCATAAAGAAACGAATTAAAGAGCAATGCGTCACATTTAAAAGATATAAATACAGTTAAAATGCGTTACATTTTTATTGCTCGTCTCGTGGCTCAGTGGCAAGGTGCACCGCTGGTGAGCATTAAGACGAAAGTTCAATCAGCTAGCTGCTTTATTGTAGGCGCTGTTTCAAAAACGAGGAGACTCGATGGCGTTTGGGGATGTTCAGCATCTTGCCTTTTTAGTGACTTCATGGTGGAAGGTTTTCTGGTTTTCTCCCATACTTCGGAAGGCACTTTCCTTGGAAAAATGACATATGCAATACGTGCACCTACCAAATTATAAAGGCTCTAATTTCAATATCTTTATATACCAGAAAGAAATAAGGCATATATTTTTCTCAATGCATATTAAATCCTATAACTCAACCGTAAGATAACAAAACAAAGATTAATCATTTATCCACCTGAGTGCAGGGTATCTAGTCTTTGAAGGGCCCTCTTAATGATATTGAATCCAGTGCTGTAGTGACGTATGTTCGTAAGTCAAAATGCCTGGCATTCTAAAACAATAACAATAGTAATATAATGAAATATTTAATGCTCTGGTGCTCGACAGGCTTCGGGTTCGAGACCCGGCTATGAATGTTTGTAATGCTTCGGAATCCAATTTAAACCATAGGCCCCAGTCTAATAAGACTGTAGAACTTTGGGTGTAGGACTTGACAACCCTATCCCTTAAAAAGAAAACATCTCCTGTCTAGAAATCTGCCAGTAGGCAGACGGCCTTGGTCCGCCATGGGGCTGTTGCGTCGATGTAAAAGAAGTAACATCCAATCGTGAGTTCTATGTAGTTGTTTACTTTATATTCTCTGAAACTTTCATCTAATCACAATTCATTAATAATTAAATAAAGCCTCTTAATGTCTAACATCTTTCCGGTAATATGAATGATTTACAATTTTTATGAATTCTATATTACCAAGAAGTTCAATATATCGATTTCAAACATAGTGCACTAAACACACTTAATAAAGAAGCATAATTTAAAAAGATGAAAAAAGTCCTTATTTATCAAGACTATATCCAGTTGAATAAATATGTGAACATTCTAAAGTTAAAATCTCAAAACATGCTCTACTAAATAAATCATAAACAAACTGGATTCTAAAATATGAAAAGTAGAAGAAATATTATGAAATGCGTACATAAATATTAGTCTCCGTTTTACTTTTCATCCAAAATCGTTAATCATCTGGGAATATCTCGAATTTCATATTTACTTTAGAAAAAATATTTTAGACACTCCAAAAAATTAATTTTTGAAATATAAATGAAAGATTCTATTCCAGAAAAAATTAATATTTATTGAAAATGTTAATTTTTTTATCGAAAATTCAATTATTATTATTATTTTTTTTTTTTTGGTAAAAGCATTTAGTCTACAGTACGAGGAAAAAAAACTTTTCTAATTTATATATTTATATATTTTCAGTAAATGTTTGAAGAAAAAAATTAAAAGGAAAAAAAAAAAAAACTTTTCAAATTTATATATTCTGATATTTTCAATAAATGTTTAAATTAAAATTAACACACACAAAAAAAATAGAAAAATAAAAGCAGTAGAAACTTTATAATTTAAAAAAAAAAATTCCCTAATTTTGCTCTTAAATGAATATTCTAAAATAAAAGGAAATGAAAGTTTTCTTTAATTTTCGTTTTAAACAAAATTAAATTATTACTGTATTTTAACATTATTTCGAAAATTGTTTCATATTTTGTTTCTTTAAATTTTTTTGGGTGGGAAATTTTGTTATGAAGGATTGTAATGAATGTCTCAATTTATCTATAAACTGTTATATTTCTAACGGTTTATTTTAAAGACTATTATTTATCTTGTTTTTGGCGTACTATGGCGTACAAAATTAAAAACTTATATCTCTATTACCACATACAGTTTTCTTCTTCATTGGGGCAACAGCCCCATGGCGGGCCAAGCCCGTCTGTCTACTGGCAGATTCTGAAGCATGAGATATTTTTCTTTTTACTGGGTAGGGTTGTCAGCCGTACGCCCAACGCTCTACGGCTATATTAGAACGTATAAGTAAGACTAGACATATGGTATTATTTATACCGTATAATTAACGGTTTAAAGTGGATTCCGAACCATTGCAAACATCCATGGCACTGCCGGGATACGAACCCAAAACCTGTGGCACTAGTAACTCGGCCATCAGGTCCACATATAGTTTTCAGTTTTCCAGAAATGTGCTGTTACAATACAATATCCAAATAACAAAAGCATTATGTATTTAAATAAAAAATATAATAATGTATTGTTAGTATTATAATAATTAAAATAGATGATACTATTTCATGCAGTGCATATGATAATGGGAATAACTATGTAAAAAGATCATAGTTAATAAAATTGTAGTAGTTAATTGAAAAAAATGTAGTAACTAATCAGTTGAAAATAATATCGCTCGGCCATCAGGTCTACATATAGTTTTCAGTTTTCCAGAAATTTGCTGTTACAATACAATTTCCAAATAACAAAAGCATTATGTATTTAAATAAAAAATATAGTAATGTATTGTTAGTATTACAATAATTAAAATAGATGACACTATTTCATGCAGTGCATGTGATAACGGGAATAACTATGTAAAAAGATCATAGTTAAAAAAATTGTAGTAGTTAATTGAAAAAAATGTAGTAACTAATCAGTTGAAAATAATATCGCATTGTAGCAACATTCAACTTGCCCCTTAAAAGAACGATCCCCATTGTACGAGTTCGATCGATTCCTGCTAATGATGTATGCTTCTATCATTGTTTTGGAAAAAGAGCCTATTTCTATGCCAATTGTGACAATGTATCGTAATTGGCACAGAAATAGCTTATTGGCAATATATTATTTTATTGGCTATAGATACAATTGGCACAGAAATATTTTATATCGAACTTATTCAAGGGATTTTCCTGGGTTTCATTTACTGACTGACAAATGCAGACTAGTTAAGCCTGAAACTCTTTTATAAATTCAATAAATGTTGATGCACCAACGTAGTATGTTTTAAGAAAATTTTGAAGATAGTAGAGAGTTTTTGCATACCGTATTTTGGACGTCCGTTAGCTTTTTCTCCCTAGCGCGCATGCTCATAGGAAATTGCGCATCCGTATCTGTAATAATATTTTCTATGAGCATGCGCGCTAGGGAGAAAAAGCTAACGGACGTCCAAAATACGGTATGCAAAAACTCTCTAGTAGCAGGTTTTAATGTCGGTAAATTATATACTATTATTTCTTCACAAAAAAAAACTGTCCCAATTTACTTTTAGAATTACAACGACGTAGAAAATCTGATTTGTGGTCCACTGGTAACATGCGTAACTGAAGGACTCAGACTTAAATCCACTGTTGGCGTTCATTGCAGATATTCCTTTTGAAAGTTTGACGAATATGACACAGTGTGTAATACGTAGCGTATCGATAGTGAGATGGTTGGGGGCCTGATGGTCGGGTACCTAGCTCTCTAACGCTCGATACATCAGGTTTCGGGTTTGAATCCCGGCAGTGCCATGGATGTTTGTAGTGGTTCGGCATCCATTTGAAGCCGTACCTCATATGATTGTCATCTTTGTCATTGACGGTCTCATATGACTGTAGAGCGTCACAGAACCCAATCAACCTTCTTCTCACCCATATCATTCCCAAACTGTAAAGGGGCCACTCAATTCTAGGCACAGTGGTGTGGTGTGGTGTAATAGTAGTAGTAGTTGTAGTAGTCTACTTAGTGGACTTGGCGCTCGACACCACAGGCAGGGCCGGATTTTGGGCTTACATTGAAATTGTTGGCAAAATTAGAATGACACTGTTCTAAAAACAGTAAACAAAACACTGAATCGAAAATAAAGAGAAATTCTACACATATGACTAATAAAAAAATATATAAATGTATTGGTTAAGATCAAGGCGTGCTGAGAATAAATGTCCAAATAAGTGTTCTCGCCTTTTTTTTAAATATTTATTTAATATCCGTGCCATATTTTTTAAAACGATTAGTACCCATCACAACATGTTTCATTTAACATATTGATATATATCACAATAATGATGTATTTTATTATCTCTCATGTAATTTACAAACTTAAAAAGGGGAGGTGAAAAGGCCTCATAAGTGAAATAGCCTAGGGCTTCTTTTCATCTTAATCCGGCCCTGACCACAGGTTTCGGATTCGAGTCCCGGCAGTGCCGTGGATGTTTGTAGTGATTCGGAATCCACTTTAAGCCGTAGGTCCCGTTCTCATATGACCGTAGAGCGTCACAGAGCCCAATCAGACTTCTTTTCACCCATATCATTCCTGAATTGTAAAGGGCAACTCGACTCTAGGTATTGTGATGTGGTGTGGTGTAGTAGCAGTAGTAGTCTACTTGTTGGACTCTGGCAATTGGCACCACAGGTTTCGGATTCGAGTCCCGGCGGTGCCCCTTGTATGTTTGTAGTGGTTCGGAATCCACTTTCAGCCGTAGGTCCCGGTCTCACATGACCGTAGAGTGTCACAGAGCTCAATCAGACTTCTTTTCACCCACATTATTCCCAAACTGTAAAGGGGCAACTCGGCTCTAGGCACAGTGATGTGGTGTGGTGTAGTAGTAGTAGTCTGCTTGGTGGTATTTTCTGGGCTTTTCACATACAACACGTAAATGCGCGTTTGTTTACCCTAAAATCCATTTCTGAAAACAGTCTTTCTCGCATCGTCGGTCGCCTAGGCATGACTAATATAAATGGAACACGAGACTCACCGATGTCCAATAGAAATGATTAAATAATTTTCAAAAATTAACGAATCTTTTTAAAGAAATAAAAATACATTTTACGGGAAACAGAAAAAAAAAATACATATTATTGAAGCCGAAAAGAAAATAATTAGATTTGTCTTTTCATGTCTTGTAATGAAGCCTAAATATGCAAAAGCGTTAAAAAATATTTTTTTTTTAATAATTTTTTCAAGAATAAACAAGAAATGATTTATATAATTTGTTAAGAAAAGTCAAAAATAAAAAAAAATGAAAGCAAGGTAAAAATTTTCGAACTTGTTTTAATTGCATTTCTTTTCTTTATTTAAAGCGCATTCTTGCAATAACAGGAAACAAGGAAAAAAGAAAGGAAATATGGTTGTTATTCCATCTAATGATGAATCGCAGCCGTTTCTCGTGGTAATGAATTAAGAGCAGTCAAACGTAAAATTTAAACCATCAATCTATGCCGAAAAAAAATTTTTTTTTTCTAATTTAATTAATTTCTAAGTTAAAGTTTTTCTTTTGAGTTTTTAAAGCTCCTTTCAATGTTCGGAAGACTTCTTTAAACTGAACATTGCCTGCCGGAAAGGAATTTTTAAGGTTTAAGGGTCAGTGGGGTGTAGTGACTTTATTTTCATGGAATGTTAGTGGGCATCATGTCCCATATAATTACTTCACGAATACCACGAAATCTTCCCCGAATGCCTTTGCAGAGAGAACATTGAAGGTCAATGAGAAGGGGGGGCTCTAGTGATTTTATTTTCGTGGACCAGGCATAGAGAAAGTTAGCATTCCTTTAAAATAATTCCAACTAAGAAACCTTGGTTCAAAACTCAACTAATTATGATAAATCGATTTCCCTTCTACATCAGGAATGGGAACTTTATATCCATAGATTATAAGTTTTCTTTAGTTGGCTTCCATGAGATGGAGAGGATGTGGAAAAAGAAGAGACATTGTAGCAGGACTCTTTGTAACGCTGAATGTGCTACATAGTTGCCGTTGTACTCACTTTTTGAAGTACTGTAGTGTGCAGGTTGGGCAACTAGATTGTAAATGGGTTGTGATTTGGTTCAGATATTTGAGGCACAGGTTTTAGAACTCACAGCTTTATTGACACACGCACAAACACCACAGACATACAATATTTAACACATTTAAAGACATATAATAGATTTGGGGAAGGACCTCACTTCCTGGCCTTCTTTTATGAAAATATTTCAGGGTAAGAGATTTTAGATCAACTAAACGTTTCTCAGCGGGAGAGCAGGCTTGTGATGTACTTCCTTTCAGGTGAGAGTCTCAAATCCAACTGACCATTTCTCCTGAACGCCACAGGGGAAGCTCTAGCCAGTGTATAGGAGGAAGCATGGTTACAGTACTATAATGTGCTACAATCGACTCTTTTAGATAAACTGTGCTTTCGGCTTCGTATAAAGTCCATGCACGATTAAACTAATGGGACCAAATTCTGCATAATATAAAAATGTACTTAATACCAAATTTTTTTTTTCCTTTCATGTGCTATACACAGTATTATTTCATTAACATCTTAAGATATCTTTTCTATTACTAATAGTATGATCTTTTGTTGAACCCCCACCCTGGCAACACAAACACATAGATTTTTATTTGAAAATGTCTTTTGGTTATCTAAAAGGCAAAAGACGAATAAAAAAAAGACTTTTTATTACAGGAAAATAAATATAAAATGTTACTTAGAAATATTATATAAAATTTATTAATTTTGATGAAGCTTGTTATAAAATAATTGATTGCCTATAAGGTTTTTTTTTTCAGAATTCAATTCCTTAATACAAAAAAAAATTAATTTTATTACATTCTATTCCAAAATAAAATTAACCATATATTTTATAAATTAAATTCACCATATATACACTATCTGGAAGAAAGTGACGGGACACCCCTCGAAAAGTAGAAAAGTCGACAATACAGCTGACACATGCGAAATAATAGGTATCACATGTCAACCGTATCCTATAAATACTCTGTGGAGTCGACTAGAGTTGTTTTTTGTCAAGATACAGCCACATGAAGAGTTGTCTGAGTTCGAGAAAGGTGTGTTGGTTGGAGTGCATCTTGCCAAGGTGTCAATTCGGGATACATCCCGTCTCCGTAACTGCTCAAAACCAACTGTAGCACGTGTTGTGTGTCGCTACAAGACTGAGGGACACTATCAGAACAAACCCCGAAGTGGACTGCCTACAGTTGTCACCAGCTGGGACCGGCGGGTTCTCGCCTGGGAGATTCGAAGTAACCGTCAAACATAAAGGGATAACATCGCTAATGAGTTTAGACAAGCCACAGGTGTGGCCGTTTCGACCAAGACTCTTCGTATCGAGGCCCATAAGTTAGTTACGCTGGACGTTCGGTGGCCCATAAGCCTTTGATTACGAAAACCAACAAGAAAGCGCGCCTTCGATGGGCCAAAGATCACCGAACTTGGACTCTGGATGACTGGAAACGCGTCCTTCGGAGTGACGAGTCACGATTTACCCGTTTCCGTTCCGATGGATGTGTTTGGGTACGGCGTTTACCAGGAGAACGCCTTTTGCCCGAGTGTGTCGTCCCAACTGCAAAGTTTGGTGGAGGAGGATTGATGGTATGGGCGTGTTTCTCCTCGTATGGGGCTGGCCCACTGGTGAAGGTTGATGGTGCTATGACTGCCGATAGATACTGTGATATTCTCCACAATCACGTCCTGCCTACCTTGTGAGCAACGTACGGTATGAATGATTGCTGGTATCAAGACGACAACGCAACATGCCATATTGCAAGGAGGACTCTTGATTGGTATGTGAACAACAACGTTAAACGCATGGAGTGGTCGGCGCAGAGCCCTGATCTTAACCCAATTGAACATCTCTGGGACGAATTGGACCGTCGGTTGAGGGCCTGCACCCCACTCCCCAAAAGCAAGCCTGAACTATGGAACTTCCTGTTAAACATTTGGAAGGAAATTCCTCTTACCACTATGGCTAATTTAGTGGAAAGCATGCCCAGAAGGATTGCAGCTGTGATCGCAACCAAAGGAGGCTCTACCTCCTATTAATTTTAATAAATATGGGTTTATGTCGTTATAGTGTCGTGTCCCATCACTTTCTTCCACATAGTGTATTATACATGTAAACTAATAATTTCATTTTTATACTGCCCAAGTTTTATTTTGATGCAAGTGTTTCCCTATTTCTCATCACATTAATAATTGAAAATAGCAAACGTAATTTTGCAAACAGCACTAGGTTTCTTATATTTTTATTAACATGTTTTACTATATATTTTACTAAAAAATTTAATTGAATTTTGGTTTTTCTTTTTTATTCAAATTTTTTTAATGTGTAAAATCTTTAAATATGCAGTTAAAAACCGGAATGATTTTATTACAAACCAAAATGTATTATAACGTTTGATAATTAGATTCTTTTTAAACACAAGATAATTCTCTGCTTTTCTATTTTACAAAAAAAACAGCTGAGATTTAAGAAAAAATTATTACAGTCACTAAATTATTTAATTTCAAAATACTCGGCATTTTCTCTGGCATTTGTTGATTTTCAGTTTTGGGTAAATATGGTTTAGTTTTAACGAAATCTAACAAAAGTAAAAAAAAAACAATCTTGAAAACAATTCGGATATTTGAACAAAAAAAAAACATGCTCTTTTTTATTATTTTTCTGTTTCCTGTTAAAATATTTCTCTGCGAAATTGGATTGGGTTTTTATAACACGATCGTTTTAAATCCACAATGTTTAGTGAGATGAATCGGATAGGATTTAAGGCAGAAACAAATTTTTTTTCTCTCTCTCTTTATATTACTTAGTTTGTGTTATTTTTTCTTCTAAAAGTAGTCTAAAAAACAGCACTTTCTTCCACCATGAATAAAAGGGAAATAAAAAAAAGAAAGATTTTCTGAAAGATATTTCCTTTAGGATTATAGCGCGCCATGTGTGAAGTATAAAAATTCGAACCAAGGTTTATTTTGTGCTGCCAAGTTTGTCATGGTCTGGTTTATTGAACACAAGAGAACAGTAACCGGATATTCAGTCTGAACATTGGCTGCCACTGATGTAGCCGGATATTTTCGGGAATGCCTTGTGGAATGTTTCGTCTGAACTTAAGGGAATGACATCCTTTTGTTTTTGTGGGAGATTCGCGTCTGTTTTCCCTGTAATTTCAGTTCCCTGAGATTTTGGAATAGCTGATGGAAAGGATTTGCAACGTTTTTTCCCACCCGTTCTTATGCATTTCAAAGTTCTTATGTTGTTCTTCCATCTTTGTGAGTCTCCGAGCAAACGAGTTAAAAAGTTCATTTATTTTTATTATTTTCAGCTTTTTTGCCGAATTGCATTGCTTTTTGCTTGAATTTTTTTATATAAAATGTGTAGAACTTCTGTAAGACTTAAAACTGTCACTTTATTATTTTTTAATAGTTATATTGAAATACTAACATTGGTTTCCAATAATTTTTATTTTTAATAGAATTTTGTTGAAATCTTGGGATGCAAATTTTGCTTACAATTTAAATTTTATAAACTTTTCAATATTACAGAAAAAGTTCATCATTATTTTATAAATTGTATTGATCTTCTTATTAATTATTAATTTATATAATCACAAAAAGATATCGAATTATTTGTTTATTAAAAGGGAAAATAATCCTCCATTTGCTGTATTTTTAATGCCCATTTTATAAAATATTTACCTAATTATTTAAATTAAAAAGAAAAAAAACCTTTTTTTTTCTTTTATAACTTAATTTTTTAATTAATTAAATTCTCTGGTCATTTTTTTTGTTTATAATTCCAGGAATTATTATAAAATTTTGCAGCATATTCATTCTAAACCTGTGTAAGTAATATATTAAAAATAAATGCTCTGATAAAGAGACGTATTACCGCTTACTGAGGTTTATATTTTTACATTTATATCTTCTTTGAACCCCACTCATGGCACCGTTTGCCACTGGTGAGCATTAGGGCTGAGGTACAATCAATTGGCTGTATTGTTGTAGATACTGATACGAGGAGAGCCGATGTCATTTGTGATGTTCAGCATCTTGTGTCATTAGTCAGACTATCTGGTGGGAGTTTTTTGGGATTTCTCCCATACGATATTCAAATGGGAGGTAGTTCTCCTTAAAAGTCTTATCGCACTTCTCTCCTTCTTCAGCTCGTCGGAGCCAAGTCAGACTTCTATCTATTGTTTCTGCATTACAACAGAAGCTACCTCTTTATCTCTATCACTGAGAAAACCTTCCCGTGCTGCCGGGCACAGAGGATTAGTCACAACAACCTTCTTTGAACATTAAAGTCGTCCAATTCGTTGTCCAGTAGTAATGTGCTCAATCTGCTTAAAATGGGACTAGGGGTCGAATCCGCTGGCAACATCCTTGAGAAACGAGGAACTTTTATGGCAATTGTAATGGCATATGCAAAGTCTCTCGCATAGTCAACCAGCCTGCCTTGTGAGAGTTTTTCTGTCCGTCAGAGAGTTTTTCCCATACGTCACATACAGAGCAATTACCCCTAAAAGTTCTACCCTCAATGGGTGTCCGTGACATCCGTGAACACGAAACCAACCGATTTTCCTCTTACAAAAAACAATAAGGCCTAATTACAGCTAATTTTGCTAATTTAACTAAATCAGCTAATTTTATGACTTTTATTAAGAGACGTATTTTTAGTATATCCGCATATCCTTCTTTGGTAAAGGGAAATATTTATTTACCTATATATATATATAGTGAACTTGATTTCGAATCAGCCAGTCTGAAAGCAGTGAAACAGTCGAGTCTGAAATTAGTCTGAGACCAGTTGCCAAGGATCAGCCCTCATTTTAAGAGCTTCTAGTACATAAATATCATATACGAATTCTTACCATTTTCAGATAACTTCTTTTTTATTTTCCTCAATTCTATGTCTCTTGCATTTCAGTTTGTTAAGAAATCTAAAAGGCCTGTTAAACGATAGTTATTCTGAGAGTTGTCTACTTAGAAGAAAAAGTTACTCGTTAGTTAGTTATCACAAAATGCACATCAATTTTGATCTCCTATTCTTGAGCAAATTAAAAAAGTTGCATAACACATCTTTTGAAATTTCTTGTGTCAAATATTTTAGCAATTTTGATGAAATTTATTTCAAAAACTCTTTATTAAATAGACATATTGGCGTTTGATTGACTCTTTAGCATTGACGTCACATCATGGGCTGTCTTGATATAGGCAGCGAAAGCACTAAGTGTAACAGGTATTATATTTCCTCTCATGTCCATAAATTAAGGATAATGAAGTTCAGGCAAAGAAAGAGACAGAAGCAAAACAAATTTGACTTATTTGTAAAGTGTAATTATTAAACAAAAAGTAAAGAGCAAAAAAGATGCTATATGTTTGACATAATTAATAAAAATTGCGATTTTTACTCCCTGGAGCCAATTTCAAAAAAGAACCTATTTACAAAAACAGTATAACATGGTTAGTATGATGGTTAATATGGAGTATGTCTCCCAGACGATGCAATGTAGGCCTTACAACGCCTAGGCATGCTGAGTATCAAATTATCAATCTGATCTTGGGGAATATTACACCCCCCATCAAGCAATGCCCTCCGAAGTTCCGGTTGACAGGTGGGAGGGGGTTGACGGGCTGCAATTCGTCGGCTAAGCATATCCCACACATGCTCTATTGGATTCAAGTCCGGTGAGTATGCTGGCCAATCCATACGGGTGATATCCTCCAATTTAAGGCATTCGTCTACAATATTTGCACGGTGAGGACGGGCGTTGTCATCCATAAACAGAAATTCAGCACCTATGGCGCCCCGAAACAAACGTACATGTTGTTCCAGAATGACATCCCGATAGATGTGGCCTGTCATCGTTACACTCTGAACATGCAGGTCAGTTCTGGAACCAAGAATAATTCCTCCCCAAACGAGCCATCCTGCACCACCGTAACGGTGTCGTTCAATGGTGTTTTCTTGGTGGTAACGGGTACCTGGCGCTCTCCATATGAAAGTCCGGCGAGAATCAGACTGCAAACTAAACCTGGACCAGTCGGAAAACATCACACCAGACCACTGTTGCGGTGTCCACAATGCATGCTCTCTACTCCAGGTTAATCGCAGGCGACAGTGAGTTGCGGTAAGTGGAACACATCTGATAGGCCTACGAGCATATAGACCAATGTGCCCTAAGCGTCTGTACACGGTCTGCCTTGAAACTTTCGTACCGGTAGCTGAAGAGAGCTGACGAGACAGGTCTGATGCTGTGTGCTCCGTCTGTTTCTTCTGGCAGTAACTGCTAAATGCCGGTCCTCATTCGGCGTTGTAACTCGGGGGCGACCTGTGCTGTAACATCTAATCACATTACCATCATCTTGGAATCGTTGCCAAAGCCTGGAGATGACACTCTGGGCGATTCCTAGTTCCTCGGATACTTCCAGCTGGGTACGTCCACATTCCAGTCGTGCGATAATTCTACCACGTAAAAAATCATCAAAATAAATAAATCATCAAATTCCTTTGTGCCATAACTATGCGGTTATTGCACTGAAAGGTTTTTAAAGCGCTTGTGAACAATTTTACTTCTTTGCCACCATTCCTTATATACCCCTCTCTTACATTCTCGTCATTGTGACGTACTATCCGCGTCATCTGGTGGTTTCCTGTAATTTGCATATTCTTCTTCAAGATGTGTGTGATAATTCTACAGGTGAAATTTTTATTTTAGAGTTCAATTTCTGTGTGATTCTGAATTATCCTTAATTTATGGACATGAGAGTACTTTATGAAGTATTGAAACAATTCTTAATTCATTTAAAATAACGATTCCTGAGATTTAATTCTTTTCTTACATACACTTTCGCTGAAATCTTTGAAGATTACAACAAATTCTTATTTTGAATATCTGCATAGAACCTATGTATTAAACATTATATCAAAATTTCTGCAACTGATTAATTCGTTAATAACTGGATAAATAGCTTAAAGCCAAACACTTAAATATATTTCAGATATTAATTCCATTGAAAGTAAGCAGATAAACATCTCTTACAAAATTAAATTATTTTTATTTTGGGGCTCAGTAATAAGTTTTATTCCTGCCTGCCTATATCCTTATAATTTTCATCAACCATTTTGTGAACCGAATTACGAAAATATTAATCCATCAAAGCCAATTAAGTAATCGTATTCGTGTTTCTATCATTTTATAGTCAAGTATTCTCAAATGTATGTAACGTATGGAGTGATTAATTAAATGATCTTATACTGGGATATTCATATTAATGAAATTTTATTTTACTATATTACTGCTGAACCGAGTTCTAGTTCGTTACTTCAAGTCTGTATCTTTTGGAATATTTTTCGAGTGGTTGAATCTAAATGTGACGTCATATTATACGTCATGTTCAAAGGAAGTAAATTGGATCAAAACCAGAGAAGTGTTATCCAATCAGTAAGACGCATCCAGTTCTGAAAAATTATATTAACTATTAATTTAAGTGAATTTGCATATGCGACTAACTACTTGACTAGTTAATGCTACTCCTTGCTATAAATAGGGAATAATCTTTAGAAATAAACGAACTGTAATAATGGTTTCAAGGGATGTAATATAGTTTTCCATATACTTCAAACTGGAAATAATATGTATATAAATGTAATATAATTTCAGAATCAGATTGGAGAAGTATTTGAAACCCAGCTGACAGTAAATATAATATTAAAATTACATTTAAAACTTTCATTATATTCTGCTGCAATGTAACGAATTTTTATAACGTTGAAGAGAGGTATACAATGCAATAAAATGACAGTAATTATGCCACATTTATACATAATATTAGATTAGATGAAATAAAGTTCTAATTTTAATATTTTTAAAATTCGTTTCTGAAAAAGTGTTGTAAAAGTAATGGTGTTAATTATGGTAATGGTTTTAATTGATAATTATTAAACATTATTTAAATTATAGCTGGAGTCATATAATATATCTATGGTTTAAAAATTTTTTTCAACAAATTTAGGTTAACAAATTTAGGTTAAAATTTTAAACTAAATTCGTTTGAAGCAAACTTGAATACGTTAGCTCCTTGATATATCGCTGTTTGATTTTTTAAGAAAAAAAAATAAAAACGTTAAAGGAACTGTTTTTATTAAACCATCTATAAAGTCTCACTCTGTCTTCCAATTTTCATGGTATGACGAGGCCTTAACGTGCTACTTAAAAAAAATTACGTGGTGGTCAATAGAACATCAAGGAATTTTAAAACATGAGTTTGAATTTTTAATATTCATTCACAATTCATATTCTACCACGATATTTTAAACAAAATTACTTTAAAATCTTTTAATGTTCATGAAATGGTGAGTCGTAACTTAGTAATGCTAAAAACATTTAAGGTGTGGCGAGTAGAACATCAAAGAATAATTTTAAAAGGTGTTAATGAATTTTATTTGTAATTTTTGCCCTGAATTCGTCTTCTGCCATGGTATCTTATACATAAACAAATTTAAATATTTTCATGTACATGAAATGGCGAGGTTCTACCAGTGTGGTGGGAAGCGCATCAAGGAATAATTTTAAAAAACCTTTAATAGATTTAATTTGTACATTTTTACTCTGAATTTGTCTTCTACCACGTTATCAACAAAAACACACTTAAATCTTTGTATTTACATGAAATGAACAGGCGCTACTGATTAACGCTAAAAACATTTAAGTGTGTTGAGTAGAGTACCGAGAAATAATTTTAAAATGTGTTAATGGATTTAATTCGTCTTCTGCCACGGTATCTTAAATAAAAACACCTTTAAATCTTTTTGCGTTGTGCAGCTGTTCTGCATACCTCACAAGGCATACATACTTCCCATTCTTCAATATGGATTTTTCAACGCCAAATCGCTGGAACCCCATCCTCCGTGACTGAACCGAACTGTGAAGGATGTTATTTTGGGCTACCAGCGATGGTGCAACCGGGCGTTAATATATAGTGCTAAGGTCAAGGGTGGCATTTCCACACCTTTCAGCTCATGTGCCGAGGAATGAATAGCTCTTGTTCGTACCTTCCCAGGCGGTGCCAAACAGAAATAGAGGATCTTCTGTGTGACTCATTCCGTTGTTTTTGTGGGATGGTGTGTTTTGTTTCTGGTGCATTGAAGGAGGCATTGGTGAAGAGCAGAGGAAATAGGATTTGGGTTTTGTTCCCAATACCTGGTAAATGTCTTGTGAGTGCTGGAATGGCTTGTTGGGGATTTAGTTCAAGGAATTAGCATGCTTAAGGTTTTGTTTGGGTGGTAGCTAGTATGATCTTTGCTCGTTGTTTCTCAGTGTGTGGTCTAAACGTACCAAAGCTTATGGTAGCAAACATTATGTTAGCTGTTTTTAGTAAAGACAATTGATATTCTCTTGCTGTTTTCAATATAGTTATGAGCAATAAAAAGTAAGAATATAATCAAATAAAAAATTACTCAGTTATAGATATAAAAATTATGCAATAACATATAAACTATACATGTTGTTTCTTATCCCGCTTGGTCGACAGCAACATCTAGACCAAGTCCATGAACCCATATATTCTCAAGGAAAGAGGGAAAATGAATCGATTATATTCTATATTACTAAAGTATATAAGTGTATATGATAGTAAAAATTGAATTATAACCTTCAGTAATACAGGAGCCAACAGTAGAAGCCAATTGCTTTATTCAACAATACAGGCCAGAACAACAAAAAATAAATTGCATTACTCAACAATACAGGCAAGAACAATAAAAAAATGAATTGTATTATTCGACAATACAGGCCACAACAATAAAAAAGGAATTGCATTATTCAACAATACAGGCCATAATAATAGAAAAATAAATTGCATTATTCAACAATACAGACTAGAAAGATAAAAAAATTAATTGCATCATTCATCAATACATTACCCAACAATAGAAAGCCAATCACATTGTTAAACAATAAAGAAATAAAAGAAATAAAAATGAATTGCATTATTCAACAATATAGATAATAACCATGAAAAGTTAAGTCAATCAGTAATACAGGTTTCAGTTGTTTCAATTGAATTACCTCAATTTTTTTATGAAGAGGATATGGTAGAATTTTAAATCTTAACATTAAAAGTTAACATTGAACTGAAGTAGTAGAATATTAATTCTTGGAATAAGAAATAAAATGGAATTACAAAAAAAATAATAAAAATGGTAGAATTATTAATATTTAAAATATTTTTAATAAATATTTCAAAGGGTTGAATTTTTAAAAGTTATATATCGCAATGATGAGAACTTTACAAATTGACGCATTATTTGAAAAAAGTCAGAAATGAAAAAAATGAAATGAATTAATTATATTCTTACAAATATTTAATATCTCGATCAAACTGCATTTGTTGGATATTTTATTCATAACAATAAAATTAAAACTAAGCATTTTTTAAGCTAAATTAGCATTTTTTATGTTACATTCCAAAATATTATTTAATGATATTTTGTGTTACTGAGACTATTAGCTATTGTCTGTTAGTTATTGTTTGCTATTATCGTTCTTATCTGACTTAATACTAGAATTATATAAGTACCTGCTGATTAAAAAAAAGATAAATTGATGTAAAAATGCATATCTGTTCCACACCTTTGGCGCAATTTCACAAATCACCAAATTTACTGCATTTTGAATTATCTTTTTTTTCAATTCCTACTATTAGTTCGCATTATTCCTATATATAATTATATATCTTGTTTAATTTTCAATCGTTAATAAAATACTTTTTATTCATCCACTCAAGTTCAAATACATTTTTTTGAACTTGTAGTAGATGACACTTGATGTGAATACAGTTTTTTCAAATATTAATTCATTCATTAAATTTAATTAACTAATTTTAGTTTTATATGGGAGAAAAAAATTTCTCTTCTATAAGATATTGAGCAAGATATAAATTTAGGAATAAATACCATCAGTGGCGAAGTGTGTAGATCGCTGGAAAAATTTCTTTTTTAATAAAAAGTAATTAAAATAAAAATTTTCTCTGTTGACTTTTAATTTTTTTTAATATTACTTGTTTTGTTCTTTTTTCCCCAATTTTGGACATATTTTTAACTTGGAAGTATTTCGTTTGGTGAATATTTTCCCTAACAAAATTTCATTGCACGTTGTGGGTCGTGGGTTAAACATTCCAAACTAAATTGATTTAAAAGAAAAGCCATATCAGTTGCTATCTAAAACAATCTCCATGCTCAAATAAAAATATACACTCAAAATAAAAAATATATATACTAAATTAAAAAGATAAAATGATTCATTACATGGACTGACTGCGATAGTGAAAAAATGTGGGCCATTATATAGTATGAGTAACTTTACCCATTTCGAAATATTTCATTAAAAACAGATCATAATCTTTTTCTTCCAAAAGAAAAAAAAGAGACACCATCTCTCACATCTACAAAAATTGGCAAAAACTCCTTCCCCTAACTCCATTACTTCTCGCCGTATGTGCATCCAAAATAAATTTATCTTTACGATTCATCCCATAAGATGAAAAAGAGGCTTCTTTTTAAGGCCTACGCCACCTGATCTTAAGAAATTTTTCATTTACCTGCACCCCCTGCCAAATAAGGTATTTTTCACGAGATAAAGATACTGAGGAAATAAGATAAGGCTTATTTATAACCATGAATTCAATAAGCAATTTCTTTTTAGGCCCCCTTTTTTCCCACTGGGGGTGGGGCAGGGGGCCCCTTTTGCGTAATAGGTTACGTAGCCGTATGCATTAACATTAGAATTTCATGAGAAAACAACGCGAGCCATCTGGTTTATCGTTTTCTGTTACTGTGGAAGTACGTTTCCGCTATTTAGTTGGAAAGTGGTTTAATTCTCGTCTTTATTTACGACTTAGACGACCCTTTTGGGGTATGTTTCAAAGCAATCACTGATTCTCAACGTCGGAGCAGGTGTTTTGACTATAAACGTTATCATAGTAGATAAGAAAAATAAATACAAGAAATTCGAAACATAATAGGTGTAAAGCATACTATTATTATCATGAATTTACTATTTTTTTAGATAAATTTTAGAACCGAAACCTCATGTTTCTTTATTTTTTTTATGAGAACATTTTTTTACTAAATAAATGTCGTTAATGCTTAGAAA
Source organism: Caerostris darwini (assembly GCA_021605075.1). Taxonomy (NCBI): domain Eukaryota; kingdom Metazoa; phylum Arthropoda; class Arachnida; order Araneae; family Araneidae; genus Caerostris; species Caerostris darwini. The sequence continues at coordinate 161,880 of BPLQ01005810.1, read as the reverse complement.
AAGCCTGATAATACAGCTTTGAATTAAAATTTATATTTCATAGTAAAATTCTAGGAAATGAAAAGAATATAATTAAAAATATACATTTATAATGAAAGGTATACAATATTTAACATAAACTCTTTATAAATTCTCTTTATTTTATTATTAATTATTATTGTATATAATAATTACATTCAATATTATTAATATCAACCAATTCATACAATTATATTTATTTATTTACATTCCTACAACCTTTCAAAAACATTTTTATTTCTGATTTATTTTTATTGATAACTTTTTAGAAAATTCAGCTTCTAGTATAAATAAATATATGGCCTGAGACAAAATATCCACTCATCACTAAATGTTTAAGACTAAAAGTTGTAAGCCCACAATTTTTTTATTATAGTGCATACAATTTGTTTTCATTTTTTTTTCTTTTCGATATTTCAATATTTTTTGTACATATAATCTTTGTTATCAGACACAATACATTTTTAATGAAAAGTATGCAATATTTAACTTAAAGCTCGCTATAAATCCTCTTTATTTTATCGTAATAATTACATTCAATATTATTCAGTCAATTCAAATAAAATTAATATTATTAATTTAATATAATAAATTAATATATTAATATAATAAATTAATATATTAATAATAAATTAATATATTAATATAATAAATTAATATATTAAAATAATAAATTAATATACACTGAAGTGACAAAAGTCATGGGATACCTCTTAATATCGTGTCGGCCCTCCTTTCGCCCGGCGAAGTGCAGCAACTCGACGTGGCATGGACTCAACAAGTCGTTGGAAGTCTTCTGCAGGAATATTGAGCCATGCTGTCTCGATAGACGTCCATAATTGTGAAAGCGTTGATGGTGCAGGATTTTGGGCACGAACAGACCTCTCGATGATGTCCCATAAATGCTCGATGGGATTTATGTCGGGCGATCTAGGTCGCCAGATCATTCGTTGGAATTGTCCAGAATGTTCTTCAAACCATTCGCGAACAGTTGTGGCCCGGTGACATGGCGCATTGTCATCCATAAAAATCCCATCGTTGTTTGGGTACATGAAGTCCATGAATGGCTGCAAGTGATCTCCAAGTAGCTGAACATAAGCATTTCCAGTCAATGTTCGGTCCAGTCGCACCAGAGGACCAAGTCCATGCCATGAAAAAACAGCCCGCACCATTACGGATCCACCACCAGCTTGAACAGTACCTTGCTGACAGTTTGGGTCCATGGCTTCGTGGGGTCTGCGCCACACTCGAACCCTACCATCAGTTCTTACCAACTGAAATCGTGACTCATCGGACCAGGCCACGGTTTTCCATTCATCTAGGGACCAACCGATATGCTCACGTGCCCACGAGAGTCGCTGCAAGCGATTTCGTTCTGTCAGTAAAGGCACTCGAGTCGGTCTTCTGCTGGAATAGCCCAAGAAAGCCAAATTTCTCCGCACAGTTCTAACAGACAAGTCCCTTGTACGTCCCACATTGATTTCTGCGGTTATTTGACGCAGTGTTGCGTGTCTGTTAGAATTTACGACTCTTTGCAGACGCCGCCGGTCTCGGTCGTTCAGTGCAGGCGGTCGACCACTGCGCTGTCCATGGTGGGATGTTATGCCTGAAATTTCATACTCTCGGCACACTCTTGACACCGTGGATCTGGGAATGTTGAATTCCCTAACGATTTCCGAAATGGCATGACCCATGCGTCTAGCTCCAACTAACATTCCGCGTTCAAAGTCTGTTAATTCCCGTCGTGCGGTCATCATCACGTCAAAACCTCTTCACATGGATAACTTGAACAGAAATGAAAGCTCTGCGAAAGCACTGCGCATTTATACCTGTTCTACGCGATGCTACTGCCATCTGAAAATTTGCATATTGCTATCCCTAAACTTTTGTCACTTTAGTGTATTAATATAATAAATTAATATATTAATATAATACATTAATATAATACATTAATATAATTATATTTTTATCTTTCAAAGATATCTTTTTTGATATAACTTTTTCGAAAATTCAGCTTATAGTAAGCCTATAAATAAATATGACTTGCGAAAAATAATCATGCATCGTTCAATTTTTAAGACTAAAAGTTGTAAGCCCACAATTTTTTTTAATGCATTAAATTTGTTTTCATTTTTTTTTTCTTTTCGATGTTTTAATATTTTTTGTACATATAATCTTTGTTATCAAACATAATGATCAAAAGGAGCCTTATGAGGAATAAAATAGAAAACCGAATAGGAAAAAATTCAGTTTTTTTCTTTTGATTTCTATTATGTTCGTAAATGACTGCTTATTTTTGTCGTAGAGAGGAAATTGATTTTTATAACATATCTTCAAGGAAGGATATACTAAGAAAAGTGTTCATTGACGAAAAAGATGTTTTCCATGAGATTTTCTTTGTGTGTTTTTCCCTGTAAATATTTATTTGCATAAACTTTATGGTGAAGTGCTAACAGTGGATTGAAGTATAAACTATTGTAGTGAGAATGATAGAATAAGTGATGTAGAGAAGAAATACGTGCAAGTATGTGATACCTGCAATAATCTAGACTCTCTGGAATGCAATATTCTAGATTTAGAGCATTATATATTTTCCTAATTTTTCAATATTTAAATAACAATGATCTATTTTTTAATTATTATAATAGAGTTGATTTGCAAATAATTTTTATTACTAATATTAAGAAATGTCGTGTCTAGTTTTTCACGTCGCTTTACTTTTTAGGCAAATTTTAAATTAAAATTTCTGAAAAAGAAATACAGAAAAAAAAAGAGAGTAAATCTTTTTATATTAAAATTATAAATGTACTTTATTAAAAATGACTGATATTAATATAATAAAATATAATTAATACAGTTAAATAAAGCGATAATTCATCACATGAGCCATGAAATATAAATTCTGAAATAAATGTTATATGTATTTTATTATTGACTTTTTGGGCAATATAATTTCTATATCTTATTAAAATAACTTTTAAAAAATCCGTCAACTGCTCTATGTGGATGTTTATAAAAGTTTTCATAAAAAGGAAGGATTAAGAGATTAAAAAATAAAAATAATACTGCTCTCGGGCAGATAAATAAATTTCAGCATTTCTTAAACATGCTTGCTGCATAACATAGAAACCATTAAGCTAAAATTTCAAATAATGAAATACAAAAATTACAAACATACCTTTAATTTTCCACTTGATTTATTTGAATAAGAAAATGTATGAGTGATGTATGAATGAAATAATATATGAGTGATAATACAAACTTTCTGCAGGTAATGTTGTAAAAATAAATAAATGTTATTTATTTTGTATTATGCTATAAGCAATTCCGTTGAAAAGTTTTATTCATAATGTATTCTTATTATATTTAAATTCCATTCAATCGTGTTATACTGCTAAAAATATTCTATTTTAACCTACTTTAAACTAATGTGTATCTATATGTTAATTTAATTGCTTTTCTGTAAAAAAAATTATAGATGCAAGTGAAGTATTTATAACAAAATGTCACAATAGTTACAATATATAATTCGTTGCCTGTCTGTACTGATGTTATTTTATTTTAAGTAACAACATAATTTTGTAATTAATCATTATGCAGATATTGTTTTTTTGTTGTTGTTAATGTTTTCAAATTCTAGACACTGTCAAAAAGTCATTCTTTACTAGAATTTGAACCGAACCCTCTCTGATATCTGGGGGATTCACACTCTATAAAAGTATAAAAAAGGACTTTCTGCTCTACGGAGTTATAACAAATGCATAAGCTCTTTTCAGCTTCTCTTGTCAGGTCAATTTGGATATGTGCTTGTGTGTATTTATTGTTTTACTAATTTTTGTTCTGGCTAACCAAATTATTACCAATATAAAAGGAATAAAATTCTGTTCCAACAAAAACTAATAATTTTTTCCCTTGAAATCTATCTTAAGATATGAAACTTGAATCCAAAGTTGCAAATTAGTGATTTTATAAAACAGGAATGCACAGATTTATAATTTAATGGTGCAAGGAAAAAAAACACAAATATCTAACGCATCATAAAACATAAATCTAACACATTGAAAAGAAAAACAAATTTGATGCATAATTGGATAAGTGTCGTCATATTTGATTCGATATTTGTAGAAAAAAGGCGCAAATTGGGCGAATCAGATAATTTTTATTGGTAGATTTTTTTTTTATATACACATGACCAAATTGTCGGTTCGTAAATATGTGTTGATCTACCTCGAATTGTATTATTTAGCAAAGTTAAATTTATTAATATTAAATTCAATAATTTATTAATATTTAATTAAGTAATTTTATTTTATTAAATTCAGTAATTATTATTTAAATTTATTAGTTAATAACAATCATATAGATTTACTTTAGCGAAATTTTAAATTGGAAACATGCTTTCTGAAATAAATATATCAGGATGCAAAATAAATTTGTAATCTTGTTTTTTATATTTTATTCACAAAGGATTTAATCTTCTGGTCTGGAATAAAATTGTAAACATTGAACAAATTATTCCTCTCATATTTAAATGTCTATTACATTTTAGCCCAATAAAAAAGTAACATTCAATGTTTTAACCTATTATCCAAGTCTGAAAATCTTTTAAAAAGAGATTACAAATTATATTTTTTTAATAAAATAGACAAATGATGAGGAAATCTGCGGTCTACGCATAATCTTTTGACCATGGGCATTATCCTAAAAGCCCGTTTCTAATAAATAGTCGATTATCTAAAGTAAACGAGAGACATTTTAAGGTACATTTAGCCCCTCTCATTCAACAGATAAGTTGTTTGACAGAGCACAACATCCCCTCTGCTAATGGAAGCTCATCAATTAACCATGCGGGCTCTATTATTACGGAAGACAAATGATTCCATGTCAGCGGGAAAGTCAACCATTCAAACTGTTACACCAACCACATCCTCCTCATATGCCATTTAACATGCGTTAACGGACGCTTTATGCATATGTCCAGAAAAGCAATTAGTGATTATTGTATGGTGGCAAATGAGAAATAATTGCACACATTTAAAACCGTGTTGATCCTAACAGGATTTGGCAATGTCCGCTTACCATGCTGAAAGACGATCCATCGTAATTAATGCCGAGTCGAGTTCTAAAATTGAGAAGCTGTTCAACTAGTAAGTTTAACGAAGGTATTGTCCATCCCCCCTCCCTTATTTGTTTGATTTGCCTCCAGGTAATTTGGATTTATCTCAGGTCCATTGTTTGAATACTAATTATGAGAAAAGGCCCATTTGCATCTCTGAATCTTATTGATCGTAAATCGTGTTAAAATCCATTAGTTATTCCGTGTAGTATTTGGAATGTATGCCAACAAATTAAATGGGCACGCTGCTGTGTGTTTAACGGTGATTCTTCACTGCATAATTTCGATCCATTTATTTAATCGATAAATAAAAACTTGTATACGATTTTAATGATTAATGATGCTCATAAATTACTTACGTGCTTTTAATATTAATTAGCAACCTTGTTTTACATGATTTTTTTATGTGCTACACATGTGTTAATGACAAATCTTATCTTTAAATCACCCAGAATAAATGTATGTATTATAAAAATACATTATATTAATTAAAGGTATATATTATATTAATTATTTAGGTCATAAAGATATCGTAAAGGTAATTAGAAACTTGCTATTTGCTATAATTAGATGTTTTAAATACAACTAACATTTTTTCTTTGTGTAATATACATATTGTGCTGGATGGTCGAGTGACTAGCGCTCTGGCGCGTGGTGCCACAGTTTTCAAGTTTGAGTCCCGGCTGTGCCATAGATTCTTGTAGTGTTTGTTTGTGCTACTACACCACACCACACCACACCACATCACTGTGCCTAGAACTGAGTTGCCCCTTTATAGTTTGGGAATGATGTTTCTGAGAAGTCTGATTGGGTTCTGTGACGCACTACGGTCATATGAGACCTGGGGTCTACGGTTTAAAGTGGATTCTGTACCACTACATATATCTATGACACCGCCAAGACTCGAATCCGAAACCTATGGTACCGAGCACCAGAGCGCTAACCAATCGGCCATCAGGCACTGATCTAATTTGACTGTAGAGCTTTAGGCGTAGTGCTTGGACGCCGCAGGCGTGCCAGTGCTGCCATCACTCGATAACCTACCCTTAAAAAGAAAACATCTCCTGTTTCGGAATCTGCCAGTAGGCAGACGGCCATGGTCCTACATGGACTGTTGTGCTAGGTGATATACATATTGTGAAATGAATGCAATACAGTGAAGGAAATTTAAGACAAAATCCAAAGAATATTTAAGTGAGCACTCCAGCTATTTTTAATAGTGCAACAGACGTTGTTTATCTGATATATGCATGGAAATACAAAGAAAAAAATTGAATAACCATGAATTTCTTGTAACTATATTTAAATTACCTTAATTCTTACATTTAGAAAATTTGCATTATATACAGAAATATAGAAAAATATTTAAAATTGTTTCATTTCGCTTGAAAAATTTTTTAGGACTATTTTAATTTTATTATTATCATTTGAAAAAAAATAAGAACGATGAAAAAATATGATGTGTAGTATTTTAGCTCTTTCTACACTTTTTTTCCACTTACTTTAATTATATCCGCTATTCAATGTAGTTAAAAATTTTATGTCGTGTAAACTTCAATAGATTAATCAAAATCTTTGACGGCAAAATTTTGGAGCAAAATTTTTTGCATTTAAAAATGCCATCCATCAATGTGATCATCAAATGTTATTTTTTGTGTTATTATTTTTAAACTAAACTTTTTAAGCTCAGTGGCTAAGTGCTGGCGGCTAATGAGCTAAGTGGATATTATTTATATTTTATTACTATTATATTTTTTAAGTTTATATTTCACCACAAATATACTAGCATACAAAAATTTGAATACCACTTTGCTTTGAATAAGACCGTGAAAAAAAAAGTTACAAAAATATAAGATTTTTAAATAAAGTTTTTTTAAGGTTTAAATATAAAAGTTTTAAAATATATATTATTATTCCTTTGTCAATTATATATTATAATCTATAATTCTTTATTGTGCATTTTTGTCATTAGCAGAAGAAATTATGAGAAATATCAAATCAGGAATCTTTTTTTTTTTTTTCATAAAAATCTTTTAAAATCACCTATATTATTATTGAAAAGAAATTGCATAATCAAAGGTTTACCAATAAATTATTACTTATATTAATTTTAAATATTTTTTATTAGTGGTTTAAATAAAGAATGACATTAATACCAATCATTTTGTAAATAACTGCATATTTTTATTTAACTATTATTTTTATAAGAATTTAATTTTTAAATAGTTGCAATTGTCTGATTTGTGTGTTTTAAATCCTTTTATTCTATTAAAATACGCTAAACGAGCGATAAACAATAACTTATTAAAAAATGTAGCTAAGTTGGCGGCAATATTGGCGATATTGGCAGATATCGCCAATATTGTCACCAACTATTGTCGCCAATTGCTTGTGAATACTCAAAAAGTTAATTAGCTTGACACTTGTCTAATGAAAAGAAATTATACGAAAATCGAGATTTGGGGAGAAAAATTTTAAAAGTTGCGACAGCTGTCGTCGGAGTTGAATAATGGCTGCTTTTTGCGGTGTTAATGGGCATTTCAAACTTTTTCTTTTAAATTAACAGTTGATTTTCGAATACTCTGTGTCGCTTGAATTGTGTCGTTTAATAATTAAAATGTGAATAAAACTATGTTTATTTTAAAAATAAACTCTGTTCTAATTTGTTGCTTTAAATTTCATGTGCAAATAAATCAAACAATCTCCGGTTTATTAATTATTTTCTAAGGATTTGTAATTTTTTTTCGGAACTATACTACTGTGTCCAAAAAGAAAGACCAGTTTTCATTTTAAATTTCCCGGGAAATTTAATTTTTTTTTTTTTTTTTAGGTTGTTGGCACTGTCCTTGACATCTGTGTGATATTTCTCGTCAAAATATTCATTAGTGTTTGAGTTACGCTTGGCTTTGTGAGACGCTAAAACTCATTCCGGCGATTTTTGAAATGTCTGAATTAACTGAGGAAAGAACTTGCATTCAATTTTGTTCGCAGAAACGTATAGAATGTTGCAGAAGGCATACAGTGAGTTCTCCTATATCTGAAAGAAATGTTTAGAAGTTATAAAAACAGTTTAAAGAAGGCAGAGAACGCATTGAAGACGAAGAGCCATCTGGTCACTCTCAACCGACGAAGCTCACGTCCAAAAAATTAAAGATTTGGTGCTTGCAAACCGTCGATTTACAATTGGAGGCCTTGCTGATAATGTTGGAATTTCAAAGTTCCATTTTAAAAGATGTTTTCGGCCTCAAACGCATCAATTCTGGATTGGTACCGAAAACACAGAATGCGCCAGCTCACACTGCATTGATTCTTCGTGCCTTTTTCGCCAAAAATGAAACCCATATCGTTCCACAACCACCGAATTCACCTGATTTAGCCTCGTGCTACTTCTGGCTATTCCCTAAACTCAAAAGACCACTCCAGGGACACCGTTTTGAGTCGATCTAAGAGACATTTCAACAATCGCCGGAAACAGTTTTAACGTCTCACAAAGCCAAGCGTAACTCAAAAACTAATGAATATTTTGACGTGAAATTTCACACAGATTTCAAGGACAGTGCCAGTAACCAACAAAAGAAAAACAATTGAAATTCCATATGCCCGGGAAATTTAAATTGAAAACTGGTCTTACTTTTTGGACACAGTAGTATTCTTGTTGCATTTAGTTGTATTATGGATCCGTTTGCAAACTTTATTAAATTAATGTATTAAGAAGCATATGCTTCTGTCCATTACACGGTAGTTAGTGGCTTGTTATTGGCTAATATATAATCTACTATAAATGCAGTGTGTAGTGTTAGCATCATTTAACTCTATCGATTTCCCTCTCAACTCTACTCTAATCCTCTTAACCGATTCCCGTAATTAGAAAGGTAACAATAGTTTGTAGTATGGAATTCTATGTAATTCTCCTTCTGGATGTTTGTATTATTGAAGCAATAATGTGCCTTTAAATTTAAACTAATTTCCCATTTTATAGATTTGTGAATCATATAAAAAACACATTTTAGGAAAAGGAACTTTTTTACTAATTTGGGGGTATTTTTTTTTTCAATAAATTAAAAAAAATTTTCTTAACTAATAAATAGTCATGTTTGAGATTATATATATATATATCTCAATATTCAGCAAATTTTTTTTACGTCCTTAAAGATTTTTAAAAATTAATGCTATAATATCGAGTATTTTCTTTCGGAAGTGAACTGAATAACAAACAAGAAAGGTTGAGAAAAGTTTTGTCCTAAGTATAACAGGTATGAGTTGGCCTGATGGCCGAGTGACTAGTGCTCTGGCGCTCGGTGCCACAGATTTCGGGTTCTAATGCAGGCGGTGCCATGGCTGTTTGTAGTGGTTCGGAATCCACTTTAAACCGTAAAATGACTGTTGGGCATAAGGCTGACAACCCTACCCCGTAAAAAGAAAATGTATCCTGTTTCGAAATCTGTCAGTATACAGACGGCCATGGTCTAACATCAGCTGTAGTGCCAGGAGATTGGTTACATTTTATAAGAGGTATAAAATAAATAAAAAAGAATAAGAATGAAAATATGTATTCATTAGGGCAGACAACAATCTGCACCGAATGCATTCGTTATGATTGTGTTGGACTCCACCAATGAATTTGAACCTTTGTCCTCCTGCACTAGTTGCTATTGAAATCACTGCCTTTTTTACTATAAAATTACTAATCGAATTATCAACATATCTAAACAGAAATAAGTAGGTCTTCCTTCAAGACAGAGGTTGAAGAATTTACAAAACGATTTTTAAAAAATACACGAACTAAATAAGCATCTACTGATGAATCACATATGACAAATTAATTAAATATATTAATTTGGAAATAATTAGCAAATTAATTTACCATCATGAATAATAAAGAATGAAGAAAGATAAAAAAAAATAAGTTTAGATAAATAATTAAACATTTTACTTAAATTGGAACATCTAAAAAAAATGGTTAACAATCTGAAAAGTCCTTGATTATTTAATAGTATTGTAAATTTTTTTTATCCGTTTCTCTTACAATATTTTGGTCAACGCGAAAAAAGGAACTAAAAAAATAATAAATGTTATTAAAATGAAAACTTTTTATTCGTGAATATTGAAAATATTGATTTATTATATTATTGAAAAGACCATAAGAATTCAGGAATGATAAATTGCTATTGACTATTAAATTCATTCAAAATTATAATTATTACAAATAGATGAATAATTAAATGAAAACTAATAGTTTTCAGAATTATAATCCCTCAGCTATAACAAATTCCTATTATATTCATTGCATCTATTAAACTAAACAATTTTACTACAAGTTGCTAATATACACATTGAGTTACAAGTGTAAACTAATGTATTTACCTCCAACAATCCACAACACGGGCTCTGTTGGCTTGTTAATGCTCAATATATATCGAGGACTGTGAATCTAATGTGCATTATTATCGTTTCGCCTAATTATCTGCTCTCTCTCAAATTATATTGTGACACTGTTCTCAATTGATTCTCTTGCTGAAATGTAATAATAGATTTGGTAAATTAATTTCAGATAATATTTGTATTATTCTTTTAATGTGTTCTTATTTGCATTGCAGAAATGTTAAATTTGTATTGCTAATTATTATTTGATTTTAATAAATCAAACTAATACTTCTAGCACTCGGTGCCACAAGTTTCGAGTTTCAAGAATTATTCAAACATTCATGGCCTTCAGTGCCATGAATGTTTTTAGTAATTGTGAATCCGCTTTTATCCGTTGGTTCCGGTCTAATATGACTACTAATACTATAACACCTCACCACATCACATCATTGTGCCTGGAGCTGAGTTGTCCCTATTCAGTTTGGGAACGATGTGGGTGAGAAAGAAGTCTGACTGGGTTCCGTGACTCTCTACGGTCATATGAGTTCGGGACCAACGGCTTAAAGTGGATTCCGAACCACTACAAACACCCATGGCACCGCCAGGATACGAAGCCGATAACTGTGGTATCTAGCAAAAGAGCGCTAGCCACTCGGTCATCATGCCCCTGGTCTAATATGACTGTAGAGCGTTGGGTGTAGGGCTGACAACTCTACCCCGTAAAAAGAGAACATCTCTTGTCTCGTAATCTACCAGTAGGCAGACGGCCTTGGCCTACCATGGGGCTGTTGCGCCAATGAAGAAGACGAAATTAATATTATACTTACACTCTTTGTCCAGTTCTAATAGGCTGTAGCAAGCAGGCAAGAAGGGTTGGATTTGATTCTTGCTATTGTTGTTGCTACAATGCCAACTTTTAAAAAACAAGTAGAATCTCTGGAGATTAGGACCGACAGCTTAGCATAGACGAAGTTGGACTGGTCTGGACTGGATAGGATTGCATTGGATTATCTAGTTGTTTTCTCTGTTTGCAACGCTCAAATGTGAGGTAGTTACTCATGAAGAGTTATTTGGGTCTCGCCCATCCTTTTCAAAATCGGATTTTATCCTGCGACATCTCTTGACTATTAATTTTAGCGTTTAAATAGCTTCGGCATAATTATTCAAATATTGATTTATGGAACCAAACGTCACAAACAAGTACTAGTAAAATGTGTTAAATAAAGTAATTCTTTAGTCACCTTTTATTTCAAATTTTCGTTTTATTTGTGTGTGCATATTGCACTTTTACAAGTTACAGTTGCCCGTGGACTTCAAAAATAGCAAACAGAGTATTTTATTCTACTATTTCAACGTATTACTTTTTATTTGTACGGTTTAAAAATAACATGTTTTAAGAAATAGAAGCAAATTTATTTTAAACTCTATTTTCAATTTAGCATATGTGATGTTGATCTTATATCTTGCATTTCCATTTTAAATTAGTTCTGCTGGAAAAACAAAGTAATATATAAATAAATTAAAAAATAAAATCAGGTTTGCTAATAAGGCTTTTTCAAGTGAGTTGAAAGCAATATAACAGAAACTACGGCATATAAAGGGAAACAAAAATAATAATTACTTACAGAATACATTATTGGTGTCAATATGTATTCATAAATATTTTTTATTAAAGTGAAATTGTATGTAATTAAGTAAGAATCCACCATGCATTCTCACAAAAAGCTATAGATCTTTCTTCTTCTTGAACTGAAAGTTCATATATCTTTCTTTCAAGGACAGTTTGACCCTTAAGTTAGACTTTGTACTTTGCTCCTCCCCCTGACGTTTGCTTCTCTTTTTTTTTTTTTTTTTTTTCTTTTTTGCACGTTAGAGTTTGGTGCCGATAATGGGAGAGGGTGAAAGAGAAAAGGGAGTGTGTAGAGTCGAGCGAAGGGTTCCAGGGAGTACGGAGGATTAAAAGACTCTTAAAATGAACTGGCTTTTAAGATGGTTTTGTAAATATTTGTTATATAACTGTGCTTTGTGTATCATGAGTTGCAATTGTGCAGGGCTGCCTTTGCGGAATTTTAATAAATATGGCAGGTAAACATCGCGTTTTTATTTTGAGAAATAATTTAATTTTTATCCATTAACAACACTGAACCAAGACCACAGACATATCAGGTAGTAACATTTACTGTAGATTAGAACTTTTTGAACTCAAATAATTTTTAAAATAAAGTTTTTCCATTAGAGTTCATCTGTTAACAATGTATGTTTTATTGTCTTTTATTTATCTCCTATTCCTATTCTTATTATAATAAAAAGGTAGATATATATATATTTATAAAATAAATCATCAATCATAGTATGACTTCATTTATTTTCCTTACTTTGTTGCTTCTTTTAAACCGTTCTTACTTGTGACGGCAGAAAAGTTGAAAGATTTCAAATTTTCCTTTTTCTTATTCTTATTCCTTTGCACCACCGTTTAAACAAAACATGGCGCTCGGGCACAATTTTTTCCCCTTTTATATGCGAAATTTTTCTTCTTCGAACAGACATGTTCCAGAGATTTCATCCACGAACAAGCCCTCCTCTTTCTCCTGACTTAATCAATCTTTGGAGCGGGAAAAGTTCTGATGTTCCATCCCTCCTATTCTCGCTGACAAATAAATCCCCAGAAAACATTCCATTCTTCTCGAATGCGTGATCGAGTGCGGAACGTCGACTGATTTACGATTTGCCTCAACCTTCCTCGACAACTATCTGTGTCTTTGAAACGGGGAAAGATACGATTTTGTGCGGTGAAAAAAATAGTGAACTGAAGAATTATGCTTTTGATTCATACAAAACTATTTCCGCAAATTGGTCTTTTGGAATTAGAAATAAAAGGTAAAAAGAGAATGTTTTATTCTACAGAGAATGAGATTGTTGCAATTGGATTGTCTTAAATTGCTTTGCAATTGAAAAACTGAAATTTTGGGATTTGTTTTAAAAATTTAAACAGATGCAGTTTGTAACATACATCTGTTAAAATAACTAGATTTATGAAATTATAAATATTTCAAAAGATTTAAATTTACTTTAGAAAAAACTATATTTTATAAAAGTAAGTGATGAAAGGGGCCTGAGGGCCTTGTGACTAGCGCTCTGGTGCTCGGTACCACAGCTTTCGTATTTGAACACCTTCGCTGCCATGGATATTTGTAGAGATTCGGAATACACTTTAAATTGTAAATTCCGGTCTAATATGACTGAAGAGCTTTTGATGTAGGGCTGACAGCCTACATCAAACGCCTAACAGCCCCATGAAAAGAAAACATCTCCTGTTTCGAAATCTGGCTGTAAGCAGACGGCTTTGGCCTACCACGGGGCTGTTGCGCCAATGAAGAAGAAGAAACTAATACCTACACTCGTTGCACAGTTCCAATAGGCTGTAGCTAGCAGGCAAGAAGAGGAGGGTTTGATTCTTGCTATTATTATTGCTACAATGCCAACTTTAAAAAACAAGTAGAATTTATGGAGATTAGCACCAATAGTTTCGCTTTTACAGTTGGATGATCTATTGAGTTGTATTATAATAAAAAGGTGGATATATATGTATTAAAAATAAATTATAAATCACCTGATGTCTTCATTTATTTTCCTTACTTTGTTACTTCTTTTAAACCGTTCTTACTTCTGACGACAGGAAAGTTGAAAGATTTCGAATTTTCTTTTTTCTTATTCTTATTCCTTGTGCGACCGTTTAAACAAAACATGGCGCGGGGACACAATTTTCGCCTTTTATATGCGAAATTTTTCTTCTTCGAACAGACATGTTCCAAAGATTTGATCCACGAACAAGCCCTCCTCTTTCTCCCGACTTAATCAATCTTTGGAGCGGGAAAAGTTCTGATGTTCCATCCCTCCTATTCTCGCTGACAAATAAATCCGCAAAAACATTCCATGCTTCTCGAATGCGTGATCGAGTATGGAACGTCCACTGATTTACGATTTGCCTCAACCTTCCTCGTCTGTGTCTTTGAAACGGGGAGATGCGATTTTGTGCGGTGCGGAGTAAAAAAAAAAAAAAAAAAATCGTACTGAAGAATTATGCTTTGAATTCATACAAAACTATTTCCTCAAATTTGTCTTTTGGAATTAGAAATAAGTAAAAAGGGGATTGTTTTTATTCCTCCGAGAATGAAATTGTTGCAATTGGGTTGTCTTAAATTGGATTACAATTGTTGAAGTTTTGGGATTTGTTTTAAAAATTTAAACAAATACATAATTTTACAGTTTGTCAACATACATCTGTTAAGATAAGTAAATTATCGTACATTTAAATCTTTTGAAATATTTATTAAAGAAAGAGAATATTTTATAAAAGTAAGTGATTAAGGTCTGATGGAGAGTGACTAGCACTTGGTGCCACAGGTTTCGGGTTCGAATTCCAGTTGTGCTATGGATGCTTATAGGGGTTTGGAGTCCACTTGAAATCATCAGTCCTGATCTCATATGACTGTATAGCGTTGGGCATATTGCTGAAAACCTTACCCCGTAAAAAAAATAATAAATAAATAAATAAAAACATCTGCCACGAAATCTGTCAGTAGTTAGACGCCTTGGCCCACCATGAGACTGTTGTGCCAAGGAAGAAGAATTTGATAAAAACTAAAATTGTCATTCCAGAATATGAAATAAACTGCAATATTGATGTCACAAAAAAATTAAATACAGGAAGTGCTTCTGTGGATCTCAATTTCGCTCTTATTTAAGCCAAAAAATAATCTCGTGTTGTTATTGAAAAAGGAATCTTGAGTATACATTATAGTAGTAATATAATAAAGCTCGCATTGGAATTGCAGTCTTGTGTAAACAGAATCATCATGTAATCATACATCGTGACTTTTATTTTACATATGCTATACTTTTTTAACTTTTACTAACATATGCGATGATAGCTTGACAATCTTTGGCAACAATCTTTACTATTGGCTATTATTACTACTCTATACTGTTGACGAGAAGGGAGAAAAAGGTCTATTATCATTCAACGATTTTTAAAAGAAATGATTCATTTTTTTTTCAGCTGCATATAACAGTAGATTTAATTTTTCTAAATATTCGGCATTTTTATCCTATTAATAAATTTTCTTGAATAATATTTTTTATCCAAAACGATTAAAAAAATAAAACTTTCATTTATATTATAAACTTTTTGTAATGTTTTATGAAATTTCATCTAGAATTATCAGAGTTATGGACAAAATAACATTTCTAGTATCTATTTATCTTTAATAAGCACATAGTTAAATAAATATATGACTTGAGAATAAGTATTTCAGGTATCTCTCTGAATTTTTCTGAATCGCTATGTAACATGTTTACGTTTTTTTAAGAAATGAGTACTTGGAAAAGAAGCTAAGCGGCGATACAACTCCAATTGTAGTATGAAACTGACGGGGGTGTTTGCTTCAAGTTTCTGTATCTTTAGAATAGGGGGACGCACTCTATGTCATTATTACTCTATGGTATACATCAAGCAATTCGTGTTAGACAGGAAATTGGTGTTGACGTTGGGAATTTGATAATTAAGTTAAGAAGAAATAAAATTTTCTGCGCTGAAATTAAAAAATTGTTGTTAATGTCGGTCTACAGTTTAAACAAGCATTTTTAACATTTTTAACAAACTCATAGTAGACAACCAAGAATTTTGAATGTTGTGGCGACAACCTTTAAGATTTATTTTTTATATCTTCTGAATATGTTGTATAATAATTAATAATATAACGTAATATAATTAATAATATATTTGTATAATAATCAGCAATCATGGTGAACGGCAACTTTTTGTCAATATTTCTTACATAAATTTTGAATATAAACTAAATTTTTGTTCTTCTTTGAATATATGTTGGTTAACATTAAATAATAACAAATTCAAAATAATTTTTACTATTTAGAATTGTTCGAAGTACAGATTTGGAAGGAATCCCAATTTTTAGTGAGTTTTATGTACTTGAAAATGTGACGTGAGTAATCTGAAATATCCAGACTAAATAAATATAAATCAAGCTTTATTGTATCATAATGGTAGAAGAAATTTAAAAAGACATGATGAATTTACTCAAGTATATGACATGAATGAAACGCGACTTTTGTAGTTCGTTAAAAACAACAAGTGGGGAGGATTTACATAACTGGGAAGAAGTTTGTTATTTGTAAGTGTTATCTTTCTAAATTTTCAAAAAGTTTTAAGATGCTGCTATGTTTCAATAAACACTTACGTTTTTATTTGTAGAGGTTTCTTGCATAGAGACAAATGCCCTTGTGATAAAAATTACTTAATATATTTTTTCTGATCGAATTAATAAATAACTTTTCTAATTATTATATTAATATTTTTTCAATGTGTGTTTTCTGGACTTAATCGCATTGAGCGACTCAATAGTATCAGTGAGCAGGTATTATATTAAAATTATAGACAAATAAGACAATGTTGTATACATGTTCTTGCAAACATTTTTGTTGTTGGAAATCGGGGCCTTCGTGTTCTTCGTATGTATGCCGTGAAAGTACACGGACTGTCAGTGGGGGCAGGATTTATATTGGAGAAAATTTGGAAAATTCCCACCGGATAACTTGACGATCGATGAGATGTTCTATAAACAATCGCGATCGAATCTCCTTTCTTTTGAAAGCAATGATTGCAACAGATGTCGCCAATAGATTCTAACCTGGGCCCTCTTGTACATTAACATTACCACTGAGCCTCCAGTTGACAAACAAAGCATTTTGAGAACAATTTTTTAAATTATTTTATGAAATATATCTGCAGATATAAAAAAGAAATATATTTTATACAAGAATAAAATACAAACAATTGATTTTCTTATAAGAATAATAATTGCCAATAGCGAACGAGTTCCAGCATAGGTCACAAATTATTACTGAGGATATTTTGAAAATATTAATAGCGATTATACTTCTAGAAACCTGAACTTTCGAAAAAGTAGAATAACCGGCGGGGATTCTTGAAATTGATGAAACTGTACCAAAGCGGTTTTGTACAAAATGTTTGCATAAGATTTCCTTGTTCAAATTTATCTTTGGAATAAAAAACTGCAACTTTTATTCGTTTCAAAAGTGGAATCTATGGCAGTAATAGCTACTTTATTTACAAAGGTCTTTGGATATTGAAGTAATGGGCTTATATTTCTTTTGTGGAATTCTTGTTCAAGATATAAGTTGGCAAATCATACACTATATATCATGGGCTTGATACGATATATTCGGTTGAACAGAAAGAAATGTTTTAACTTTATGACCTAAACAGAGAAGTTTAACTATGAAAGAACTTATGAAGTTAAGAACTATGAAATTTATTATGAAAGAAAAGTTTAAATTACCTAAATTCAAGTCCATATGACTTGCCCAAAATCGATTTTGATACTACATTTTTAAAAAAATTATTTTAATCTTAATATCGTGGTTTTTATTTTACACTCCATTAAACTTATATTTTTATTTTTATTTTCCAGAGACGTGATAAAATATGATAAGTTGTATATTATCCATATCATCCTTTTTGAGTTTAGGCTCCATGGAGATACTGCAGAAGCAACTCGAATTATCTGTCTGTTGTATACAGTATCTGTAAATGAAATTCAAGTTCAATGTTGATTTAAGAAATTCTGGGAATAGAAATTTAGTGTTGAAGATGAATGGAGGAGTAATTGGCAAATGTAGGTTGTTGATGATGTTTGAAAGCATGGTAGAGTCAGAACGTCATCTAACAATTGGAGAACTAGTTGGTAGTTGATTTTTTCAAGCTGGTGTTTGGGTTTTTGACAAAAGCTTGTCACTACGACTATCTTGGTTTCTTTCGTTCGGTGGTTCAGTTTGTTTTATTAGTCGCAGCTTTTTGGTCCGAGAAGTCTTGATCAATCAATTGAAACATTTATTGAGGTTTCACTTATTTATATACAGTTAGTATTTATAAATTATACAGGGTAGGGAATTGATCTTAACACTCCGGTGGTAACGGCTCATCTGAAGGCGCTGCTTCGCGTTGTCTAACAGAGCTTGCAGATCAAAACCGTCAGCAATGAATAAATGTTAGCACATAAATAGTCAAAAGAAATGAAATTAATCCTTTTTTAAAGAGTATAATGATTGAAGATGAAAAGGAGATACTTTAACACTATTCGAAAAAGACGAAGGTTAAACCTAAAAGAAAAACCTATTCCATCCGCAAAATCAGGATTGCAACCAAAGAAGGGTTTTCTTTTTGATGAGATATGAACTGCTTGATAATAACCAAACTATCACTTCAGATATCAACTGACAACAATTAAAATAGACTTTATTAACTAAACGTCCTGCATTACATAATAGAAAAGGTGCGATCCTTCAAGACCTCACTCTACGACTAAATCAATAAAGGCTGAATGAATTTGAATAAAAATTTAAACCTCATCCACCTTATAGTCCAAACATAAGTCCCATCTGATTATTATTTGTTTAGGTCACTGCAGCATTTTCTTAATGACATGTACAGGAAATCAAAAATTCTCTAAATGAGTATTTTTGTTAAAAAAACCAAAAAGGTTTTTAATCAAAAAATAATTATTATTACTTGAACTAGTTGGTAGTTGATTATATGTTATAGAAAATGGTAGAGAATATATTAATGATTAAATGTGTGTAAGAATAAATATTTTTTTTTCTTTTCAAAATTGTTTACATAAAATTTGCATTACTTTCCATTGACCTAGTATAATGAATCTTTTTATGCAGCGCTGTTGTTTGAGAAGTATAGAAAGAATATAATTTGATGGAGAATGATAAATATCAGATGATTGTGAAACGAGTTTAAGCGAAGTGCATGATATAATTATTCAGATCAAATTTAGGGTTGTGCTGGAAGGAATGTTTTATTTTTGTGGAATGTTTACAACTGAATTGATTTGAAGTCGATGTTGTAGTTAACTTATGTAAATATCAATAACATACAGTGATAGCTTGAGATAAGATAAGATACGATTGTATTCTCCTCAAGGTTCTGTAAGATTCTTATGCTCTCTGACATCATTTTAATTTTGGCAATTAAATAGTTCCGATACTAAATAATGTCTTTTACTCTTCGTTAAATGCGCATTAGATGACTCAATAATTACTATACAGCTAAGTCTTAAAGTGAATTTCAAAGGAACTGCATGTGTTTGTGGACTCTTTCTAACACTAAAACATGAACAAACAATAAAACGATATCGATTGAAAGACTTATAAATAAGTAGCCCGTTTTACAAATTGTTTGAGATCATGAAAGAATGTCCAAATAATTTATTTATCAGGATTATTAAACAAAACTTCGATGAAAAAAACGAAGCAATCCAAATTAAAAAAAAAAAAATCTATGTCTGTCGACGTGATATTTATTAAGCTCACTATAAGAAAAGGATGGAAGGAAAATGATACACTCGTAGAAGGCAACTAAATAATCACAGCTGCACGCGAACAAGGCTGGACACGTACGTTCTGTTGCCACAGATGCAAGCGATACTAACTGCAATTTTGCAACTTTCAACTGTTATTTTTTTTTGTTTGAAATCGAATGAGTGTTGAGTTATCATTGTTAAATAATTTCCAGTATGCAAGTCTGTATTGAAAACAGTTTAATTTTTGTAAATAAACAATTTCTGGGCACCCGTGTGTAAGAATTTGAGAACACTTAACTGGAAACTAAGTTTTTGAACTCTTATATATATTTAAAAAATCATACATACTATAGAGCAACCAATAAGAAAGATTTCTTGCATATTACTCATAACAATTTAAATCATAGAACGAATCGGATAGGACAAAAAACAGGATAAAACTTTTTTATCATAATTTTAGCAGTGCATATTTTCGATTTTAGTGGGAAAAAAGTATTCTCAAATAAACTGTATCTGAAACAAAAGCAAGTAATATAAAAAAAAAAAAAAATTTAAAGTCACCTCCTACTTTTTTCACTATATTGCAGAAAGTCCTTTATAAATAAAGTTAAAATTTTCCTCTTACATCGGGCGCCATCTATTGGTAGATGCATGCAACTTAAATATAAAAAAACTAAAATTAATTAATTAAATTTAATTACTGAATTAATATTTGAAAATACTGTATTAACATCAATTGTCAAGTTCAAAAAAATGTATTTGAACTTGAGTGGATGAATAAAAAGTATTTTATTAACGATTGAAAATTTGAACAAGATATATATAGGGAGAGTGTGAGCTAATAGAAGGAATTAAATAAAGCAGGGTTTAAATCAATAGATGTTGTTAATCAATACATTTTTCTTTACCATTTAAGATACGATGCAACTATTGTTAAGAAGATATTTTGCTTATCTAGGTACTAGAAATTTTATGATTTTTAATAAACGTTTTATTTGTGTACATTTTATGAACGATTGAAAATTTAAATAAGATATATATATATATAACGAGTGTGTGAACTAATAGAAGGAATTGAAAAAAAAAACTGATCCATTTAAGCGTTATTGTTATAAATAAAAACAATAAAAAAGCAAGAATCTCTGTTTTTAAAATGGTATCAATGGATATAAAACAATGCCAAAGGACAGTGGAAACAGAACTCAGGAAGTTATGCCTGCGATGATTTATGCAACTTTTTCTTTTTTCCTCTTTGGTTTCTTTCAGAGCGTACATCAAAATCTCGGCGTCGTTTTTCAAAAAACTCTTTTTCTTTCAGTGCCTCTCTCTCCATTTCTTTTTCGGCGAAGTCGCGTTTCCTCCTAAATCGAGTTTACTGCTTCACCGGAGAAGAAGACTTAAAAAATGATGTTTTAATGCGCCTTTATGAATACACCAGGAACACCAGGGCAGATACAGGGTGTACGTTTAGCCTGCATCTGCTCAGAGAAGAGCGGTCCAAGTCATTAATGGTGGTAGAGTAAGTGCATGCCGAGATTAATGGAGCTTGGATTTGTAGCACAATCTGAAGTTGGCAAAGGAACACTTGGAGGAATTGTTGGGATTTAACAGAACTACAGGATTAAATGGAACAATAAATAACATAAAGTAAACGAACAACTACTGAAATTCTGGATTAGTAAATAAATTTTAAACTGCTGTTTAAAAGCAGAAAATTTGTATCCTTGTCTAATAAGAAAAAGTTAATTTCTATGTAGTAAAAAAAGATATATTCATTTTTTAATTTATAAAATTGCATAACTTTATAATATATTTGAGAAGGAGTCGTCTGTAAGTTAGCGCGTCTGGCTTCCTCAATAAGAGAACTTGGTTCGAAACCACATGTGTGTTTCCCTGTTTGGCTATAATTGCTTCCACATTAGTGCTTAAAAATTTTGATATCTGCTCGCCAAACCGGGTTTTATGCATTTTAGATGGAAATCGAAACGTATTCTGTTTAATTTGTCAGCTTTCAGGGGAAATAATTATCGCTCAGTGTGGTTTCGGTTTTTGGCCATGCATCAAAACATTTATGAACTTCTGGAAGATGATTGGAGGCCCGATCGTAAGGGAAGATAACGGGGCTTAACATTCGACCAAATGTTTCAAATCTTCAATTTCTTCCTTGTAGGTCGATAAGGTACGAATAAAGATGTGAATTCCCATGATTATCTATTATAAGAAGGTTTCATCTTAAACTATGCCTGCTGTATAACAGCGCTCCTATTTTGTATGCCGGATTACAATGAATCTTTCATATATCTATCATTTTAAATAAATAAAAAAATAAATCTCTCATTTCTTGTATCAAAATACTCAAGTTAAGCATTGAAAAAACAACATAACATGTTAATCATCTGTTTAGAATGCTGATACTGATCATAGTTATGCACTCTTAGGTCTGAACCGCAAACTGAAAGGTGAACGTTTCGATCTGCTCTTGTTGAATCGTTCAACGCTTGTTTTGATGCCAGGTCTCGATCTTGGCTGTTATCTTAGTTCTGTTTCACGGCACTACAGTAACCTTATATTCTTACTGAAGTTGTCTTTACAGTATCGTCCATTGGAGGATGTGGCGTTTCAAAAATTCGTCACGTAATTAATCCTTATTGAAATGGTTTCCAGATTAAATGGAACAAAATACATGGTCCTTTGTATTATAGATCACTCTTTGGCAATATCACATTTGGTGGAAAATGAAAAATTCGTGCCAAATCAATGTACCAGCGCCAAATACTATTTCTAATAATAATAATAATATAAAATATCAAAATATGTTTACAAATGTGGGAATAAAAAAAAAAACTTAAAAAAAGAGGTTTAGGTAGAAGTCATGATGTTAAACAATCTATTAAACACTAATTCTTGGTAATGAAGTGATTTCCCATTTGTGGCTTCGTTTCGTCAATAGAGGAGCAAATGAGAAAAAAATTGACAAGTACTGAGTGATCTATTGTTTAAACATTATAGGCTAAGAGTCGAAGTGAAAAAAAAATAGAAAAAATATTGTTTAGCTGTTGTTAATTTTATTCTAGCTATATTGAACTTTTAACCGATTATCCCAAGTGCATTCAGATCTTGTATTAGTCTAATTACCTTACTATTATTATTATGAGTCTTATTCAAATTTGCCCGGGCAAGAATTGGTTTTTAATTCTGGACTAAAACGAGTATTTCAGATGACTTTACATTATTCTAAGACAAGCATTAATTGCGTAAGAGTACGAGTTGTTTTACTTCATTTGTTCACGTTGTATTGTTTCGTTATACTGTACGTCTGTCAATAGTCATTTTATCGCCATTTTAAGTTGTTTTTCAGACATTGGACTCGATTTTCTTAAGTACCCAAAAGATTGACTGTGTGCTATTTTTTGCTTAGGACTTCTGCCTTTATTTATTTATTTATTTTTAAACCAGTCAAAGTGAAGACATTTTATGCGATAATAACAGCGAGATGTCGTATAATGATCTCAAAGGCTAATAAACCAAAAGAATGTAGTGCTAATTCAATTCTGTAATCCTAATAGCTAAATTTATATTTGAATTCCTATAATAAATAAAACAGGATAAAAACGTATTGATCACAATATTTAACAACACATATTTCCCATTTCAGTGAAAAATTAATTTTGAAACAAATCTGTACTAAAAAAAAAGATACTTCAATGTTTAAAATAGTGTTTCAAATTGAAATTCAGTAGGCTCTACTGTTGAGATAAAAGAGAAAAGCTTAAATTCAGCGCTGACTTGCACCGCTTTTAGCGAAAATTTTTATGCAAAGTACCTTACAAATAAGATCACGTCGGAACAGCGCAGAAATTTTTATGGAGATAAAATAATATCAGCGGTCATCACCTTTTCGTTGCGTGTACTGAATATTCGCTCTTTTATCCTTCCATTTTATTTTATTTTTATTTTTTTAACGCTCGGAAAGTAACGGCAGCTGTTTTTATAAATTCTAATATGCAGGCGGTTGAGCAGAAAGAAGGGAAAAAAAAAGCAAACTTAGAATGAAAATATATGCATGTTTTAACTCTTTTATCTTTTTAACAGCGTACATACCAATGAAAAATGTTCTTAAAAGGGGTTTTCTAGCATCTTGGAGTTTTCCTGGACCATTACCTTTTTTCTCGGCAAACATTAAAAATTTATTCTACATGAAAAATGGCAGTTTGATTTTTTTACAGGTGGTTCTGTCGTTATGCAAAGTAAAGCACACACAAAAAAAAAGTTCTTGTCTGTTAATAGGCTAATAAATTTCAGAACTTTTTTACATTTCAGACATTTGGAATAGTTATTGGTGCATTTAAGAATCTGTTATTTGATAAGATTTCGTACGTGATGATATGTAGGATAATATATGTGGTCTAAGTGAAGAATTATGTTTACCATTAACTTTACTTTTCTTGAGTAATATAGAATGGTTCATTTTAAGAGTTATTTAAAGTAGTTAGAAACAGAATTGAATTCTTGTTTAGCTTTATAATTTTCAAATAATAATTATAATTTTTAATTTAATTTAATGAGAAAATTTACTTAATTATGAAATAACTATTGAATTTATAAATCTAAGTATTTTTCTCATTTGTAATAATTTTTAATGTAGTAATTTAATTGTAGTCGTGCTTTCACTAATATTAGTTTAAAAAAATATGAAATTTTCTAAAGATTTGACCTATTCTTTTTCAATGTCACAACAGCTCTGTGGTGGCCCAAAGGCCATCTGCTTACTGTCATATTCCGAAATATGAGTTATTTTCTTTTTACGGGGTAGACGCCCAACGC
This sequence comes from Caerostris darwini, assembly GCA_021605075.1. Classification (NCBI taxonomy): domain Eukaryota; kingdom Metazoa; phylum Arthropoda; class Arachnida; order Araneae; family Araneidae; genus Caerostris; species Caerostris darwini. Next base: position 137,148 of record BPLQ01005810.1, on the reverse strand, counting down.
TATTGTTTAAAGTGTATTTTGAACTACTATACGCATCCATGGCACCACCGGAACTCGAGCTCGAAGCCAGCGGTACCGTGCGCCAGAGCGCTAGTCACTCAACCAACCACAACCATGTGGATGTAGATCAATTTGTTTTATAATTATTTCTGTATCTCTTTACATTGCATGCACAAATCGGTCGTTTTATGTTGTATAGTTGAGATTGTATTAAGATGGATAAAATTAAATTATTATGCAAATATAATTGCTAAATCTCTGAATTTCATAAAAGTTATTATTTAATACTGCATTTTGATTTATTAATTGCTAATTTATTTTAATCTTTAAAATCTTATGTAAGTATGGAAATCATAGTTAATGTTTAAGTATATGAAATATCAAATATTAATTGTTCATTATTAAAAACACATGGACAATCTCACTATGTGATTGTCAAGAAAAAATATTTCATTTTTTCCGTTATCTTCAATTTGGTCGCAATCTGTCACCTAACTGCTTATATACTGTAATTACAAGGTACACACAAACCTGTTTTATGAGAGTCCTTTTTTGGTGTTTTATCTGTTTTGTGTGGGAGATATTTTATATGGGATTTTGCGCACGTGTGTGTGGTATAGTAAAAAAAAATTCCATCAAATAAAATTAATTTGAGAAATGCAATTTGAAAAGAAAACAGATGGCTGTCAAAACGATAGACAGATTAACAAGTAATATTAAAAAGAAAATTTAAGTCAATTCCTACTTTTTCACTCTATTGCAGAATAGTCCTTTACTAATAAAGTTGAAATTTTTCTCTTACATCTGGCGCCCTCTATTATTAGATATATGCAACTTAAATCTAAAAAAAAAACTAAAATTAATTAATTAAATTTAATTAATGAACTAATATTTGAAAAAAATTGTAATAACATCAAGTATCATCCACTACAAGTTCAAAAAAATGTATTTGAACTTTAGTGGATGAATCAAAAGTATTTTATGAAAATTTGAACAAGATATATATACAGCGTGTGTGTGAACTAATAGTAGGAATTGAAAAAGGACCCAACAGATGGCTCACCCGATATTATATCATCACATTACCAAGAATTTTATTAAATGCAACATAGTTCTACATTGCAAGATTTTGATTTACTTTTTTTCTAAGTAGGACCTTATTTATACAATCCCTATATACCGCATAATTTTTTTAAATGTGTTACAAATAATATGTTTTATAGCTACTTATTAAGTTTCAAGTTATTTTTTTTATGTGATTTCTGTCATGCAGTCCTTATGCCCCTCACAAAAACAGGTAGTGTTATTCACCAGCAGTCTCGTAATAAATATACCCGCAGAATTCTGAAGCACGATTTTCAGTAACTGTCTCTCTTGACGTTTACTAACCATATTTATAGTATATTTTAAAGGTGAATATAAAATAAAAATGGATTTTTCTGTATAAAAAGAACAAGAGATTTGTCTGCCTGTTTATATCCGCAAAATTTAAAAACTATAACACAGAGGTTTTTTTTATTTTTATTTAAATACCTTATTTTTTTATTCTTCACGCAAATCATTTTTCTATTGTTAAAAAGGAATTACAAACAGGAAATGGCGTCATAGCTGTTTATATTTTCTTATACATTGTGATTCAACTTTTTTTTATGTGTAGAATCTTTTCATTTTTATGCATTGCTTTTAGTGAGGTTAAATCAGAAAGAAATATCTCTTATCTATTGAACCATAACCTGATCAGGGCAATAGTTAACATTTGTTATTTTTATTTTTAATCGCTATTACAATAGATGTTTTTCACTAGTGATTAAGATTGTTTTAAAATGTATAGTTTTTATATTCCTCTGATGAAAATATAGAAGTTTGCGAATTCAGTATGATTATAATGTTTATTAACTTATCTCTTCATTTTAAAAAAGAATTGTATTATGGAAACTAACTTTTTCCCCTGCAGTCTTGTCTACTAATCCAAAATAAAACTGTTTGTTCTTAAGTAACCACCATTAAAAACCAATCAATGAATTGCAAATTGACACCTTGTGAGATATTTATCTTAGCATTTCTTTTGAAATATATATGTGTTTTGTTGCAAATTTTCATTATAATCACTTAACTGTTAAAAATAAAAACTAATACTTAAGTAACCATTATTAAAATCCAATCAAGGAATTGCAAAGTTACTCTTTATGTGATATTTACCTTATCATTTCTTTCAAAATAAAATTTTTTTTTTTGCAAAATTTCATCATTATAATCACGTTACTGTTAAAAATAAAACCTGATACTTAAGTAGCCATCATTAAAATACAATCAATGAATTGCAAATTTACTCCTTGTGAGATATTTACCTTATCATTTCTTTAAAAATAATATTTATCCATTTTTTTTTTTTTTTTTTGTAAAATTTCATCATTATACTCATTATAATCATGATTATATCATACTGTTAAAAACAAAAACTGTTTTACTGTCACTTTATCTACTAGTTAAAAACAAAAACTGTTTTCACTGTCATTTTATCTACTATTTAAAAATAAAACCTGATACTTAAGTAACCATCATTAAAATCCAATCAATGAATTGTAAATTTACTCTTTGTGAGATATTTACCTTATCATTTCTTTCAAAATAATATACTTTTTTTTGCACAATTTCATTATGATCACGTTATTGCTAAAAATAAAAACTGATATTTAAGTAACCAACATCAAAATCTAATAAATGGATTGCAAACTCGTTCCTTAGAGATATTTATAAAGAGATATTTACCTTATCATTTCTTTTAAAATACTATTTATCCATTTTTTTTGTAAAATTTCATCATTATAATCACGCCATTTATTTCTAATCCTTTCTATTTAAGTGAAAAATATCACGATAAACAAAAAGCATTGCTTGAAGTAAAATCGATTGCCATTATCCATCCATCTCTATGAATCATACTGCATAACAATTATTGCCGCTGGACCCCTGACCTCTCCTTAAAGAGTGATTGGGTTTTAATGAAGAAAAAAAAACCCGAAGTCGGCAAAGAAAAGGCCTCTGCAAAACATTCTCGCCGACAGCATAGAGCACGAGTCAAAAATGCTTAATTAAACATAAATTTCTATCATTTGCTGCACCTGCTGATAGCGTCAGAAAAACTGACTGATGTCATCTTTACAAGGAAGAAAAGTGATTTTTTTTTCTTTCTTATTTCTTCGTAATTCATTGGTGTTTTCTAACATTCTTGTTTTTTTCACGCACTTATTTTTGTTAACGAAAGGCATGCTAACATCTTTTTAATACAGCGAACCTCATCTTGAAGCCTTTGCACACACTAGTATGATATACATTTTTGTTTTAATGTTGTATATTTGTTTTGTTCAATTGTTTTTTAGGCATTAGAATGGTATTAGTACAACATTGTATTTCCTAAAAAGAGAAGTATTACGCAATTCTAATATTTTTACTAACTTTTGCAAGACTTTTCTGACATATGTATTTATTTCATATTTATATCCGCAATTTAGTGCTAACTCCGGCCAACATTTAAACAAAATACGTAGAATTATAACCACCAGTCATATGAAAATTTATTAACTCTTAAAATTGTTTTATAAAATAGTTATAAATTTTATCATTTTTCGAAATTCTTATAAAACTGCGATATATAATTTTTAAGCTGCATATTTTATCTTGCATAATACTTCAAACTAATTATCTTGCATAATACTTCAAACTAATTATCTTGCATAATACTTCAAACTTTCTTGCATAATACTTCAAACTAATTATCTTGCATATTTTAATTATCTTGCATAATACTTCAAACTAATTATCTTGCATAATACTTCAAACTAATTATCTTGCATAATACTTCAAACTAATTATCTTGCATAATACTTCAAACTAATTATCTTGCATAATACTTCAAACTAATTATCTTGCATAATACTTCAAACTAATTATCTTGCATAATACTTCAAACTAATTATCTTGCATAATACTTCAAACTAATTATCTTGCATAATACTTCAAACTAATTATCTTGCATAATACTTCAAACTAATTATCTTGCATAATACTTCAAACTAATTATCTTGCATAATACTTCAAACTAATTATCTTGCATAATACTTCAAACTAATTATCTTGCATAATACTTCAAACTAATTATCTTGCATAATACTTCAAACTAATTATCTTGCATAATTTCAAACTAATTATCTTGCATAATACTTCAAACTAATTATCTTGCATAATACTTCAAACTAATTATCTTGCATAATACTTCAAACTAATTATCTTGCATAATACTTCAAACTAATTATCTTGCATAATACTTCAAAAACAATAATACAAGATGTCTGTGCGTATGACTAAACTTAAAAGACAGGTTGTTTATTTTTAGTACTAATACAAGTTTTTTATATTTATAACTAATCTAAAAGACGAGACATCTATGTTTATTACTAATCTAAAAATTAGATGACTTTTTTTATTACTAATCGAAAAATTAAGGTATCTAATTATTGGATCTATTTCAATACTAAATGACAAAAATAACACAAATGGAACAAGGGGAAAAGGCTAATTACTTAAAACACAGTTTTAAGAGTTAATAAATTTTTATATGGCTTTATAGCGTCAAACGTTGTAAAGTGTTTCTCATTGATAGTCGGTTGACTGGTGAGAGTTTTTTCGACTTTCTCCCAAATGAACCACATTTTCGGTTTGATTTGGTTTACTTTGTCGCTCTACAGTCATTTTGTGCACACTTTGGGCTAATTAGACCGGGACTTACAGTTTAATGTGGATTCCGAACCATTAACAAACATCCGCCAAAATTCGATTCTGAAGCCTGTGATACAAAAGGCCAGAGCACTGGCCAATTGTCCATTAGGTCGACCACATTTTTGGAGTCCTACGAGTTGCTTTTTTCGACTTTTTCGACCTATAGGGGATCATATACAAATAAAAATAAATGAAGACAACATTTTCTGTTTTAAAACTGCTCTGGCAAGCCAGTGGTTTATTTATGAATAATCATAACAACGAGTTAACATACAGTACGTACAATTAACATAAGATTTCATTCACAACAAAGATTTCATTGGACTCATATAATTATAAGGATTTACATCAGTTTTAGAAAAATAGGCAATGATCTATAAATATTTCCACATGTACCTCTGAATTGATTACATACTCTAAAGTTTTAAATAGACGATACAACTTCAAAAAAAAAAAAAAAAAAAAAAAACCCTATCCAATGAGGCATTATTACAATTATCGAACAACATTTTAGAATCCTAATAAAATGAAAGATGAGGCCCAACAACAAATAAAAAAGTACTTTAGAACGTGAAGTCTAAATACACACACACACACAAACAAAATATTTAAACTTCAAACGAACGGATTAATGACATAAATATTACTGATTAAAACTTCTCTTTTGTATTTTATGGTGTGTATTTTCAAAATTTCCATCTTAACACAAAAATGGAACAACTATAAATCCCAGTATCTCTCCAAAAGCCAAACAATAAAGGCAAATATTTATCATTCAAAATATTTACCTCCATTAATCAAAGCGCTGGGGGGAATTCTGTAATAAAAAAGAAGGGTAAATATTTATTGGTCCATCAAGCTCTTAAAACAAGTTCATAACAGCAATTTTAAATTCATTGTTCATTTAAAGAAGAAAAATATTCCTCTACAAATTAATATCCTATCATATATTTAAGTCACAAACGCACGTAAAAAAGAAAGTGACAAGCTAAGGAGATTAATCAGGATTTTCACTGCATCTCAAGACAACCTTAAGCCATTCCAATTTGTCCCGCGCAACAACATTGTGTTCCACCACACTTCTGGTGCTATCGCCTTGTAGCTCTTTTAATACCACCTGCACATTTTATGGCTCTTTTGCAAAGCTTTATCAGCTTTACGAGCCTTGGGTGTATGATTATAACATCTTCGATCACTTCTTTACTACGAAACAAAAAACCACCTGCCTATACTATATGTTTGTTTCTCTTGCATCGGCCATTTTCTGGTTGATGTTTATCTGCCCATAAATGACCTCGATTACATCTAGTTACTACAGTGGTAGAGGAACAAAATCACTGCATTATTTAGACGTTGTACAGTTAAGAATAAATAAATAAATAAAAGATAGAAGCAAGGCGGGGGGAGATGTTTGTCTTATTCGTAATGACAGTGATCCATGTTGAATCGATTTAAATTTGAAATAAGCCATCTGGGCGGTTTTGGGTTAATGAGCTGGTATGACATGAAATTATGTTGCATCGATTATAGATTTTGATCGCCTCGGATGATGTATATTGATTTATTGGCGCTTTTTTTATGTTTGGCTGTCGTTTTGGAAGGTTGGATATGAGTATCTGTTTTATTTAAAAGACTGATTTTATAATGGATTCATATTAAAGATGCATAGACAGTGTTCCACGTTCAAGCATAAATAAATATATATATATATAAAAATAAAAATGGATATAATGGATATTTTTAAAATTTTGATCAAAGATTAAAGCAGAAAACATTATCCAATTTAACTTTAATATAAAAAAAATTACGTAGATAAGGATCTTGCATTCCGATTGGCACATTATTGATAAATGATCTGACCTTTTACTTTGCAATAAAATGAAAATTATTCAATAAATATTATTTACCCAATATTAAATTTATTACCAATAAATTTATTATGTCTACGGTATTTATTGCTAGAAATATGGTTCATTTGGAAATTGAGCTAAATGAAGGTGGGGGTTGTTGCTAAATAATACAGTAAAATGTCAACGCATATTTACGAACAAATATGAGTATAAAAAAAAACCTCCGACTAAAACCAATTGATAAAAATAATTTGACCTGCTCTATTACTTATTCTTTCAACTATAAAAACTACCAAATAATAAAACACTTTTTAAATTAATAAGCCATACAATAATTATTTGCTTATTTGGCATTTTAGTATTTATTATTGTATATAATGAAATATATTTATTATTTATGTGTGTGTTAGATGATTTGGGCCTTCTCAAGTTTGTAAATCCATGATTCCTAAGAATCCGATGAAAAAAGAAATTCAAAATTTTTTTTATTTTATTAAAGTTTTTTTTTTTTAAATTTTGATTGTATTTATTTATTCATTTTTTTTTTTTTTTTTTTTTTTTTTACTTTTTAAGTGTAGCTTTTGTTTACATATTACGGATTCATTTGAAAAAATTATTTGCGTTTTAATACTATATGAGATCAATAATTTCATAATTTAAAAAATTTAACTGTATTTCGTTTTTAAAATGCATTTATTGTTTTGCATATCCTTTTTTAAATTCTAATAACTTTCATCATTTAAAGGATTTTAATAAAATATTGTCAATGCTGTATTGCAAATGACATTTTTTCGGCTGATTATATATATAACAGGTGGGCTGAAACGCTCTTAGGCTGCCACATAGATGGCACTACTAGCATTAAATCCATATGATTTTTAGTTATTCCTAACTTTCAAAAGACACGTGTTTAAATTTGACAGCTGTTGCACTATTAGTATGTGAGTTATAGCATTTTTAGTGAAGTTATAGCATTTTTAATGTTCATCACGTGCAGTCCACTCGGCTGACTGTCGATTGGACTCTGGTGTGAAATGATGGAGCCATGTTTCACCCATTGTCACATATCGACGCAAAAATTCGGGTTTATTACGATTGAACAGCTCCAAACACTGCTTAGAATCATCAATTCGTTGTTGGTTTTGGGTCGATTGTGAGCTCGCGCGGCACCCACTTTAAACAGAGCTTTCGCATATCCAAATATTCATTCTCGATATGTCCAACACGTTCCTTTGATATGTTTAGAGTCTCAGCTATCTCAATCAACTTCACTTTACGGTTATCAGAAATTATTTTGTAGACTTTTTTGATGTTTTCGTCGGTTTTCGTCAGCCTCTTTGGGGCGTCCACTGCGTGCATCGTCCTCGGTGCTCATTTCGCCTCGTTTAAATTTAGCAGACCACTTCTCTACGGTTGATTTTCCTGGTGCAAAGTCCGAATAATGTTTATTAAGCCTAGACTTGGCTTCAATAGTAGTTTTTTCGTCAAAAAGCAATGCTTTATTAACACACGAAATTCCTTTTTATCCATTTTTTCAAACTTTTATCCATTTTTGCTTCACTAAAAATGCTATAACTCACATACTAATAGTGCAACAGCTGTCAAATTTATACACGTGTCTTTTGAAGGTTAGGGCTAGCTAAAAATCGTATAGATTTAATACTAGTAGCGCCAGCCTACGAACTTCTCAGCCCACCTGTTATATACTAATGTTTATGTTAAATAAAAAATGATAGACGAAAGTCATGATATTGTGTTGTACGAAAACGTCTAGTAAAATTTTGAGTATCTATTGAAATATTTTAGGCAATGGAATTGCGGGACAATAATGATGTTATAAAATATTTTATAAAGTATCTCAATATATTTAATAAAATCTATCATTATATTTATAAATTAATTAATCAATTATCATAATTTTGATAAGATATTATAATTTTCATAATTTTCATAAATTTGATATCTTTAAAAAGTTATGGACTAATTTTTCCCCGTGTCATAAAAAAATCCACATTAGGAACTGATTTAGCATTTTGTAATTAGTTGGAACAATTTACATGTATTTGAATCCTAAAAATATTAAGATTATGTCACATATTGCTAAAAACGTCTGATAAAACTTTTATCTAAGCAAACCGACATAAATTGCTTGCAAAAAAAACGAATAAATAAAACGAAATAAATAAGAAAAGTTATTTAAGAAAGAATGGCGAAAGAAGCTCATTAAGCACTGCTCCGGGGTTTAAAATGACATGGGCATTAATTGCATTCTGTTCTGCTATCTGTCTCTTTAGCATAATGACGTCTTGAATTAGCCAACAAAGTATCGGGTGCATGAGATAAATGGAAAGAAGATGATGTATAAGGTCATCGCATTCTTTTCGGGAAAAATTAAAACTTCTTTTGTGGAATATTTTTTTTAATTCTCTTCGTTTGTGAAACTTGGTAGTTAAAAATAGCATTGTGATTGCGTTTGCGTGATATTTTACTTTAAATTCTTTTGCGTTGTTAATGAATGATTTTGGAAATTCATTTGATGTTTTGGGTTTTTGATATTGATTAGTTTATATTTATATCCATTACGTAAAAATTTTTAAAAATCAGTAAAAACTGTTATAATAAAAAGATTAATAAAGAAATATATATTTTCTGCTGATAGATTTTTTTTCCATTTTCGGCTGAAAGTATGATAGAACATGCATTTCATTGATTTTTTTAATAATTTCAACTTAATTTAGTTTGTCGCTCTTCGGTCATTTTTTTTGTTGTTGTTTTTAGGATTAAATAGACCACCTTACGGATAATTAGACCACTACAGTTAACGTGGATTGAGTTTAATGTTAATTCGAAACCCGTAACAAACATCCATGCTACATCCAGGATTCGAACCTGAAACCTGTGGTATCAAAGGCCAGAACGCTAACCAATTGGCCATCAGGCCACAATTTCAGCTTATAGTCTACATATTTGTACTGTATGGAAACAAATATTTTGCTGCATTGAAAATAAATTCAGACAGATAAACATTTTTAAAAAATCTTCCACTCATATAATTTATTTTGGTTCGGAGATTATGCACAGAATGAAATGTAGAAAATCTATTAATGTACCTTTTTTTTCTGCGATTTTTTTAATTTGAATGCGTTTTTAATTGAAAATTATCTATAGATATATATACGCATGAATAAAATCGTCATATGTATTAGGTTCTTCCATATGAAATGAACTTTTTGAATAGGCAATTTTTAAGACACAAACACAAATCGTTTGAGCGTATCTAATAAAAATATGCTCCGTCGACATCAGTGCCTTTTGTCATGGATTGTAAAGCCTTTTTATACCAATTTCATAGAAAACCTTTGATTTATAGTCTATAAATTCTTTGAAAAGTGTATATGGTGGTGGTGGAGGCAGAATCTCAAACTTTTAACTCGTTCGGTTTGAAGTGTGACTTCTGAAATGTGAGGTTTGTATTATTATGGAGAAGATAAACATCTTTTCAGTTCCCCAGCATTGGTTCTGATGGCAATCATTTCTGATGAACAATATCAATTGCTGACATAAAATTATTGTTACTGTATATTAATTAGGGGGCTTGATGGCCCAGTGACTAGCTCTCTGGCACTCGATTTAACAGGCTTTGAATCCCTTCTGTTCCATAGATGTTTGAAGTGGTTTGGAATCCACTTTAAATCGTAGGTCTCTGTCTAATATGATTATAGGTCTGGCAATATCCCATAAAAGGAAAAACACTCCCATCGCGAAATCTGCCAGTATGCCTACGGTTTTGGCCCACCATGGGGCTGTTGCGCAAAAGAAGAAATACATTAATTATTTGGTCTATTCCAATGAAACTGTAATAGATAATTTCCCCTATGATTCCACCAAATTGACATCATTGTCTTTTTTGCATGTAAGCTTGGTTTGGGAGCGTGTTTAGGATTTTCATCTGCGTCTCGCGTATATGCTGAATGTTTGAAGATTATCATTTAGTATCCACTTTTCATCACTAAGTAATGATACTGTCCAAACATAAAAGAATATTAAATGATGTCCATTCCAGGGTTTTTTGTTCACCTTTTCAAGTGTTGCAAGATGTCTCGAAACTGTTGAACTATAACTACTCCAAAATCAACAGAAAGTTCTTCAACAATAAAAGACTACTACCTACAATTACTATTATTCTTCAACAATAATAGTAATTGTAGGGTTAATTAAGAGTAAATTCAATTTATGCCTTTAGAACAGGGATGGGCAAACTACGGCCTGCGAGCCAACTCCAGCCCACCGGAATGTTCTATCCGGCCCGCGGATAGAATTTTAATTTGCCAGTCCGAGGCAAATTAAAAGAAATATATAGCAATTGCTTCTAAATATGCCAAAGTTAGAGTTTTACAAATCATTATCGAAAGTAAATTTCCTAAATTTAATATCTCACGCCCAGAAAATCAGTTCTATGTTTGCTTTATCTTATATTTGTGAACAAGTGTTTTCAACTGTGAATCATAGAAAGAATTATTTCAGAAGTAGACTGACAGATCTTCGTTGCTTAGAATCAGTACATCTCACTTAGAACCTCAATATAAGGAACTTTTAAAACTGAAATCGAAATTTCAATCATCTCATTAACATATTTAAATTGTAATACTTGTATATTGTTTTTAAAATTTTAGAAAAATTTATCTTGGCCCGCTAAACTTTCTTTTTTCGATTTTTGGCCCGCGACCGAAAGATCATTAGAGAGGAACGCTTTCAGGTTTTCCCATGAGACTTATTTTCTATGTTCATATCTGTTGATCTGTATCTCCTCCTGATACACATAAAAAAAATTATCCATATTTCATGTCTCTATTTATTTAAGGTTTTCTTGAAAATTCCAACTCATGCATGCGAACAAAATATACCATTAGATAAAGCAGAGTAAACAATAAAATGATATACACTTTTATTTAATTTAACACTGTTAGATATATATTTTATAGAATATCAGCTAATACACTCATGTCCATAAATTAAGGATAATTCAGAATCACACAGAAATTGAACTCTACAATAAAAGTTTCACCTGTAGAATTATCACACACTTCTTGAAGAAGAATATGCAAATTACAGGAAACCACCAGAGGGCGTGGATAGTACGTCACAATGACGAGAGTGTAAGAGAGAGGTATATAAGGAATGGTGGCAAAGAAGTAAAATTGTTCACAAGCGCTTTAAAAGCCTTTCAGTGCTATAACCGCATAGTTATGACACAAAGGAAGCATTTGGATGATTTTTTACGTGGTAGAATTATCGGACGACTGGAATGTGGACGTACCCAGCTGGAAGTATCCGAGGAACTTGGAATCGCCCAGAGTGTCATCTCCAGACTTTGGCAACGATTCCAAGATAATGGTAATGTGAGTAGATGTTACAGCACAGGTCGCCCTCGAGTTACAACGCCGAATGAAGACCAGTATTTAGCAGTTACTGCCAAAAGAAACAGACGGAGCACAGCATCAGACCTGTCTCGTCAGCTCTCTTCAGCTACCGGTACGACAGTTTCAAGGCAGAGTGTGTACAGACGCTTAAGGCACATTGGTCTATATGCTCGTAGGCCTGTCAGATGTGTTCCACTTACCGCAACTCACTGTCGCCTGTGATTAACCTGGAGCAGAGAGCATGCATTGTGGACACCGCAGCAGTGGTCTGGTGTAATGTCTTCCGACGAGTCCAGGTTTAGTTTGCAGTCTGATTCTCGCCGGACTTTCATATGGAGAGCGCCAGGTACCCGTTACCACCAAGAGAACACCATTGAACGACACCGTTACGGTGGTGCAGGATGGCTCGTTTGGGGAGGAATTATTCTTGGTTCCAGAATTGACCTGCATGTTCAGAGTGTAACGATGACAGGCCACATCTATCGGGATGTCATTCTGGAACAACATGTACGTTTGTTTCGGGGCGCCATGGGTGCTGAATTTCTGTTTATGGATGACAACGCCCATCCTCACCGTGCAAACATTGTAGACGAATGCCTTCAATTGGAGGATATCACCCATATGGATTGGCCAGCATACTCGACTTGAATCCAATAGAGCATGTGTGGGATATGCTTGGCCGACGAATTGCAGCCCGTCAACCCCTTCCACCTGTCAACCGGAACTTCGGAGGGCATTGCTTGATGAATGGTGTAATATTCCCCAAGATCAGATTGATAATTTGATATTCAACATGCCTAGGCGTTGTAAGGCCTGTATTGCATCGTCCGGGAGACATACTCCATATTAACCATCATACTAACTATGTTATACTGTTTTTTGTAAATAGGTTCTTTTTTGAAATTTGCTCCAGGGAGTAAAAATCGCAATTTTTATTATTTATGTCAAACATATAGCATCTTTTTTGCTCTTTACCTTTTGTTTAATAAATAGACTTTACAAATAAGTCAAATTTGTTTTGCTTCTGTCTATTTCTTTGCCTGAACTTCATTATCCTTAATTTATGGATATGAGTGTATTAAAAAATTCATTGTGGAACAAACGAATACAAAAAAAATATTTTGTATATTTTTTTCCTAGCCATTACATTATGTAAGCATATAATTGAACAAAGATTACTACAAAAATGAATATTAACTATCATAAATATTAGCTTTTTTAACAATGATATGACAATAGATGACAGTTTGGATTTTAGTCATATAAAATGCATACTATTTAGACAAAAGGTTTTTTCCCCTTTCTATTAAAAAAATTATTTGTCTGGCTTAGAAAATAATCATATTAGCCAAAACATTTGACTAAAAAATAATTTTTCTTCCTTTTGTGTTTGAAGTATTCTAAAAAAGGATTGTTATGAAAAAAGTTAATTATGTAGTGAAGTAACAAGAATTATATTAACTCATATGTAAATTATATTAATAATACACGCTATTTAATTTAATATTACAAAAACATAATTAATTGATGTACGATTTAATTCGCTAGATAAATAAATGGTTTGTCTGTTATTGATATTAAAATTAAAAAATTATCAGGGTATCATCTTTGAATTTAATGCAAATTAAGTAATATGCAATGCAACTTGCGCCATAATTAAATTAATTTCGTCGAAAAAGTTAACATTTATTTTATTACATGTATTACCATATTTTTGTCCTTTTTTGTAAATTATATTTTCGTGTTGTAATAATTAAAAATAAAATGTGCTTTATAAAACAAAGTGGGGATTGTTCAGAAACAATGGTTAGTTAAAGTAATCTTTGAAAAATTAATTGATAGGACTGCTGTAAAAGATGATTTTTGAAGAGAAAATTTCAGGATTTAGCATTACTCTGTTCAGCTTTATTTATTTATATTATTAATTAAATTTAATTTTATTAACATAAATTAAAATTTGTAGTGTACAGATTGGACAACTAAATTGTAACTGGGTGTGGTAAAGCTGTAAGTAAACAGCTTTATTTATACACGCACAAACACCACACATATATAATTAGGGCCGTACAATATTTAACACATTTAAAGACATATAATTATAGATTCGTGGAAGGACTCCACTTCTAGACCGAAAACCCGAAACTTGGCCCAGTGTGTGGTAAATATATTTCCTCTTGGGATGAGAGAGATTATAAAGTATACGTTTCTGATCGGAAGCACATGTTGCGCTGTACTTCCTCTCAGGAAGTATACTATTCTCCTGATTCACGGACTATTTCTCTTGAACGCCACAGAGCCACTCTTGTCAGTGTGCAGGGGGAAGCATGGTTACAAAGTTTAAATTTTTAATAAGACGAATCTACTAAATACTATTCAAAATGATAAAAGTTTCTCTTTTTTTACGGAAACGAATTTTGCAAGGAGATGCATTTAAAAAAAAGATACGGACGAAGACAGCTGATACTGTTTTGATGGTTCCTATACTTCCAGAAATAAAAAGTAACAGTTGTTCGCAGCCGATGACTAATTGGCTACCGCTCTGTTGTTTTGTACCACAGGCTTCAGGTTCGAATCTTAATAGTGGCATGGGTGTTTGTGAGTGGTTCGGAACCCGCGTTAAAAATTGTAGGTCCCGGTCTAATTAGTCCAAAGTGTGCAAAAAATTATCGTAGAGGGACAAACCAAATCAATAGTTGTTCAACTTACTGTAACTTCAACAATTAGCACAATTAACTGCAATTTCAACAATTAACTGCAACAAATCAAATCAACCGTTGCTCAACTTAAACAATTAACTCATTTATCTCAAAAACGAGATATTTCCACAAACAATTCATGGAGATCTTTATTTCAGATAATTGGAATAAGTATAAGGATATTTATAGTTAGCAAAGATAACGAAATATATTTTCAACACTATAGATAACTGTTTGTCCATTTGAAAAAAAGAACAGTTCTTTTGGCCATGTTTTCAATTAACTTTTTATTTCTCTTAACAGTACAACATTACTGTTCGAGCAGTTAACATCAGAAAAGCGTCCATTGACAGACCATAAAACTAATGAACACGACAATTAATCCATCCATCTGTTTCTATTCAAAAACTAAACAGTTGAACACGCATACCATCATAAATATCTTCACACTCCAGTGGCGGAGATAACAGTGATAACCGTAATGGCGTGGGAATAAATTTCCTGGCATCTCATATTTCACCATTCTTTTCCAAAGGGGTGCCTGTCCCGGGGAGAAACAAAGCACCTTCCTGGGGGAGGTCGAAATATCGAATAAAGATGACAAATTGCCGGCATCACCTACTCCAGCTCCAAAAGCGACAAGTACACACTCATACCATAAATCACGGCAGGGACTGAAAAACCACAACTCACAGTTCTTTTTTTTTTTTTTTTTTTTCACCCCTATTCCTTTTTTTTATATATAAATCTTTTCTTCTTTGTGGTGTTGGGTATAAATTGATCTAGATTCCTTTTTGAAGTGCCCATAACGCCTGTGTGGTATTTTTTTTTTTTCTGTATATTAGCTGGTTACGTTGAGGTTATGAAAAAAAAAATTGCAGTTTTGTGAAATTTTGTATTGTTGATATATAATTCGTAAAAACAAAAGAGAGAGATAGAGTTATTTATCTTAATTTTTTTTTTTATTGGAGTTGCCTTTCCTGTATAATTAATGATGTATTATTTTTATTTTTATTTATTTTACCTATTAGCTGCCGTGATATTTGAGGATTAAAATTTTGTATGTGTTGCAACTTTTGTAATGATTCAAATTATTGCTTCTATTTAGAAAATCTTATTCCTGTATGTACAGCAGAATTTTATAAATTTACTCTAGCAGCAA
Organism: Caerostris darwini; assembly: GCA_021605075.1. NCBI lineage: Eukaryota > Metazoa > Arthropoda > Arachnida > Araneae > Araneidae > Caerostris > Caerostris darwini. The sequence goes on along the minus strand of BPLQ01005810.1, from coordinate 121,244 downwards.
AATTTATAAATACAGCAGAGTTTTATAAATTTACTATAAATTTTTATATTTTACTGAGGCCTACTCGTGGCTCAGTGGCAACATGCGCTGCTGGTGAACATGAGGGCTGAGGGCTCAATGGCATTTGGGATGTTTAATATCTTGCCTCGTGAGTCGGACTACTTGGTGGAAATTTTCCGGGTTGACTCCCATACGATATGCCAATGCGGGTTAATCCCCCTTCTAAAGTCCTGCCTTCCTTCTTCAGTTACTTGGAGCCAAGTCAGACTTCTAAATATGCTCCATCGCAACAAAAGCTTTCCCCTTTCCCTCCATCCATGAGTAGATTGTTCATGGGGTGTTCGTCCCGCACCGAAGGACACTGAGGATTAGTAGCAACCATTAAAATTTTTAATTTATTTTTCAATGTTCTGAATAAAAATATTAACATTTGGGATAATAATTTTCGTGTGTAATCTATATATGATAATAAACATAATACAGAATTTTAATAATAATATTTTTTTCCCTTTAGTGTAAGAATTATTTGTTTCTATTTCGCATATTCAGTCATGGCAATTATGATTATTAATAGATTTGTTACATTTTTTATTGGCTGTTTCTATCTATAAATAATTTAACAAAATATTTTTGTCAACAATTTTCTGATTTTGTTAAATTTCTTTTTATAGTTATTTGTAGTTTAGATTTTTTGTTAAAAAATTTTAACATGCTTGATTTTTACATATACTTTTTCAGTAGTTCTTGAATAAATGCTAACCACTTATTCCTTAATGCATTGGCCTTAACTGCAAATGGGCTATATTTCAATGCAAATGGGTTATATTTCTTAACGTTTTCATTTGATTCATTTAGGTCTGCTTAAAATTTTAATAAAATTTTGGTTTCAGTAGGAAATTTAAATTATATTGAAAAATTATAGCAATAAGAAATTAAAAACGCAATTCACTTCTTCTTCATTGGCATAACAGCCACATAGTATAGTCCTAGGCCGTCTGCCTACTGGCAGATTTTGAGACAGGAGATGTTTTTCGTTTTACAGGGTAGGGATGTGTCAGCCGTACATCCAAAACTTTGCAGTCATATTAGACCGATACCCACGGTTTAAAGTGGATTCCGAAATAATACAAGCATCCATGGCACTTCCGGGACACGAATCCAGAACCCTTGGTACCGATCGCCAGTGCGCTAATCACTCGGCCATCAGGCCCAATTCATTAATGCTTATAATAATAATTATAATAAAAATACATAAAATTCATAAATGTATTTTTGAATAGTGTTTAAAATATAATAATATATAACTATACTACCCATTATTCAACTCTATCTTGTCTTTCTATTGATATATAAATGATCTTTGATGTCTATTTATCTTGCATAGAGCTGACATTTTTTTTTCCTTCCTTCCAGGTAAGAACAATTCTCATGCAATTACAGTTGACTGCATGTCATTAGCTAAATAAAGGTAAGCGTAGATTTATGTCGAAATAGTACCAATCCATTTTGATCACCGAATGTAATTGCAGGGCAATTTTTTTCTGATGTTTACCGACAGTGGCCGATACTTTGAACGTCTCGTGAGAAGCATTTATTTTTCTCAGATAAACACTTCATTTTTGTGTTTGTCTGTTTTGTTTTTTGCTTCAAATGCAGACTTATTTCCAGTTTTCTTTCTTTTTTCATCCCCTTTTTTTGCGTGTGTGTTCGTCGACCACACAGAGTGTAATTACAGTTATAGCTATACACACAAAGAATTAAGAGGCATTTTATTGCAAGTCGGATTGGTGTGTTATTGTCTATTTAGTATCGTTTTTTCGTCTATTTTATGTTTGGTTTGGTTTTTTTTCTCGAAAGTTAAAGCATTTAATGTTCAAAGAAACCTTAAAAACAGAGACAGACAAGGTTAGAATTATTCATTTGTCTATGTCTTCGTTTTGAATATGAGAAAACGCGCATAAATATTCAACACATAATAAACAAAATTTAAGATTAGAATGTTACTATTTCAGAATCGATAATTGCTATTTCAGAATCGATAGTTACTATCTCTGAATCGATAGTTACTATTTCTGAATCGATTGTTACTATTTCTAAATCGATAGTATATACTTTTTTGTGTGTGTTTATCGAAAAGTCATTTGGGATACAATGAAATTTTTAATATTTTATTAACTCGTCGAATTTAATCTAGGAAAATAATAATAGAAATATTACTTTTCGAAAGATTTCATTAAAAAAATGTTATTTAATTCATTTTCACTTAAACTTTACAGAAGTTATTCTACGATTTAAAAAGTAATTGTTCTGGTTCTTAACTAAAAATCTCATCATTCTTTTGTGCATTTACGTACAATGAATTGCATTTAAATTAAATAATTGCATTTAATTTAATTTTTTTGCATTTAAATTAAAATTATTACTCGTTACTGCATTTACTATTGTCGTTCCTGAAATAAAATTAATTTTTCTTATTTTTCCAATGATTTGCTGAAATATAATTGTTTGAAATATACTTAATTGCTGCATAATTAATTATATATTTACTATGAAAATGATTCACTTCAATTTTTTTTTTTTTTTTTTTTTTTTTTTTTTTTTTTTTTTTTTAGTTTGCGTTGTAACTTTGCAGAATATAAAATTCAACTTATTAATTTTACAATTTTTCGATAATTAATTTTTAATTTTTCCCTAATTTTTATATTAACATTTTTTTTTTTAAATTTATATGTGTATAATTTATTTATTTTGAAAAAATTAAAGAGAAAGTATATTTGTAAAATTTTTTCTCTTAGTTTTATAAAAGGAAATAGTATTTTCCAATACGGGTTATGAATGCAATTAGGGTTAACATTAATGTTAATCTTAAAAAAATTAATCGTTTATATACTTGAAATTTTATGTTTTTAAATGTTGCAAGTGAAGTAATGAATAACCATAACAGGTTTAAAAATGTTTTATTGTGGGTTTATAGCACATTTTTTTAAAATTTACATTAGATTTTACATTCGATTTCTTAAGTTTGGTATCTAATATATGAAGAATTTTCGTTTAACGTTTAATGCAATTTTTTTTTTTTTTTATATATATATACTAGAGTGTTTTTGCATACCGTATTTTTATCGTCCGATATTTTTTTCTCCCTAGCGCGCATGCTTATAGGAAACATTATTACAGATACGCATGTACAATTTCCTATGAGCATGCGCGCTGAGAGAAAAAAATATGGGACGATAAAAATACGGTATGCAAAAACTCTCTATTAACACTTATAAGCCATATTATAACCTACAAAATTGAATAAAATTATATTAATACCTGGTGCATGGCTACATGTTACGAAATTAATTGTTTAAGTGACAATAAAAAAAATTGATCTTTTCGATTAAATAAAAGCTTAGTTTTTATAATAAAAACAATTATTTGTATAAAAATATCAGCTGTTTATATAACCATAAAAATTTGTAAATGCTTAGAGATATGAAATGGGATTTATAGTAAGTTGAGCACATTGCTATTTGTATGAAAGCCAATTTTTTTAACATTTTTTTCGTACTAAAGTCAACCAATTAAAACATATTTAAAACATGAAAAAAGTTCATAAATCTCCTCTACATGCTTTTGCAATATCTTTCTGGTTTGTTTTTCAAAACTACTTATTTAATTCTCTAAAAATTCTACGTGTATTAATGACGAAAAAAAAATTGCTTATTTATATATTATAAAAAAAAAAGTATCCATTGATTTATTTCTAATAAAACTATACATCTAGTTATAAAGCTTTTTAATGAAAAAAAAAATAAAGTGAAGAAATCCAAATTTGCCTGCTCAACTGACCATTAATGTCTCTGTTTTTTAAACGACAGTTTAAACTGGAACGTTAGTTAATGATCCATGAATTTTTCAGATTGTCACAATTTTTACAAATTTTTGAGATTATACGACGATTAATATTATATTAATATCGCATACTATAATATCGTATATAATATATTGAAATTATACGACGATTATAATTATATTAATATGTATGATTAACGTTGATTTACTTTTCGAATATTTGTGGCTTGTTCACGATTTTAAATATGTTAAGAGCGTACACTATTAGCAAAATTATTGACGAATAATCAAATGTTTATTCGTTTGAATATGAACTGTTCATTTTTAAATGAATTATTTATTCATTTGAAAATGAACCACTCAATTTCAAATAATATGTTTATTTGTTTGAAAATAAACCGTTCATTTTCAGATAAAATGTTTATTCGTTTGAAAATGAACCGTTCATATTCAGACGAAATGTTTATTCTTTTGAAAATGAACCGTTTATTTTCTAACGAAATGTTTGTTCGTTTGGAAGTGAATCGTCCATTTTCAATTGTATTGCTTATTCGTTTGAAAATAAACCGTTTATTTCAAATGAAATGTTTATTCACTTGAAAATGAACCGCCCATTTTCAAATAAAATGTTTATTCGTTTGAAAAAGGAACCGTTCATTTTCAAATGAAATGTTTATTTGAAATATTCATTTTCAAATGAACCGTTCATTCTTCTTATTTATTTTTTAGTAAACTGTTTCCCATCGAGGAATTTAGCTTTTAACCATTATTATCCATTTATGTTCTCAAATTTTATCTTCTTTAACTATCAGTGTACCAGTTATTTAATATTCACATAATTTCCAAATAAAACTAACAAATGTAAAGTTTCTTAAGTATTAAACGTGAAATTAGAAAATAAAATATTTTTTTATCCTGCAAAAATTTGAATTTCTAGCATTGTTCTTTCTGGAAGAATGCTATCTCATCACATTTTTCAAAAGCTTATTCAAACCTTAAGGTGTCTGGGGTTGAAAAAAAACCACCCAGAAACAACAGCAACCTTAATTGAATTTGTGCCCGCAAAAGAATTAAAGGCATAAATTAAAACTCCATTAAGGATCCAGAGGTTTCGCTGTACTTTTTTCACCCGCATTCAGATGCTTAATTGAAAACTGTTTGCAAATTTGGCACTTCTTGAAAAGCGTGGAACTCACTCGAAAAGACAATCTGTTTTCTACCAAGGGAAATTCCTATCTGCGACGACGAGTTGAAAGATAAGACCGTTTCCGCGAAAAATATAAAGGAATGGATAATTAACTGATATCGAATTTTAAAAGTTTTGTAAATCGCATTTAACTATAGAAAGTGCTTCTTGGTAAAGACTTTGGCGAGCATCATTAGTAAGTGACTGAACTTCCAAAACTGCAACTCACCAATACTGATAATAATGCAAAAGAGGTATTAAAAGTGCGATGTTAAGGAATAAATTCGTAATTGCTGCTTGGAATTGCAATTTAAACTGCTAAATTTGCTTTTGTATAACGCTTAAAAAATAAATCCCCCCGATTTCAGCTTTAGTATTTAATGGTTTGTTTCATAGCATATAAATTATCTAAGCAAATTTAAATTAAAGAAATTAACTCAAAATTAAATCAGCTGTTTTCTTGGCAATTATAATTGAGTGTTACAATGGGCACGTGTCGCTTGATTGATAAAGCATATTTGGAATGCATTTTTTTAAAATAAAAAACACAACCTATGTTATGTTCTTTTTCTTTCTTCGCTTTCTGATATAACGGCGGTTTATTACATAATTGCACGGTGTAGGTGGATTTAAATTTTTACATAAATTTTATTTTCACTGGTGCTGTTTCTCCATAACTCATCTCGGAACTTGATTATCTTATTTAACCCCTTTATCTATATTGGTTTTAAGTCTTGATTGATCAATATAGATTGGCTAGTTAATACATAGATTTATAATAATGTACACAGATGAACTCGGCTAGCATTTCCTACTTGCTGTTTATTACACTCGTACTGAATCAAATATTGTTCTTAGTATTCTAACTAATTCCTTGGCACTACAATCCACGGTGGACCATGGCCGTCTGCCTACTGACAGATTCCGAAACAGAAGATGTTTTCTTTTTTTTACCGGATACGGTTGTCAGCCTTACGCCCAACACTCTACAGTCTTATTAGACCGGGACCTGCAGTTTAATGTGAATTCCGAACCACTACAAACATCCATGTCACCGCTGGGACTCGAACCCTAAACTTGTGACATCGAGCGCCAATGATTCGGCCATCAAGCTCCTCTTAATATTGACTGGAGAAATTCTTATATTAAGATAAGGAGCTTGGAAATAATTCGTATAAAGATGATCAAATAATTCCGTTCGAAGGACGTACTGTCCAGATTTTGGTATGCTTGTCATGCAAAATCGCCTTGAGCATTTAGACAATCATCCCACTGCTCGACCAGATTTAATTTAGCACTTTGGTTAAAACTCCTTTTTCTGATGTTTGAAGAATTCCGAAATTGTCTACTGGACTTCTACGTCCGAAAGGAACCGCCGACTTTTCAATGGACTGAAGGCATGAAAATCGTATGGAGAGAGATTAGGGCTGTAAGGTGCTTGCTCTAGTGTCTCCCACTTTTTAGTGAGTGTAACTTCTGCGTTACGACATTTGCGATATGGGAACGTGCGTTATCATGAAGTAGCATTACTCCATTTTGCAGTTTTCCCGTAATTTCTTTGCTGTACCGTTCCCCAGTACTCGAGACACGTGAATCCTTGAAATCAATACGCAGGTTGATTCTGTTTGGACGCATTTGGTACTAACGTTATTATTGTTAATGTTTCAGCATTTACCATACACACTTCGGAAATAAACGAATCTCACAAGAATCCCATGTCCCGATGTCTGTGGTTACATACCCTCATTGGCGACGCGCTAATTTGCATATACGGTGCAGCCACGCCCTCAAACCGAAACTTTTTGATCTCTTATATAATAAATATTTACCTTTTTTAAATGGATCTTATTTGTATCTTCTCTTTAAATATTTATTGTATTTGCATCTTTTTTTAACATTTATCTTATTTATACCTTCTCAAAGTCTTTCCTGTACCAACTAGATCGTAGAATTTTTCTTTCTGTCGAACGGAATCTCCAACTCGCGTGACACCAAAGAGCATTTGCTGAAGAATAAGAGGACAGCTGGAACTGGAGGAATTTTCAACCACAGCAGTAGTGACTTCGATAGTTTCATTCCCGATTTCCGTTTTCTTCCTGGCAGCATATCAAAATCTCCGGTGTCTTCAAATTTCATAACCATCTTCTTCAAACCATTCTTCGACATGGGCCCTTTTCGCAATCCCTTTAAACGACGATATTCACGCAGTGCAGCTAAGCTATTGCTGCTGTTCTCATTAAACAGTTGTACCAGTAAAGCTCGATCTTTCTTCTATAAGGGCATGATTAACGATCACAGAGGCACGCAGAATGATTTTTGTTATCTGAATGCAAGTCTCTTTATAGGTTTGACTAATTTGCATAAGGAATTTTTGAAAAGTGCTTTCTGGTGGTCAAAATTTGAACTATTTTTTTATCGCAGAAATCTTTTCTTCTTGGCCAATATAAAGTATATACCAAGTTTCATAAAACTCCGATGGGCAACGGGTTGTAAAGGGTCTGAATAGGGTCACTTTAATTATAACCATCCTGTAGTTCAATAGTTGGTACTGCTACTTAAGTTAACATTACGACAATTGAATTTCCCTCACTGCAATTATGGATACATTCAAATACTTATTTAAATGCATTAAATTTTAATTATAATTTCAATTTAAAACAACAATCACCACCATGACTGATGGAAATAAATAATAGTAAAAGTCGTCTTACAAAGGAATCATGTCTTCCTTGTTGCGTTGCTGTTTCAGTTATTGGCCCATCTAATAAACAAAATTCTTATGAAACGCATGGAAAGGTAATCCGTATTAAACGAATAAAGGACATTCTGGGAATACGAATCTTCTACGTTAACTCTCGGAAGAAAAGATTTACAACAGCATTGCAAACAACAGAACTCGATTCGTATTGCCTTCTTAGGGTACAATTACACCCGTATTAAACCAAATATAGCTCCGAAGACAGTAAAAATGATTACCGGAATTGGCACGAATGCCAAAATACTCTCTGGAGTGTTCACTTGCGTACCGTTCGAGTACTGTATTTGTTTGGAAGGATCATCAGGAAAAATATCAAGTACCTCGTTTATTCACTTTGTGTTGAGTTTCCTTTCATTCAAGATAATTAATTCCGAAAGCACTTTTACCGAAAACCTTTTCTTTTATGTACAAGGATCAAATCAACTGCAAAAGTAAAAATTTATTTTTCTTAATTTTCTGTTAAGAATTGTTTTCCATGAAAACAGTGAAACACTTTACTCGAATGCATATTTAAATTTCTTTTCCTAGTTAGATTCAATTATAAGTTTATTTGCACATCAAATAAATGAGCCGAAAAAGGCAGGAGAAAAAAACAACAGCTTTGTAGTGGGTTTTTAAATAGCGTAAAATTCGATAGAAATTAATTATAAAAATATAAGATAATCGTTGAATACTGCAAATAATTAGAATCGTAATTAAAATAAATAGATTCTAAGAAGAATTTTAATTAAAGTAAATGTTTGGTAGGAAACACGTGAGAAACTGGCTTTAAAATAATGCGTTTTAAATATTTATTTTTTGCAACCGATTGCTATTCTGTGAACTTAACTACTTAATTCCATAAAAGTTAATGAAAAGTTAAATTCTCTTTTATTCTTAATGAAATATTTATTTTTAACTTAATTTTTTTATAATTATAAAAGTATCTTTATATATATATATATATATATAAAATTATCCAAAGTTATGATTTTCTGATATTATTTATATTACAAGAAATTCTTGGAAAAAATATAATTTAATATTTGAAATAGGAATATATTTATTTTAATAAATTTTAAAGAATTAATCTTAATTAATTATTCATTCACTATGTTACTAATTCAAAGTGATAATAAAAATTTGACGATTGTAAGCTCTTTTTTGGTGAAAATGTTTGAAAAAAAATATTTAATTAATGAAAATTTTATAAAGTAGGGTTATATAAATAATCCTGCACTTCCTCAGCCCACGATCTATCATCAATCGTAAAAGCAACGACTCATGGTGAACCATATCCGTATCACATCTGTAATTATTTCAATCCATGAAGGTCGAACAGATAATCGCTGATTTCATGATGTCTCATTATCCATGACACTGATTATCTACTATCAGCCTTAAGTAACATGCTGTCTCATGAGTACAAAACACTAATTGCATGTAATATAAATATCCATAATACCGCTTATCTGATAAATTTTAGTGATAGGTTGTTATTAGAGAATGTGTATTTAAAGAATATACATTCCTCTCTCAAAATTACGAAATGCTACAAATCTTCCCATGGGTAAAATGTTACACCATCTGTAAAACAAAATTCTTATGAAATGTATGGAAAAATAATCCGTATTAAACGAATAAAAGACCTATTCTGTGAAATGAGTTACAAAGCTTCTACGTTAACCCTCAGAAGAAAAGATTTACAACATCAATGCAAACAGAAGAACTCGATTCGTATTGCCTTCTTTATGGGCCAATTACACTCGTATTAAACCAAATATAGCTCTGAAGACAGTAAAAATGATTACCGGAATTGGCACAAATGCCAAAATACTCTCTGGAGTGTTCACTTGAGTACCGTTCGAGTACTGTTTTTGTTTGGAAGGATCATCAGGAAAAATATCAACTACCTCGTTTATTCACTTTGTGTTGAGTTTCCTTTCATTCAAGATAATTAATTCCGAAAGCATTTTTACTGAAACCTTTTCTTTTATGTACAAGGATCACATCAACTGCAAAAGTAAGAATTTATTTTTCTTAATTTTCTATTAAGAATTGTTTTTCTTGAAAACAATTGAAACACTTTCCTCGAAAGCATATTTGAATTTATTTTCCTAGTTAGATTCAATTATAAGTTTATTTGCACATCAAATAGATGAACCGTAAAAGGCAGGAGAACAAAAACAACTTTGTAGTGGGTTTTTAAATACCGTGAAATTCGATAGAAATTAATTATAAAAATATAAGATAATCAACGAATACTGCAAATAATTAGAATTGTAATTAAAGTAAATAGGTTCTAAGAAGAATTTTAATTAAAGTAAATGTTTGGTAGGAAACACGTGAGAAACTGGGTTTAAAATAATGTGTTTAAACAGTTATTTTTTGCAACCTCTTGCTTTCTGCGAACTTACTTTTCATTAACTTTTATGGAATTAAGTATTTAAATTCACTTTTATTCTTAATTCGGAAGAAACAAGAATTGAATCGGAATTTATTCTTAATGAAATGTTTAATTTTAACTTAAAAACAAATTTATAATTATAAAGTATCATTTTTGTTTTTGTTTTTTTATAATAAATAATCCGAAGGAGGTATAATTTTCTAATATTATTTATGCTACAAGAAATTCTAGGAAAAATAAAATTTATTATTTAAAATATAAATATATTTATTTTAATTTTTTAAATATTTAATCACATTTTAATTATTTATTCATTATGTTAATAATTTAAAGTAATAATGAAAATTTGACAGTTTTAATGTCTTTTTCGGTGACATTTTTGATAAAAAGATTTAATTGATTTAAATTTTATAAAGTAGGATTATTTATATAATCCTACTTTATAAAATTTAAATCAATTAAATCTTATTAGGATCCAGGATTATATAAATAATCCTACTCAGGTCGGGCTTATTGTTCAATAAAAAAAGCTGTCTCAAACAAATACTGTAAAAACGTTAGATTACCTCACTAAAAATTATTGCGAAAATGTCCTTACTACTTTCAGAAGACAGATATGATGTCTTAACGAACTTGGCAAGATAAAACAGATAAATTTATTTTGGCTTAATGTGCTACAGAATTTAAAGTTTGAAAAAATATGTAAGGATGAAACATTTATTTTATTTTTCGAGTGGGCACTACTTGTTTTGTACCTCGGAAACTATTGAAATTGGAAAAAAATAGAAGTTTCGGTTGACTAATATTCTTTCGACTAAAACATCCAATATATCAAAGAAACCCGTGACCAGTTGTTTCGAGACGACACTTTCTCAGCCCACGGTCTATCATCAATAATGATGCAACAATTCATGGTGTAGTCCATATCCCATCTTTAACTTTTTCAACCCGTGAAGGTCGAACAGACAATCGCTGATTTCATCATGTCTTATTATCCCTGACACTGATTAATTGCTATAAACTTTAAGTGACAGGTTGTTCTCATTAGTACAAAACACTAATTACATGTAATATAAATATTCACAACACTGCTTATCTGCTGTCAAATTTGATTGATATCTTGTTATTATGTACTTTTTAAGGAATATACATTCATCTTTAAAAAAATACAAAATGCTACAACTCCTACTTTGGGAGAAATGTTACACCATCTGTAAAACAAAATTCTTATGAAACGTATGGAAAGAGAATCTGTATTAAACGAATAAAATACTTACTCTATGAAATGAGTTACGAAGCTTCTACGTTAACTCTTAGAAGAAACGATTTACAACAGCATTGCAAACAGAAGAACTATATTCGTATTGCCTTCTTTCGGTCCAATTACACCCGTATTAAACCAAATATAGCTCTGAAGACAGTAAAAATGATTACCGGAATAGGCATGAATGCCAAAATACTCTCTGGAGTGTTCACTTGAGTACCGTTCGAGTACGTTTTTTGTTTGGAAGGATCATCAGGAAAAATATCAAATAGCTCGTTTATTCACTTTGTGTTGAGTTTCCTTTCATTCAAGATAATTAATTCCGAAAGCATTTTTACTGAAACCTTTTCTTTTATGTACAAGGATCACATCAACTGCAAAAGTAAGAATTTATTTTTCTTAATTTTCTATTAAGAATTGTTTTCCTTGAAAACAATTGAAACACTTTCCTCGAAGCATATTTGAATTTATTTTCCTAGTTAGATTCAATTATAAGTTTATTTGCACATCAAATAGATGAACCGTAAAAGGCAGGAGAACAAAAACAACTTTGTAGTGGGTTTTTAAATACCGTGAAATTCGATAGAAATTAATTATAAAAATATAAGATAATCGACGAATACTGCAAATAATTAGAATTGTAATTAAAGTAAATAGGTTCTAAGAAGAATTTTAATTAAAGTAAATGTTTGGTAGGAAACACGTGAGAAACTGGGTTTAAAATAATGTGTTTAAACAGTTATTTTTTGCAACCTCTTGCTTTCTGCGAACTTACTTTTCATTAACTTTTATGGAATTAAGTATTTAAATTCACTTTTATTCTTAATTCGGAAGAAACAAGAATTGAATCGGAATTTATTCTTAATGAAATGTTTAATTTTAACTTAAAAACAAATTTATAATTATAAAGTATCATTTTTGTTTTTGTTTTTTTATAATAAATAATCCGAAGGAGGTATAATTTTCTAATATTATTTATGCTACAAGAAATTCTAGGAAAAATAAAATTTATTATTTAAAATATAAATATATTTATTTTAATTTTTTAAATATTTAATCACATTTTAATTATTTATTCATTATGTTAATAATTTAAAGTAATAATGAAAATTTGACAGTTTTAATGTCTTTTTCGGTGACATTTTTGATAAAAAGATTTAATTGATTTAAATTTTATAAAGTAGGATTATTTATATAATCCTACTTTATAAAATTTAAATCAATTAAATCTTATTAGGATCCAGGATTATATAAATAATCCTACTCAGGTCGGGCTTATTGTTCAATAAAAAAAGCTGTCTCAAACAAATACTGTAAAAACGTTAGATTACCTCACTAAAAATTATTGCGAAAATGTCCTTACTACTTTCAGAAGACAGATATGATGTCTTAACGAACTTGGCAAGATAAAACAGATAAATTTATTTTGGCTTAATGTGCTACAGAATTTAAAGTTTGAAAAAATATGTAAGGATGAAACATTTATTTTATTTTTCGAGTGGGCACTACTTGTTTTGTACCTCGGAAACTATTGAAATTGGAAAAAAATAGAAGTTTCGGTTGACTAATATTCTTTCGACTAAAACATCCAATATATCAAAGAAACCCGTGACCAGTTGTTTCGAGACGACACTTTCTCAGCCCACGGTCTATCATCAATAATGATGCAACAATTCATGGTGTAGTCCATATCCCATCTTTAACTTTTTCAACCCGTGAAGGTCGAACAGACAATCGCTGATTTCATCATGTCTTATTATCCCTGACACTGATTAATTGCTATAAACTTTAAGTGACAGGTTGTTCTCATTAGTACAAAACACTAATTACATGTAATATAAATATTCACAACACTGCTTATCTGCTGTCAAATTTGATTGATATCTTGTTATTATGTACTTTTTAAGGAATATACATTCATCTTTAAAAAAATACAAAATGCTACAACTCCTACTTTGGGAGAAATGTTACACCATCTGTAAAACAAAATTCTTATGAAACGTATGGAAAGAGAATCTGTATTAAACGAATAAAATACTTACTCTATGAAATGAGTTACGAAGCTTCTACGTTAACTCTTAGAAGAAACGATTTACAACAGCATTGCAAACAGAAGAACTATATTCGTATTGCCTTCTTTCGGTCCAATTACACCCGTATTAAACCAAATATAGCTCTGAAGACAGTAAAAATGATTACCGGAATAGGCATGAATGCCAAAATACTCTCTGGAGTGTTCACTTGAGTACCGTTCGAGTACGTTTTTTGTTTGGAAGGATCATCAGGAAAAATATCAAATAGCTCGTTTATTCACTTTGTGTTGAGTTTCCTTTCATTCAAGATAATTAATTCCGAAAGCATTTTTACTGAAACCTTTTCTTTTATGTACAAGGATCACATCAACTGCAAAAGTAAGAATTTATTTTTCTTAATTTTCTATTAAGAATTGTTTTCCTTGAAAACAATTGAAACACTTTCCTCGAAGCATATTTGAATTTATTTTCCTAGTTAGATTCAATTATAAGTTTATTTGCACATCAAATAGATGAACCGTAAAAGGCAGGAGAACAAAAACAACTTTGTAGTGGGTTTTTAAATACCGTGAAATTCGATAGAAATTAATTATAAAAATATAAGATAATCGACGAATACTGCAAATAATTAGAATTGTAATTAAAGTAAATAGATTCTAAGAAGAATTTTAATTAAAGTAAATGTTTGGTAGGAAACACGTGAGAAACTGGCTTTAAAATAATGCGTTTTAAATATTTATTTTTTTGCAACCGATTGCTATTCTGTGAACTTAACTACTTAATTCCATAAAAGTTAATGAAAAGTTAAATTCTCTTTTATTCTTAATGAAATATTTATTTTTAACTTAATTTTTTTATAATTATAAAAGTATCTTTATATATATATATATATATAAAATTATCCAAAGTTATGATTTTCTGATATTATTTATATTACAAGAAATTCTTGGAAAAAATATAATTTAATATTTGAAATAGGAATATATTTATTTTAATAAATTTTAAAGAATTAATCTTAATTAATTATTCATTCACTATGTTACTAATTCAAAGTGATAATAAAAATTTGACGATTGTAAGCTCTTTTTTGGTGAAAATGTTTGAAAAAAAATATTTAATTAATGAAAATTTTATAAAGTAGGGTTATATAAATAATCCTGCACTTCCTCAGCCCACGATCTATCATCAATCGTAAAAGCAACGACTCATGGTGAACCATATCCGTATCACATCTGTAATTATTTCAATCCATGAAGGTCGAACAGATAATCGCTGATTTCATGATGTCTCATTATCCATGACACTGATTATCTACTATCAGCCTTAAGTAACATGCTGTCTCATGAGTACAAAACACTAATTGCATGTAATATAAATATCCATAATACCGCTTATCTGTTAAATTTCAGTGATAGGTTGTTATTAGAGAATGTGTATTTAAAGAATATACATTCCTCTCTCAAAATTACGAAATGCTACAAATCTTCCCATGGGTAAAATGTTACACCATCTGTAAAACAAAATTCTTATGAAATGTATGGAAAAATAATCCGTATTAAACGAATAAAAGACCTATTCTGTGAAATGAGTTACAAAGCTTCTACGTTAACCCTCAGAAGAAAAGATTTACAACATCAATGCAAACAGAAGAACTCGATTCGTATTGCCTTCTTATGGGCCAATTACACTCGTATTAAACCAAATATAGCTCTGAAGACAGTAAAAATGATTACCGGAATTGGCACAAATGCCAAAATACTCTCTGGAGTGTTCACTTGAGTACCGTTCGAATACTGTTTTTGTTTGGAAGGATCATCAGGAAAAATATCAACTACCTCGTTTATTCACTTTGTGTTGAGTTTCCTTTCATTCAAGATAATTAATTCCGAAAGCATTTTTACTGAAACCTTTTCTTTTATGTACAAGGATCACATCAACTGCAAAAGTAAGAATTTATTTTTCTTAATTTTCTATTAAGAATTGTTTTCCTTGAAAACAATTGAAACACTTTCCTCGAAGCATATTTGAATTTATTTTCCTAGTTAGATTCAATTATAAGTTTATTTGCACATCAAATAGATGAACCGTAAAAGGCAGGAGAACAAAAACAACTTTGTAGTGGGTTTTTAAATACCGTGAAATTCGATAGAAATTAATTATAAAAATATAAGATAATCGACGAATACTGCAAATAATTAGAATTGTAATTAAAGTAAATAGGTTCTAAGAAGAATTTTAATTAAAGTAAATGTTTGGTAGGAAACACGTGAGAAACTGGCTTTAAAATAATGTGTTTAAGCAGTTATTTTTTGCAACCGATTGCTATTCTATGAACTTAACGTTTCATTAATATTTATAGAATTAAATATTTAAATGCACTTTTTATTCTTACTTTGGAGGAATCAAGAATTGAATCGGAATTTGTTCTTAATGAAATATTTTATTTTTAAATTAAAAATATTTTTTTTTATAATTATAAAGTATCATTTTTTTTAAATATAAAATAGACCGAAGATATAATTTTCTAGTATTATTTTTACTACAAGAAATTCTTGGAAAAATAGAAATAAATTTATTTAAAAATTTTTTTAATTCATTCATATTTAATTATTTATTCATTATGTTAATATTTTAAAGTAATAATAAAAATTTGACAGTTTTAATCTCTTTTTCGGTGCAAAGTTTTGATAAATAAAAATTTTAATAAATAAAAATTTTATAAAGTAGGATTATATAAATAATCCTACTCAGGTACTATTTATAGTCCAAATAAAAAAGCTGTCTTAGACAAGTACAGTAAAAAGGTTATATTTATGTACTAAAAATGATTACGAAAAAAAGTTTTTACTGCTTTCAGAGCATAGATAAGACGTTATACTTAAAAAACTTGGAAAAATAAAACAGATAAAATTTATTTTGGCTTAATGTGCTACAGATTTTAAGGTTGGAAAAAAATGTAAGGATGAGATATTTATTTATTTAATTCTGCTAATAAACACTACTTGTTTTGTACCTCTGAAACCATTGAAATTGGAATTGAGGGAAAAAAAATAGAAGTCTAGATTGACTAATACTCTTTTATCAAAAACATCCAATATATTAAAGAATCCCAAAACCAAATGTTTGGAGTCGACAATTCCTCAGCCCACGGTTTGTCATCAATCATGATGCAACAACTCATGGTGTAATCCATATCGCATCTATAATTGTTTTAATCCGTGAAGGTCGAACAGACAATCGCTGATTTCATGATGTCTCATTATCCATGATAATAATTTTACTATCAGCTTTAAGTGACAGATTGTTCTCATTAGTGTAAAACACTTATTGCATGCTATATAAATATCCACAACACTGCTTATCTGCTGTCAAATTTGAGTGATAGGTTGTTATTATGTAATTTTTATAGAATATACATTCCTCTCTCAAAATTACGAAATGCTACAACTCTTCCCATGGAAAAAATTCAACATCATATACAAAAAAAATTCTTATGAAACGGATTTAAAGACAATTTGTATTAAACGAGTAAAAGACGCATTCTGTGAAACGAGTTAGTTACGAAGCTTCTATGTTAACTCTCGGAAGAAAAGATTTACAATAGCATTGCAAACAGAAGAACTCGATTCGTATTGCCTTCTTATGGTCCAATTTCACCCGTATTAAACCAAATATAGCTCTGAAGACAGTAAAAAATGATTACCGGAATTGGCACGAATGCCAAAATACTCTCTGGAGTGTTCACTTGAGTACCGTTCGACTACTGTTTTTGTTTGGAAGGATCATCAGGAAAATATCAACTACCTCGTTTATACACTTTGTGTTGAGTTTCCTTTCCTTCAAGATAATTAATTCCGAAAGCAATTTTACCGAAAACCTTTTCTTTTATGTACGAGGATCAAATCAACTGCAAAAGTAAGAATTTATTTTTCTTAATTTTCTATTAAGAATTGTTTTTCTTGAAAACAACGAAACACTTTCCTCGAATTTGAATTTCTTTTCCTAGTTAGATTCAATTATAAGTTTATTTGCAGATCAAATAGATGAACCGAAAAAAACAGGAGAAAAAACAACAACTTTGTAGTGGGTTTTTAAATACCGTAAAATTCGATAGAAATTAATTATAAAAATATAAGATAATCGCTGAATACTGCAAATAATTATAATTGTAATTAAAGTAAATGTTTGATAGGAAACCCGTGAGAAATTGTCTTTAAAGTAATGCGTTTAAGCATTTATTTTTTGCAACCGCTTGCTATTCTGTGAACTGAACTTTTCATTAACTTTTATAGAATTAAGTATTTAAATTCACTTTTTATTCTTAATTCGGAGGAAACAAGAATTGAATCGGAATTTATGCTCAATGAAATATTTTATTTTTAAATTAAAAAGATTTTTTTTATAATTATAAAGTATCATTTTTGTTTTTTATGTATAAAACAATCTGGACAACAATTTTCTAGTATTATTTATACTACAAGAAATTCTTGGAAAAATAGAATTCATTATTGAAAATAGAAATATATTTATTTAGAATTTTTTTGATTTAATCTTATCAAATTATTCTTTCACTATGTTAATAATTCAAAGTAATAATAAAATTTTGTGGATTTTAAGATCTTTTACGGTGAAAATGTTTGAAAAAAAGATTTAATAAATGAAAATTTTATAAAGTAGGGTTATATTAATAATCCTACACGTCCTCAGCTCACGGTCTGTCATCAATCATGAAACCACTCTTGGTGTAGTTCATATCCCAACTGTAATTATTTCAACCCTTGAAGGTCGAATAGACTATTGCTGATTTCATGAGGTCTCATTATCCATCAGACTGATTATCTGCTATCAGCTTTAAGTGGGAGGTTGTTCTCATTAGTAAAAAACACTAATTGCATGTAATATAAATATCTACGACACTGTTTATCTGCTGTTAAATTAGAGTGCTACGTTGTTATTATGTACTTTTTTTAAAATTTACATTCCTCTTTCAAAATTACGAAATGCTACACTGTCTGTAAAACCAAATTCTTATGAAACGGAAGGAAAGATAATCTGTATTAAGCGTATGAAAGACTCATTCTTTGAAATGAGTTAGTTACATAACTTCTCCTTTAGGACTAAGGAGAAAAGATTTACAACAGCATTGCAAACAGAAGTACTCGATTAGTATTGCCTTCTTAGGGTCCAATTACACTCGTATTAAACCGAATATAGCTCTGAAGACAGTAAAAATGATTACCGGAATTGGCACGAATGCCAAAATACTCTCTGGAGTCTTCACTTGAGTACCGTTCGAGTACTGTTTTTGTTTGGAAAGATCATCAGGAAAAATATCAACTACCTCGTTTATTCACTTTGTGTTGAGTTTCCTTTCATTCAAGATAACTAATTCCGAAAGCACTTTTACTAAAAACTTTTTCTTCTACGTACGAGGATCAAATCAACTGCAAAAGTAAGAATTTATTTTTCTTAATTTTCTATTAAGAATTGTTTTTCTTGAAAACAACGAAACACTTTCCTCGAATGCATATTTTACTTTCTTTTCCTAATTAGATTCAATTATAAATTTATTTGCACATCAAATAGATGAACCGTAAAAGGCAGGAGAAAAAACAACAACTTTGTAGTGGGTTTTAAAATACCGTAAAATTCGATAGAAATTAATTATAAAAATATATTATGATCGCTGAATACTGCAAATAATTAGAATTGTAATTAAAGTACACTCATGTCCATAAATTAAGGATAATGAAGTTCAGGCAAAGAAAGAGAGAGAAGCAAATCAAATTTGACTTATTTGTAAAGTCTATTTATTAAACAAAAGGTAAAGAGCAAAAAAGATGCTATATGTTTGACATAATTAATAAAAATTGCGATTTTTACTCCCTGGAGCAAATTTCAAAAAAGAACCTGCTTACAAAAAACAGTATAACATGGTTAGTATGATGGTTAATATGGAGTATGTCTCCCGGACGATGCAATACAGGCCTTACAAAGCCTAGGCATGCTAAGTGTCAAATTATCAATCTGATCTTGGGGAATATTACACTACTCATCAAGCAATGCCCTCCGAAGTTCCGGTTGACAGGTGGGAATGGGTTGACGGGCTGCAATTCGTCGGCCAAGCATATCCCATACATACTTTATTGGATTCAAGTCCGGTGAGTATGCTGGCCAATCCATGCGGGTGATATCCTCCATTTGAAGGCATTCTTCTACAATGTTTTCACGGTGAGGACGGGCGTTGCCATCCATAAACAGAAATTCAGCACCCACGGCGCTCCGAAACAAACGTACATGTTGTTCCAGAATGACATCCCGATAGATGTGGCCTGTCATCGTTACACTCTGAACATGCAGGTCAGTTCTGGAACAAGAATAACTCCTCCCCAAACGAGCCTTCCTGCACCACCGTGACGTTGTCGTTCAATGGTGTTCTCTTGGTGGTAACGGGTATCTGGCGCTCTCCATATGAAAGTCCGGCGAGAATCAGACTGCAAACTAAACCTGGACTCGTCGGAAAACATCACACCAGACCACTGTTGCGGTGTCCACAATGCATGCTCTCTACTCCAGGTTAATCGCAGGCAACAGTGAGTTGCGGTAACTGGAACACATCTGACAAGCCTACGAGCATATAGACCAATGTGCCCTAAGCGTTTGTACACGGTCTGCCTTGAAATTGTCGTACCGGTAGCTGAAGAGAGCTGACGAGACAGGTCATGCTCCGTCTGTTTCTTTTGGCAGTAACTGCTAAATACTGGTCCTCATTCGGCGTTGTAACTCGGGGGCTACCTGTGCTGTAACATCTACTCACATTACCATCCTCTTGGAATCGTTGCCAAAGCCTGGAGATGACACTCTGGGCGATTCCAAGTTCCTCAGATACTTCCAGCTGGGTACGTCCACATTCCAGTCGTCCGATAATTCTACCACGTAAAAAAACCATCCAAATGCTTCCTTTGTGCCCTAACTATGCGGTCATTGCACTGAAAGGCTTTTAAAGCGCTTGTGAACAATTTTACTTCTTTGCCACCATTCCTTATATACCCCTCTCTTACACTCTCGTCATTGTGACGTACTATCCGCGCCATCTGTTGGTTTCCTGTAATTTGCATATTCTTCTTCAAGATGTGTGTGATAATACTACAGGTGAAATTTTTATTTTAGAGTTCAATTTCTGTGTGATTCTGAATGATCCTTAATTTATGGACACGAGTGTAAATAGGTTCTAAGAAGGAATTTTAATAAAAGTAAATGTTTGGTAGGAAACACGTGAGAAACTGGCTTTAAAATAATGCGTTTAAACATTTATTTTTTTGCTAGCGCTTGCTATTTTGTGAACTTAACTTTTCATTAATTTTTATAGAATTAAGCATTTAAATTTACTTTTATTTTTAATTTGGACGAAACAAGAATTCAATCGGAATTTGTTCTTAATGAAATATTTTATTGTTAAATTAAGGATTTAAAAAAAGATTTTTTTTATAATTATAAAATTAAATTTTTATGTTTTATTTTTTTATAAAATAATCCGAAGTTATAATTTTCTAATATTATTTATACTACAAGAAATTGGAAAAATAAAATTTATTATTTAAAATAGAAATATACTACTTTTGCCCAAAAAGTAAGAGTTAAGTAAGTAGAAATAAGAATTGTACAAAAATATTTTTTTTTCTCAAAAACTCTTTGTTTATTCTTCCCAATTTCTTTCATCGCCTCCACAGCAATCCCCTCCGGACACAATGCACTTATGCCAATTTTTTTTTTTTTTTTAATCCGCAATACAGGCTAAAAAGTCATCGGCAGGGATGACCTTCAAAGCGCGCGGCGATTCACGTTGAATCTCTTCAATCGACTGAAAAACGTGTCAACGGAGTTTTGGGAATAGTCAGAAGTCGCACGGTGTGAATACGGTAGTTTTGGAACGATATGGGTTTCATTTTTGTCACGAACAATCAATGCAGTCACGAACAATCAATGCAACAAAGTCACGAACAATCAATGCACTGTGAGCTACGTATTCAGAGTTTTCGTTACCAATCGGGATTTGACGCATTTGAGGCCCAAAATAGAATGGACCGATCCTTTCGAAATTCCAACATCATCAGCAAGTTCTCTAATTGTGAATCGACGGTTTGCAAGCACCAAATCTTTAATTTTTTGGACGTGAGCTTCGTCAGTTGAGGTTGATGGTCGACCAGAGGACCCTTCGTCTTTACCGCGTTCTCTGCTTTCTTTGAACTGTTTGTAACACTTCTAAATATTTCTTTCCGATATATCCGAGGATCTATATATTCCGAGGAATGCTCACCGAATGCTTTTTGAAACATTCTATACGTTTCCGCAAACAAAATTGAATCCAAGATCTTTGCTCAATTAATTCAGGCATTTCAAAAATCGCCAGAATCAGTTTTAGCATCTCACAAAGTCAAGCGTAGCTCAAACACCAATGAATATTTTGACTTCAAATTTCACACAGTTGCCAAGAACAGTGCCAGCAACCTAAAAAAGAAAACAAAATGAATTTTATTTTAAATTTTTTAAGATCTATTCATATTTAATTATTCATTCCTTATGTCAATAATTTAAAGTAATAATAAAACTTTGACAGTTTTAATATCTTTTTCGGTGACAGTTTTTGATAAAAAAAAAAGATTTTAATAAATGAAAATTTTATAAAGCAGGATTATATAAATAATCCTACTCAGGTAGGATTTATAGTTCAATAAAAAAAAAGCTGTCTTAGACAAATACAGTAAAAACGTTATATTTTTGCACTAAAAAAGGATAGTGAAAATGCCCTTACTACTTTCAGAAGATAGATTAGATGTTGTACTTAACAAACTTGGCAAGATAAAGCAGATAATATTTATTTTGGCTTAATGTGCTACAGATTTTAAGGTTTGAAAAAAAATGTAAGGATGAAATATTTATTTTATTCTGCTAATGGACACAACTTGTTTTGTACCTCTGAAACCATTGAAATTGGAACTGAAAAAAAAAAAAAGAAATAGAAGTTTCGATTGACTAATACTCTTTCGTCTAAAACATCCAATATTTGAAAGAAATCAGACACCAGATGTTTGGAATCAGAGACTTTTGTTTATTCTATGTATCAAATGGATGTAACTTTATCCATCGCTGTGGGAATCAGACTAAACGAAAACTCTTTTTGGTGTTTTCCATTTCTTTCTTTTTTTAAAAAAATTTTTACTTTTAATGAAAAAGTTAAATTGTGATTTTATGGGTAGTCTTGAAATAACGTGTAAATTTCAAAAAAGTTTTTTCAAGGATATTTTATATCAGTATATTGCCAGAAACATCCCTCATTTATTATTTTGCTTTGTTTGATTCGTGGACCATTGATAATGTGTGTTGTGACTAATCTTCAGTGTCTTGCAATGCGGGACGGACATCGCATGTCTTCTCATGGATGGATGGA
Organism: Caerostris darwini; assembly: GCA_021605075.1. Classification (NCBI taxonomy): domain Eukaryota; kingdom Metazoa; phylum Arthropoda; class Arachnida; order Araneae; family Araneidae; genus Caerostris; species Caerostris darwini. The sequence goes on along the minus strand of BPLQ01005810.1, from coordinate 98,329 downwards.
GAACTTTTGTTGTAATGGAGCACCCTCTAGGTAGTTTGGCTTGGCTTCGTGTGACTAAAAGAGATGGCAGTGCCTTCTTGGAGGACTCTTAAGGGGAACTACCCAGCATTTGTGTATTTTATGGGAGAAAACCTGGAAAACTCCCGGAAGGTAGTCCGCCTCACGAGGCAGATGCTGAACATCCCAAACGCTATCGAGTCTCCTCTTTTTTTTTGAAAATCTCTAACTGATTGAACCTCAGTCCTAATGCTCACCAGCGGCGCAAATTACAACTAAGCCATAAGTCTGGTATAAGTGTTAATAGCATTTAGGTAGGCTTCGGGTTCTAATTCCGTAGCAGCATTCGTTGCAGTCACTACTTTAAAAAGCGTGATGAATCGATGACGATTATGACAACTTGTATAAAATACCTCGAAAAAATAGTCAGGCTATTAGTAAGAGTTTTCTAGATTTTCTCCAATACGACAAGAGGCAGTAATCTCTAAAATCCATTCCCTTACCTCATTATCTACCTGTGAGTGGTTTGTGTCACATAAGTGGATTATGAGGCCCACCGTTGTTTAATAATAAATATATATGTATATATATTGCGCTCTGATACTGAGAAGGCTTGGGTCCAAACCCACTGGCAGCAAATCTTACAATAACTGCCTTCAGAAACGAGGACAGATGGTTACGATTGTGACCGTGCAACTCTTTGACAATCAGATTATCTGGTGGGTGATTTCCTGCATGTAAATCGCAATTTCTGGTGCAGTTTCCCTGAAATATGATACCTGAAGACAATATCCACTCATCATCGTCAGTCAAAGGACTATTCGTAACAAGCATTAGTGGAACACGATCCTCTCTCTTAAAAAACATTGAATTTTTATGTATATTCGTTTTGAGTTACATAGATGTTTTCAGCTACTTTTAGTTTTTAAATTTTTTTTACAAATTACATTAGTTTTTACACGTTTTTATAATATTTATGTAGATTTTCAACCGGTTTCAATATATTCATCCCGGCCGAACCTACAGTTTTTGTAGACTTCTCTACCAGTCTAACAATGGCCGGACTTTTGCAGTGGGTGTCTAGGGGATTTGACAGACGCAATAAAGTAATGCGTTTCTTTAAATAAAGCCATTTAATGACACGTTATTTTACAATGATATTTACATTAGTTATTAATTAAGTGCTAAAAATGTTCTCTCGCTGCTGGACGCAGCCTGCCCCAATCTCTCTCCCCTCTCGTTGACCGCCAGCCGTTCTTTTTTCTTCTTTCCTCATCCACGGGGACCTGCCCGCCCCCCCCTCTCGTAGGGTCAGAGTTCAAAGTGGAATACTCCCCCACCTTGTAAACAGGCTCTGTCAAAGACAAGCAACCGTGATGTGTCGCCGCCTGCTGATTACCACACAAACAAATCCTACATTTATTACATGTTTTTTCCATCCATTTACATTAAATCTGCGGATTTGACTTGATGAGAATGTGATATACATTTACGATTAACGTAACGAATTATTAAAACTATTATTAGCATAACAAATTGTTGAAACTCATTATTGTTTCTTCTTAGTTATTAGAGATATTAATTACTAATGTCATCTAAATATCAATATTCCTTATTCAGGATGTCATCATTATTCTGAAAATGCTGCATCACATTAAATGCCATTATTATTTCTAACAAATTATTTTTTTAACATTTATTTTCAAGATTATTTACGTAATATTTTATCATGTTGATAACTTTGATAATAAGCAAGCATATTTAGATTACTATTATTTAGATTATTATTATGTCGCTTTCATCGAATAGTTAACATTGTATTTGTAGTGCGATGCATCCTCAAGCTTTCACAATGTTCTGCACCCTCTAATGCATTAAAATGACTTAAGAAATTATCTTTGAAAGAAAAAATCATATCATATAATCATAAACATCATATTAATGTAAAAATATATGAACATTAAAAAAACCTCTTATAACAGGGAAATATATCAGGACTGTAAAAAAAAAGTTATCACTCAGAAATATGATTGCGCTATAACTAACTATGGCCAATATAAAGAAAAAAAATATAATGTAACTATACTGTATTTTTATCTGACATTATGTTTACGTATATAATGTACATGCTGTACTGGTGGCTCAATGATAAAGTTAACACGCTAGCTTTCGATGGGAAGATTTCCCATTGTTGATGACTCTTGCAGTTTCTGCATCAAATAAGAGAGCGGCCTGCCGGCTTAGCTAGTGCTCTTGCCTTTGGTACCACATGCTTCAGGTTCGAATCCTGACTGTGACAAGGATGTTAGGGGTTCGGAATCCACGTTAAACTGTAGTTCCCGGTCTAATTTGCCCAAAGTTTGCAAAAAATCACCGTAGAGCGACAAACCAAGCATGAAACAAGAAGGCTCAATGGCAATTGTAAAAGATTCGAGTATTTTCTTGGGTTTTCTACATACAAATGCAAAACTATTAACTCTTAATGTCGTATCGAAATGGAAGAATCCCCTGCACCTAAACTTACACAAGTGGTTTGGCTGTACTACATGGAACAGGAGATCACTGATGTAGTAACAAATATGTTGATTAAAGATAACATACGCATTGGCAGCACGATATATGCTTACACTAACTTTCTTCAATGGTATCTTATATGTCTTCAAGCAAAGAAATATCATTGATATGTATGGCGATGTAACGGATGATGTTCTGTCAGCTGTTTCGAAAAATAATTATAAAACATTATAACACAGATTATAAAGTGAATCTGTGTTAAGCTCAACAGCCAGCTGGTCTACATCCAAAGAAGGTCCTTTTGGGTGGAGGATAGGAAAGGAATTGTTCGTTATGTTCTATGACAATCGAACAAAACCTTTGAAATTTACTGACAGCAGCTTGCTTAAGAGCGTTTTTGTAGGAAACAATACATTGATGATGAACAGAAAAAGAATCATTCAGCAGCATGGCAAGGGCAAGCCCCTGTACTGCAAGAGTGATGAAGGCTCTTTTAGAAGAATTGTGTGGCCTGATGGCCAATTGGCTAACGCTCTGGTCTTTGGTATTGCAAGATTCAGGTTCAAATCTTGTCGGTGACATGAATGTTTGTGAGTGGTTCCGAATTCAGTTTAAGCTGTAAGTCCCGGTCTAATTAGCCTAAAGTGTGAAAAAAATGACCGTAGAGCGACAAATTAAACCAATCTAGAAGAATTTGGCTGAGAAGTTATGAGCTCCGCCCTCCCCCTGTTCTCACCACCTTTCTCCAACAGATCTCGTCCAGTCTTCTTAGAAGTTTATAAAATCATTTTGCAGAACTGAGGCTGACTTCAAGAGTTGAAGTTGAAATGAGGCTAGATTCTTTTTTTCAAGGCATAAACCAACTGACATGATAGCCATTAAAAAGTAAACTGATTATATTGGCTTTGTTTCCGTGTTATTTCAATCAAAAAATGGTCAGACTTTTATTCTTGATACTCATATGATGACGGGAGAAAATGGAACGCTATTTGTTTACTAGTTAACTGTAAAATTTGCGAACATTAAAACTTGATTGAAACTAAGTAAATTTATTGCATGCAATAGTAGAAGACTAAATAAATTTAAAATCTCGTTAAAACGATAATTTTGGACCATTTATGTGGCATAAATAGATCAGATTTTGGTTTTTATTTCAATCCCCCAAATAAAACAGACAAAAGTTTCGTTATAATGTAATATTTGATTATTATCTTTTGTAGAAATTTTTAATATCCAAAATGGATAATCGCAATACTAACAACTTAACTACTTCTTTATAGCTATAATCAATTCCAAGAAACATTCCAGATTTTCTTTTTATTTCTTTGAATACCAGAAATCATTTATCAAAGTCGAAATGCATTCCTCTTTTTTTTTTTTTTTTCATTTTAGAAAGCATTTTACCCTTCCAAAACCAGATGATGCAACTTCAAGTCAATAAATCGATGACCCTCGTGGTTTCTTATGTTTCTGCGGTGTAAAATAGTCAAACTATATCGGTTTACGATTTAGAAATGCAAGTAACAGCAATTTTTCTACCCTGACCCCCAGAAAAAGCCGAAAGGATTTCGGGACACAATTTTGCCTGAAATTCGATAAAGGAAAAAGTGAGGTTGGAAATTTTTATGTTTTATTTTTGTCGCACGATGTTTATTGTACGTAAGTAAAGATAGTTGTATTTATTTGCAAATTATGTTATTTTTAATAATTATCTTATAAGAATATCATTATTGAAAAAAGGGTTTTGGGCGAAATTCTTAATTGTTTATCGATTGAGCTTTATAATAATAAATAATGTAATAAATCTAATTGCGATAATCTCTTTTACAAGATATTTTAATGTTATTAAACAACTTTCAAATATAAATTAACAAAATGGTAATTAATAATATCATATTAAATGTTAAATGTTTAATAATAAATAATATAATAAATCTATTTGTAATATTCTCTTTAATTAAATATTGGATGCTATTAAGCAATTTTCGAATATAAATGTATAAGATGGTAATTAATAATAACAGCTATACATTAAATGTTCAATGAATTTAATAGTTTAATTAATGTAAGTAAGTTTTATAACTTCTATTAATTAATGTATAGAAGCATTATAGATATTGTGCTTTGAATTTTGTCTGTGTTCTGTTAATTTTTTGTGTTAAATTTATATATTTAATAATGAAGTTTCTAATAATTTAATTAATAGTAATAAAGTTATTTAAATTTATTTTGGCCTGACTCGCGGCTCAGTGGCAACGTGCACCACTGGCGAGCATTAGTACAGAGGTTCAGTCCGCTGACGGCTTTGTTGTAGACACTGATTACCTGTAGACAGTCAGATTACCTGATGGGAATTTTCCGGGTTTTCTCCCATACGATACACAAATGCGGGGTAGTTCACCGTAAAAAGTCCACACTGCCTTCCTTCTTCAGCGACTCGGAGCCAAGTCAGACCTCTACCTACGGATGCTCCATCACAACAGAAGCTACTCCCTTCTCTCTATCCATAAGTAAACTTCTCATGGGGTGTCTGTCTCACGTTGCCGGTTACTGCGGATTAGTCACAATAACAACAACAAATTTGGTTTGTGTTTTAAGTTCATAATTATACTAAAATATAATTTATAATTAGTACTATTCTTTTATTTCATAAGTTAATAACTAAATATACTAAATATACTTAAGTATAAAATATTTATTTATACTTAATAAATATACTATTTACTATACAATATTAATAACTATATATAAAAAAATTTGAAATCAAATAATATTTTTTGAAATACCCATTTTAAAGTATATTTTTATAAACATAATTTATTTTTATTTTTCTAGAAAATTAACATTCGAATTGATTGATTCGAAGCCAGATATATATAAAAAAAAAACATACTTGAAATACATTTATTTTCGTTATTTTAAGAAAGGAACTGGCAACGATTATGCGCCAATAAATTCTATATGGTGATTTAATGTGCTGAATAATTATTTGTGATGGCTGCTTAATTCAATGTTAATAAGTAATAAGAGTATTTAATTTTATTAAAAAAAATAATATTCTTATAGCCTTATATTTAATAAACAATATAAACTATAATTTTTTTTTAAATTACTGATTTAAAAACCTTTTCGTATTTTATCATACAGAAGTTCAAAATGTTTAAAAAAAAATTAGCGCTATAAAGTTAAACATTAGAATTTATTCTCCCAAACCTGGATAAAAAAAAATCTACACTCGAAAAACACATTTATTTGTGTTATTTCAAAAAAGGAACGGGAAAGGAAGTATGAGAAAATTTCCAAAAGAACAAAACAAAAATGCTTTGTCGCACACCTTTCATTCTTCCTCCTGGTTACAATTCCTTTCTCTGACGATACAGATTCAACCCCCACCCCCAGAGTTTTCGTTCGAAATTTTTGAGCCAGCGAAGCACTTGCAAGTTGAGAAATGCTTAGCGTAGCTAGCTTAAGCAGACAACATATTTTTGTGCCTTTTCGCAGGTTTTCTACCACATTTGCTTTTTGTTTGCGAAATGCAAAAGAACCAGACAAAGTGAAAGAAATGCATGTCACGTACTCGGAAAGGAACAGTTCATGAAATAGACGGAAGGAAGCTTTTTTCTAATACGTTTTCGAATTTATTCGCATGTTTTTTTTTTAACATGGTTGGTTCTTTTTTGGAACAAAATTAAATGCTAGCGCTTTTATTTTTATTTTGTTTCTGCCTTATAGCAAACTTTTATACCACTTCTTACTACATTCTTTCATTTCCTCTCATATTGAAATTTTACAACATAAAAATGTATCAAATAATATTCTATGCATTAGGAACATTTACAACAATTATTAGTGGTGTATCCTTTTATTGATTCTTATGGAATATTATTTCAAAATTCTGTTTCAAAAACGTTTACATTTTTATTTTTTCAATTTTTTTTCTACCTTGTAGCAAGCTTACCTTGTAGCACTTCTTACCACTTCTGTAAATAAAAAATTAATATTATTTGTATTAATAATATTAATTTTCTTTGTTACAAATAATATTAATTTAAACTTTCTTACCACTTCTGTATATAAAAAAAATTTGAAATCACCAAATGTTTATAAAAATACTCATTTTAAAGTATATGTTTATAAGCATAAAGTTTTTGTGTTATTTTTGGTTTTCTAGAAATTTATCATTCGAATTGATTGGTTCAAAACCAAATATTAAAAAAAAACATACTTGAAATACATTTATTTTCGTTTATTTTAAGAAAGAAGCTGGCAACGATTAAGGGAACTAAATCCTTCATTTTGATTTAGCGTGCCGAATAATTAATTTTGATGGCTGCTTGATTCAGTATTAGTAAGCAATAAGAATATTTAATTTTATTAAAAAAATTAAATATTCTTATTACATTATATCAATTTTTTTAATAAACATTATAAACCTTAATTTTTTAAATCACAGCTTTTAAAAACATTTTCGTTCATTATTTTATCATACAAAAGTTGACAAATGTTTTTAAAAAAATTAGCGCTATAAAGTTAAACATTAGAATTTATTCTCCCAAACCTGGATAAAAAAAAAATCTACACTCGAAAAACACATTTATTTGTGTTATTTCAAAAAAGGAACGGGAAAGAAAGTATGAGAAAATTTCCAAAAGAACAAAACAAAAATGCTTTGTCGCACACCTTTCATTCTTCCTCCTGGTTACAATTCCTTTCTCTGACGATACAGATTCAACCCCCACTCACCCCCATCCTCAGAGTTTTCGTTCGAAATTTTTGAGCCAGCGAAGCATTTGCAAGTTGAGAAATGCTTAGCGTAGCTAGCTTAAGCAGACAACATATTTTTCTACCTCGTTTGCTTTTTGTTTGCGAAATTCAGAAGAACCAGACAAAGTGAAAGAAATGGATGTCACGTACTCGGAAAGGAACACTTCATGAAACAGACAGAAGAAAGCTTTTTTCTAATACATTTTCGAAATTTATTCGCATGTTTTTTTTAACATGGTTTGTTCTTTTTTGGAACAAAATTAAATACGAGAATTTTTAATTATTATTTTTTTTTTCTTGCCTTGTAGCAAACTTTTATATTACTTCTTATTACGTTCTTTCGTTTTCTATCAAATTTAAATTTTGCATCATAAAACTGTAACAAATAATATTCTATGCGATGGGGCCTGAATGGCCGAGTGGCTAGCTCTCTGGCGCTCGGTACCACAGGTTTCGGATTCAAGTCCCGGCGGTGCCATGGATGTTTGTAGTGGTTCGGAATCCACTTTAAAAAGTAGGTTCCGGTCTAATAGGATCGTAGAGCGTTGCGGGGGCATTGTTACTCCGCGTCCGTGGCTTACCTTCAAGTTACTCGCGCCCCCTGGGTAATGCAAAGTGAGTAACATCGGTGTAGCGCTTGCCTTACGGCATCCAAGACCAAGCTGTGTAAGTGTTTGCCAGCTGCATTAGAAAGAAAAAAAATATATTCTATGCGATAGAAATATTTACGATAGTGATTACTGGTGTCCCTTTATATTTTTACTAATTCTTATGGAATATCATTTCAAAATTCTTTCTCAAAGTTATACTAATACTATTATACACTGAAGTGACAAAAGTCAGGGGATACTCGTAGAGCCATTTGCGGTGGTAACTCAATGATTGGAAGTTTTGCTGTCGAACATTAAAAAGCGTTGATGGTGCAGGATTTGGGCACGAACAGACCTCTCGATGATGTCCTTTAAATGCTCGATGGGATTCATGTCGGGCGATCTAGGTGGCCAGATCATTCGTTGAATTGTCCAGAATGTTCTTCAAACCAATCGCGAACAGTTGTGGCCCGGTGACATGGCGCATTGTCATCCATAAAAATCCCATCGTTGTTTGGGTACATGAAGTCCATGAATGGCTGCAAGTGATCTCCAAGTAGCTGAACATAAGCATTTCCAGTCAATGTTCGGTCCAGTCGCACCAGAGGACCAAGTCCATGCCATGAAAAACAGCCCACACCATTACGGAGCCACCACCAGCTTGAACAGTGCCTTGCTGACAGTTTGGGTCCATGGCTTCGTGGGGTCTGCGCCACACTCGAACCCTACCATCAGCTCTTACCAACTGAAATCGTGACTCATCGGACCAGGCCACGGTTTTCCATTCATCTAGGGACCAACCGATATGCTCACGTGCCCACGAGAGTCGCTGCAAGCGATGTCGTTCTGTCAGTAAAGGCACTCGAGTCGGTCTTCTGCTGAATAGCCCAAGAAAGCCAAATTTTCCGCACAGTTCTAACAGACAAGTCCCTTGTACGTCCCACATTGATTTCTGCGGTTATTTGACGCAGTGTTGCTTGTCTGTTAGAATTTACGACTCTTTGCAGACGTCGCCGGTCTCGGTCGTTATGCAGGCGGTCGACCACTGCGCTGTCCATGGTGGGATGTTATGCCTGAAATTTCATACTCGGCACACTTTTGACACAGTGGATCTGGGAATGTTGAATTCCCTAACGATTTCCGAAATGGCATGACCCATGCGTCTAGCTCCAACTAACATTCCGCGTTTCAAAGTCTGTTAATTCCCGTCGTGCGGTCATCATCACGTCAAAACCTCTTCACATGAATAACTTGAACAGAAATGAAAGCTCTGCGAAAAAACTGCGCATTTATACCTGTTCTACGCGATGTTACTAAAATTTGCATATTGCATCCCATGACTTTTGTCACTTCAGTGTATGTTTACTCTCAAATTGAAATTTTACATTATAAAAATGTAACAAATGATATTCTATGTAATACGAACATTTACAACAATTATTAGTGGTGTATCCTTTTATTGATTTTTGTGGAATATCATTTCAAAATTCTTTTTTAGAAACATTTACATTTTTATTTTACATCATAAAAATGTAACAAATAATATTCTATGCAATAGGAACATTTACAGCAATGATTAGTGGTGTCTCTTTATCCATTTACTGATTCTTATAGAATATCATTTCAAAATTCTTTTTCAAAAGCATGCTCAATATTATTATTTGCTTCCTCTCAAATTGCAATTTTACATCCTAAAAATGAAATCAGTTTATGAAATAGACAGAAGAAAGGAAATATTTTTCTAATACCTTTTTCGAATTTATTCGCATGTTTTTTTAACATGGTTTGTTCTTTTTTGGAACAAGATTAAGTACGCGAGCTTTTATTAATTTTTTTTTCCTGCTTTTTAGTATACTTCTATACCACTTCTTACGTTTTTTTCATTTCCTATCAAGTTAAAATTTTGCATCATAAAAATGTAATAAATAATATTATATACATAGAGTTATTTACAACAATGATTACTGGTGCCCTTTATAATTTTACTAATTCTTATGGAATATCATTTCAAAATTCTTTTTTAGAAACATTTACATTTTTATTTTACATCATAAAAATGTAACAAATAATATTCTATGCAATAGGAACATTTACAACAATTATTAGTGGTGTATCTATTTACTGATTCTTATGGAATATCATTTCAAAATTCTTTTTCAAAAGCATGCTCAACATTATTATTTGCTTCCTCTCAAATTGCAATTTTACATCATAAAAATGTAATCAGTTTATGAAATAGACAGAAGAAAGGAAAGATTTTTCTATTACGTTTTCGAATTTATTCGCGTGTTTTTTCAACATGGTTATTTATTTATTTATATTTTTTTTGGAACAAAATTAAATACGAGAACTTTTATTTTTATTTTCTTTCTGTCTTATAGCAAACTTTTATACCACTTCTTATTACGTTCTTTCGTTTTCCATCAAATTTAAATTTTGCATCATAAAAATGTAATAAATAATATTCTATGCGATAGAAATATTTACGATAGTGATTACTGGTGTCCCTTTATATTTTTACTAATTCTTATGGAATATCATTTCAAAATTCTTTCTCAAAGTTATACTAATACTATTATTTGTTTACTCTCAAATTGAAATTTTACATCATAAATATGTAACAAATGATATTCTATGCAATACGAACATTTACAACAATTATTAGTGGTGTATCCTTTTATTGATTCTTATGGAATATCATTTCAAAATTCTTTTTCAAAAACATTTACATTTTTATTTTACTCCATAAAAATGTAACAAATAATATTCTATGCGATAGAAATATTTACAACAATGATTTGTGTTGTCTCTATATCTTTTTACTGATTCTTATGTTATATCGTTTCAAAATTCTTTTTCAAAAACATATTCAATACTATTATTTGCTTTCCATCAACTTTTAAATTTTTCGTCATAAAAAATGTAAAAAAAGAATATTTACAACAATTAATAATGGTGTATCTACAACGGAATAACATCTCAAAATTATTTTTCAAAATCATGCTGATACTATTATTTACTTCCTATCAACTTCCCTAACTTCCTTACTTCCTATCAACCTAAAATTTTACACCATCAAATGTAACAAATAATATTCTATGCAGTGAGCTTACAACAATGCTCCTATCAAATTTGTCTATCTTTATCTTTTTAATATTTCTTATGGAATACCGTTTCAAATTTCTTTTTCAAAAACATTCTCAATATTATTATTTGCTTCCTATCAACTTGAAATTTTACGTCATAAAAAGGAATATTTACAACAATGATTAGTGGTGTATCTTTGTCCTTTTACTAGAATGGAATATCATTTCAAAATCATACTCCTACTATGATTTGTTTCCTATAAAACTGAGGTTTTACACTATAAAAATGAAACAAATAATATTCCATGCAGTAGCAATTCTTATATCAATGGCTAGTGATCTCTCTTTATCTTTTTACTAATTCTTATGGAACCTCCTTTTTGGGTTCGGGACTGAAGTTGTGTATCTTCCTGAGGCCACTTTTAAGGGCGTATATGGTAAAGCGTGGCGGTAAAATGTGGATGCAGTGTAGCATGTCCCTTGTGGTGTCACTTGAATAACAGTGATTGACATTTTTTTGTGTGTATTTTTTTCCGAACATATTAATTAAATTCTAAAAAAAAACTCATATATTATTCATAAATATCTGTCATTCGGCACTACTTTTTTTTTCAACCACTAGAATCACAAATTCAAGTTCATTTGTGCAGTGAATGCATCTCAATGTCTCAATTCCAAATATGAATAATTGAAGGTTATATATTTGAAGATAAGCTTACTTAATTTTGCTGAGTTTAGTCTTTAGAAAATCGAGGCCAGTCAGCAATCTGACGATGATAGCTACTGACTAGCATGGTGACATGTTATCCACGATCTCTGAATGTCCATGACTCTCGGATGACTTAAATGGTACTGTAGAGTACACTGAATTTATATTGAACATAATTTATGACAATAATTAAGTAAAACACTAAATATTTAAAATGTATTGTTTATATAAATGACTATTAAGCGGGAATAGTAAATTCTCAATGAAAAATTTCACATTTGTACTATACCCAGTTGTTACGTTATCCATAGAAATACTGAGTTATCTATTTTTTATCATGACGTGTCTTAAGACTTTTACTATCCATTTTTATCGTACAATAAGCAAATGAACTATGTGAGATGAAATTTTATAGTTAGATTTAACGTTACTGTATAACTATGAAAAAAAAATTCTTAATTATCAGTAACCTATAAATGTTTTTCCAATACTAACAAGGAGGACATGCATCATCCTTTGCCAATTTTACTTAAAAAATGAGATTCATAATTCTATTTTAATAATTTTAGATTTTGATAGATGATTAAACATGAAAGGTATCCAGCTTGGAATAAATGACAGGATTAAAAAGTAAATATTTGAATTTTATCAAAAATATTATTTAATGTTTTCGATTTTAGAATATCAAAGCTTTTCTATATATCATATTAATTAACTTAGATGCAGAATGTCTAATTACGCAATGTTTGTTTATGCCCGTCATATTTATAGTTAAAGACAAGTTCCATTTTAAGATTGAAATCAACAAAGTAATTGTGGTTTTCATTAAAATGCGCTATCCTACACATATTTGTGAGCAAAAATTTTCAAAACGGTCATGAGTGTCAAAAAAACTGATAAATAAAAAACATATGACTTTTCACTTTTGTACTTGGTGAAAACAAAATCCTAAAACACTTATTAAATGAATTTAATATTAGGAATCAAATTTTTAAATTACTTTTTAATTATGTTCTATTATTCATTTACCATTATGCGTAAATCTGTACATCCATGAATTAAAATCATTCTATGTGAAATAAAAAAAAAAGTCATGAATGTCTTACTATTGATATTGCTATTTATCCGACATTTATTTTTAATACAACTACTCCCAACTCCAGAATGATGAGAAGTTAAAAACTTTTGTTGGCTGAAACACTTTAAATCTATTCTAAAATGAGTTTTATTACCTTTCTAATACTATTAAAGAATATCTGCAAATTCTCTTGGAAATAAAAGTGACGGTTATTGCATTTATATCAAAAAAATACTTTTTCTCTGGAGATTCACATTGAAAACTATTTAACTAAAAGCAATAAAATCCGTTCCATTAACGCCCATTTCACAAACAAAGTGAGAGAGAAAATTAGCTTAACGTTATAAATTATCCTCTTTTTTAAAAAAAAAAATCCATTTAGTTTATGGAAGAATATTTATAGAAATCGTTATTTTAACTTTTTTTTATAAACTTATTTAGTTTATAATCTGCTTATTTATTTTTTTTTCACTACTTCAAAGCATTCAGTATTTTAAAAGTCTGTCAATACATTTTCGGCCATCTTAAAAATATTATAGATCCAGCATACGGCAGAATTAATTCCATTTTTTTTTTCTCCATTAGAAAAAACATTTATGTAAGATTTTTTTTCCCGTTTAAAAAAAAAAAAGTTTTTTTTTTCTGTCTTGAAAGTAGGCAAACAAGCAATTTTAGTGGGTTTAAAAACATCTGCGATTTCATCGCTTTTGGTTAAGAAAAAAAAAAATGTATAAGATAGTGGTTTTAAATCAGCTCCACTGAAATAGAAAGTCCTATGATTACGAAAAGTGAATAGGGTGTAAACCTTATAGTAAAAAAAAACTGTCCTTAAAAAAAAAATATTTTCACGACATATTCCTTAAAATGATTTGTGTGTAAAAAAAAATTAGATTTTAAATTTATTTGATTTATTTAGTAAATTTTTTTTATCTCTTTAAGGGCTTACATTTTATAATGTTCATTTAATTAATATCCAACTTATTATGGGTTTAATATTTTTCTTTTCTGGTTAGTTAATGCTAAGACAAAAAAAAATTGCAATTTTTTTGTTCTCCTGATTTAATGACATGCTTCAACAAATGTTAGGAATTTAAAAATGTGTTATCATTTTATGTAGTAGTTATTCTTTTTTTCCCTAATGCGGAAATTTTGTTAACATCTTAAGAAAATATCATAACACCTCTAGCCCCTTTATATATTTTTTAAGTGTTTTTACCTTTGAAAGAAAAAAAAAAATGATGCGTTTCAATGATTATAAATAATTTCTTTATAGAAATTTTATTTTATTAATGTAGTCATTTCAAATGGGCCTGAATGACCGAGTGGTTAGCGCTCTGGCACTCGTTCCACAGATTTCGGTTTCTAGTCCCGGCGGTGCCATGGATGTTTGTACTGGTTCGGAATCCACTTCAAGCCTTAGGTCACCGTCTAATATGACAGCATAGGGATGACAATACCACCACGAAAAAAGTCAGCGTCAATGAGCCAAGTCAGACTTCTACCTACGGGTGTTCCATCATAATAGAAGCTGCCCACTCTTTCCCTCCTTCCATGAGACCACACGGATTCTTGGACTTGGTCTAGATGTTGCTGTCTACCAAGTGGGATAAGAAACAACTTGCGTTTTATTTACATTCTATTATTCATTTACTGTTATGCACAAATCGGTACGTTCTTGAATTAAAATGATTCTATGTGGGAAGAAAACATAGATGTATTATGCTATTGAAATTGTTATTTATCAAACATTTATTTTCAATACAATTACTTCCAACGCCAGAATGATTAGAAGTTAAAAACTTTTGTTGGCTGGAAAACTTCAGATCTATTCTAAAATGAGTTTTATTACCTTTCTAATGCTATTAAAGAAAATCTGCAAATTGTCTTGGAGATAAAAGTGATGGTTATTGAATTTGTATATCAAAAAAATACTTTTTCTCTTTAGATTCACATTGAAAACTATTTAACTAAAAGCAATCAAATCCATTCCATTAACGCCAATTTCACAAACAAAATGAGAGAGAAAATTAGCTTAACGTTATAAATTACCATCTTTTTTTTTTAAAAAAAATCCATTTAGTTAATGAAAAAATATTTATAGAAATCGTTATTTTAACTCTTTTTTTATAAATTTATTTAATTTATAATCTGCTTATTTATTTATTTTTTTCACTACTTCAAAGCATTCAGTACTTAAGGGTCTGTCAATACATTTTCGGCCATCTTAAAAATATTATAGATCCAGTAACCTTATTAAGAAATAATAATAAGAAAAAAAAATGCACCTACTTTTCGAACATAAAGAGACACTTTAAAAGAAAGTAAAGAAGAAATACGGCAGAATTAATTCCATTATTTCTTTTTTACCCTTAGAAAAATCATTTATGTAAGATTTTTTTTTTTCGTTCTGTCTTGAAAGAAGGTAAAAAAGCCATTTTAGTGGGTTTAAAAACATCTGCGATTTCATCGCTTTCGGTTAAGAAAAAAAAATGTATAAGATAGTGGTTTTAAATCAGCTCCACTGAAATAGAAAGTCCTATGATTACGAAAAGTGAATATGGTGTAAACCTTAGGAAAAAAAATGTTCTTAAAAAAAACTTATTTTCACGGCATATTCCTTAAAAAGATTTGTGTGTAAAAAAATGTGGATTTCAATTTTATTTGTTATATTTAGTAAATTTTTTTTTATCTCTTCAACGGCTTACATTTTATAATTATCATTTAATTAATATCCAATGTATTATGGGTTTAATATTTTTCTGGTCTGGTTACTTAATGCTAAGACAAAAAAAAAAAAAAAAAATTACAAAAAATGCAATTTTCTTGTTCTCCGGATTTAATTACATGCTTCAACAATTGTTAGGAATTTAAAAATGTGTTATCCTTTTATGCAGTAGTTTTTTTTTCCTAATGTGAAATTTTGATGACATTTTAAGAAATTATTATAACACCTTTACCCCCTTTATATAATATAATTTTTTTTATGTTTTTATCCATTAAACAAAAAGTTCATACGTTTCAATGATTATAAATAATTTCTTTATATAAATTTATTTTATTTATTTAATCATTTAAAATGGGCCTGTATGGCCGAGTGGCTAGCGCTCTGGCATTCGGTACCACAGATTTCGGGTTTGAGTTCCGGCGGTGCCATTGATGTTTGTAGTGGTTCGGAATCTACTTTAAGCCGTAGCTCCCCGTCTAATATGACAGTGTAGGGCTCACAGCCCCATCTCGTTAAAAGTCAGCGCCATGGAGTCAAAGTCAAACTTCTACCTACTGTTGTTCCATTATAATAGATGCTGCCCACACTTTCACTCCTTCCATGAGACCACACGATTCTTGGACCTGGACTAAATGTGTTGTCTACCAATAGAGATAAGAAACAACTTGTGTTTTAATTTTATTCTATTACTCATTAACTATTATACATAAATCTGTACATCTATGAATTAAAACGAATCTATGTGAAAAAAAAACCCCATAAATGTTTTATACTATTTATATTGTTATTTATCCGACATTTATTTTCAATACAATTATTTCGAATGCCGAAATGATTAGAAGTTAAGAACTTTTGTTGGCTGAAAAACTTTAGATCTATTCTAAAATGAGTTTTATTACCTTTCTAATGCTATTAAAAAAGATATGCAAATTCTCTTGGAAATAAAAGTGAGTAATGAAATCAATCTTTTCAATGTGAATCTCAGGAGAGATTCACATAGAAAACTACTTAACTAAAAGCAATAAAATCCATTCCATTAACGCCAATTTCACAAACAAAGTGTGAGAGAAAATTAGCTTAACGTTATAAATTACCCTCTTTTAAAAAAAAAATCCATTTAGTTAATGGAAGAATATTTATAAAATTCGTTATTTTAACTCTTTTTTTTATAAACTTATTTAATTTATAACACGCTTATTTATTTATTTTTTTCACTACTTCAAAGCATTCAGTACTTAAGGGTCTGTCAATACATTTTCGGCCGTCTTAAAAATATTATAGATCCAGTAACCTTATTAAGAAATAATAATAAGAAGAAAAAGAAATGCACCTACTTTTCGAAAGAGAGAGACACTTTAAAAGAAAGTAAAGAAGAAATACGGCAGAATTAATTCCATTATTTTTTTGCTCTTTAGAAAAAACATTTATGTAAGATTTTTTTTTTTTTTTCCCCTTTTAAAACAAAAAAAATTTTTTTTTTTTTTTTTCTTCTGTCTTGAAAAAGGTAAAAAAAAAGCAATTTTAGTGGGTTTAAAAACATCTGCGATTTTATCGCTTTTGGTTGAAAAAAAATGGCGTAAGATAGTGGTTTTAAATCAGCTCCACTGAAATAGAAAGTCCTATGATTACGAAAAGTGAATATGGTGTAAACATTAGGGGGGGAAAGTTGTCCTTAAAAAAAAATTATTTTCCCGGCATATTCCTTAAAAAGATTTGTGTGTGTAAAAAAAAAAAAAAAAAAATTTATTTTATTTGTTTTATTTAGTAAATTTTTTTTATCTCTTTAACGGTTTACATTTTATAATTACAATTTAATTAATATCCAACGTATTATGGGTTTAATATTTTTCTGCTCTGCTTAGTTGATGCTAAGGCAAAAAAAATTGCAATTTTCTTGTTCTCCGGATTTAATTACATGCTTCAACAAATGTTCGGAATTTAAAAATGTGTTATCCTTCAATGAAGTAATATTTTTTTCCTAATGCGGATATTTTGCTAACGTCTTAAGAAACTACCATAACACCTCTCACCTCTGCCCCCTTTATATATATATATTTTTTTTTAATTTTTCTATCCATTAAAGAAAAAAATTGATACGTTTCAATGATTATAAATAATTTCTTTATAGAAATTTTATTTTAAGTATGTAGTCCTTTAAAATAAGAAGTTTAAAAACTTGAGAACTTATTAAGTAATTAACGAAATAAAACTTCCCATCGTCATTGAACTATTTTCACCAACCCTTGCTTGAAATATTTTTTTTTTTTTTGCATAAAATGATCAATATATCAATGGAATATTTTTTTTCTGTAATTAATATAAAGTGTTCGCTTTCTTCTCTTTCAATCATAGTATTGAACTTACGGGACCGCTAATTATCGTGATTATAGACATTACGATACGTCAACATCTCACTTCATAATGATAATTAGAGTGAATAATAAGTGAAAGCATCATCTCAGTTCTTTGGAGATGATTCCCAAACATGTCGTAACAAAGAAGATCTTGAAAATCCATGATGTTCTAATATTAATAATAGACCACC
This sequence comes from Caerostris darwini, assembly GCA_021605075.1. Classification (NCBI taxonomy): domain Eukaryota; kingdom Metazoa; phylum Arthropoda; class Arachnida; order Araneae; family Araneidae; genus Caerostris; species Caerostris darwini. The sequence goes on along the minus strand of BPLQ01005810.1, from coordinate 80,321 downwards.
TCTGATATTCATCACCAAACCGTCTCGCTTACCAAAGTTATATTAGTGAAGAATGTAAAACATTAGTTCGATCTTTTTTGATACATTATCATGTGTCTTAGGTCCAACTAGTGGCTCAGTGGCAACTTGCACCGTTGGTGAGCATGTGGGCGGAGGTTCAGTCCACTGGATGCTTTGTTGTAGACTCTGTTTCAAAAAATTAGGAGGCTCGATGCCCTTGTGGTATTCAGCATCTTGCCTCGTTCGTTGGACTACTTGATCGAAGTTATCCGAGTTTTCTCCCACACGATACCCAAATGTGGGGTATTTCTCCCTAAATGTCCTCCCGAAAGTCACTGCCCTCTTTCTTCAGATTCATGGAGTCAAATCAGACGTCTACATAGGAATGGTCCATCACAACAAAAGCCCTGTCCTCCTTCCATGAGACCACACGGGTGCTTGGACTTGGTCTAGATGTTGATGTCTACCGAGTTTGATATGAAACAACTTGCTTTTTAATTTTATTCTATTATTCATTTACTATTATGGACAAATCTGTAAATCCATAAATTAAAATGATTCTATGTGGGAAAAAAACATAAATGTCTTATGCTATTGATATTGTTATTTATCAGACATTTACTTCCATTGCAATTACCCCCAACTCCAGAGTTATTAGAAGTTAAGAACTTTTGTTAGCTGAAAAACTTTAAATCTATTCTAAAATGAGTTTTATTACCTTTCTAATACTATTAAAGAAGATCTGCAAATTCTCTTGGAAATAAAAGTGATGGTTATTGCGTTTATATATGAAAAAAAATACTTTTTCTCCTCAGATTCACATTGTAAACTACTTAACTAAAAGCAATAAAATCCATTCCATTAACGCCAATTTCACAAACAAAGTGAGAGAGAAAATTAGCTTAACGTTATAAATTACCATCTTTTTTTTAAAAAAAAATCCATTTAGTTAATGAAAAAATATTTATAGAAATCGTTATTTTAACTCTTTTTTTATAATATTTATTTAATTTATAATCTGCTTATTTATTTATTTTTTTCACTACTTCAAAGCATTCAGTACTTAAGGGTCTGTCAATACATTTTCGGCCATCTTAAAAATATTATAGATCCAGTAACATTATTAAGAAATAATAATAAGAAGAAGAAAAAAATGCACCTACTTTTCGAACATAAAGAGACACTTTAAAAGAAAGTAAAGAAGAAATACGGCGGAATTAATTCCATTATTTTTTTACCCTTAGAAAAAACATTTATGTAAGATTTTTTTTTCCTTTAAAAAGAATTTTTTTTTTTTTTTCTGTCTTGAAAGAAGTTACAAAAGCAATTTTAGTGGGTTTAAAAACATCTGCGATTTCATCGCTTTTGGTTTTAAAAAAAAATAGGGTCTAAGATAGTGGTTTTAAATCAGCTGCAGTGAAATAGAAAGTCCTATGATTACGAAAAGTGAATATGGTGTAAACCTTACGGGTAAAAAAAATGTCCTTAAAAAAAAATTATTTTCATGGCATATTCCTTAAAAATATTTGTGTGAAAAAAAAATCTGGATTTTAATTTTATTTGTTGTATTTAGTAATTTTTCTTATCTTTATAAGGGCTTACATTTTATAATTATCATTTAATTAATATCCAACGTATTATGGGTTTCATATTTCTCTGCTCTGGTTAGTTGATGCTAAGACAAAAAAATTGCAATTTTCTTGTTCTCCGGATTTAATTACATGCTTCAAAAAATGTTAGGAATTTAAAAATGTGTTATCCTTTTATGCAGTAATTATTTTTTTTTCTTAATGCGGAAATTTTGATAACATCTTAAAAAAATATCATAGCACCTATCCTCCTTTATATATCTATATTTGTTCAATGTTTTTATCCATTAAGAAAAAAAATTGATACGTTGCAATGATTATAAATAATTTCTTTATAGAAATTTTATTTCATTTATGTAGTCACTTAAAATGGGCCTGAATGGCCGAGTGGCTAGCGCTCTGGCGCTAGGTACCACAGACTTCGGGTTCGAGTCCCGGTGGGAACATGGATGTTTATAATGGTTCGGAACTTTAAGCCGTTGGTTCCTGTCTAATATGACAGGGTAGAGCTGACAACCCCACCCCGTAAAAAGTCAGCGTCAAGGAGCCAAGTCAGACTTCTACGTACGGGTGCTCCATCAGAACAGAAGCTGCCCACTCTTTCTCTCCTTCCGTGAGACCAATCTTCAGGTACGAATCCTGCCTGTGGCATGGGTGTTTGTTAGTGGTTCGGAATCCATGTTAAACTAGAAGTCCCGGTCTGTTTAGCCTAAAGTGTGCACAAGATGACAGTAGAGCGACAAACGAAACCAAAACTTCCGTGAGACTACACTTTGACTTAGATTGTTGACTTTGATAGATGTGTTGTCTACCAAGTTGGATAAGAAACAACTTATGTTTTAATTATATTTTATTTTTCATTTACTGTTACACAAAAATCGGTACATTCATTAATTAAAATGATTCTATGTGGGAAAAAAAATAGATGTCGCATGTATTTATATTGTTATTTATCCAACATTTATTTTCAATACAATTACTTCCAACGCCAAAATGATTAGAAGTTAAAAACTTTTGTTGTCTGAAAAACTTTGGATCTATTCTAAAATGAGTTTTATTACCTTTCTAATGCTATTAAAGAAGATCTGCAAATTCTTTTGGAGATAAAAGTGATGGTTATTGCGTTTATATATAAAAAAAACTTTTTCCCTTGAGATTCACATTGTAAACTACTTAACTAAAAGCAATAAAATCCATTCCATTAACGCCCATTTCACAAACAAAGTGAGAGAGAAAATTAGCTTAACGTTATAAATTATCCTCTTTTTTAAAAAAAAAATCCATTTAGTTAATGGAAGAATATTTATAGAATTCGTTATTTTAACTTTTTTTTCATAAACTTATTTAATTTATAATCTGCTTATTTATTTTTTTTCACTGCTTCAAAGCATTCAGTACTTAAGGTTCTGTCAATACATTTTCGGCCGTCTTAAAAATATTATAGATCTAGTAACCTTATTAAGAAATAATAATAAGAAGAAAAAGAAATGCACCTACTTTTCGAAAGAGAGAGGCACTTTAAAAGAAAGTAAAGAAGAAATTCGGCAGAATTAATTCCATTATTTTTTTTTTACCCTTAGAAAAAATATTTATTTAAGTTTTTTTTTTTTTTTTTTTGCCTTGAAAATTTTTTTTTTTTTTTTTTTCTGTCTTGAAAGAAGGTGAAAAAGCAATTTTAGTGGGTTTAAAAACATCTGTTATTTCATCGCTTTTGGTTTAAAAAAAATAGGGGTAAGACAGGGGTTTTAAATCAGCTCCACTGAAATAGAAAGTCCTATGATTACGAGAAGTGAATATGGTGTAAACCTCAAGGGTAAAAAAAAATTTCCTTAAAAAAAAATTATTTTCATGGCATGTTCCTTACAAAGATTTGTGTGTGAAAAAAAAAATCTGGATTTTAATTTTATTTGCTGTATTTAGTAGATTTTTTTATCTCTTTAAGGGCTTACATTTTATAATTGTCATTTAATTAATATCCAACATTATGGTTTTAATATTTTTCTGGTCTGGTTAGTTAATGCTAAGAAAAAAAAAAAATGCAGTTTTCGTGTTCTCTGGATTTAATTACATGCTTCAACAAATGTTAGGAATTTAAAAATGTGTTATCCTTATATGCAGTAGTTATTTATTTTTGTCCTAATGCGAATATTTTGCTAACATCTTAAGAAACTGCCATAACACCTCAACCCCCTTTTTATATATATATATTTTTTTAAATGTTTTTATCCATTAAAGAAAAAAATTTATACGTTTCAATGGTTATAAATAATTTCTTAATAGAAATTTTATTTTAATTATGTAGTCTTTTAAAACAAAAAGTTCGAAAACTTGAAAAAGCTTGTTAAGTAACTAGCAAAATAAAACTTGCAATACTTTTATAAACGATTTTTACCATTTCTTGATTGAAATATTAAATTTTTGCATAAAAATGTTCAATATATAAATGCATTTTTTTTCTGTTAATATAAAGTGTATGTTTTCACCTCTTTCAATCATATATTGAACTTATGAATAGTTAACTGTATTACCATAGTTAATATCATCGTGATTATAGACATTGTGACATGTGTCGACATGTCACTTTCCAATGGTAATTGGAGTAATTTTTAAGGATAAATGAAAGCGTCGTCTCGGTTTTATCGAGATGATTTTCAGGGATGATTGCCGAACATGTACTAGATAGAACCTTGATAAACCATGATGTTCAAATATCAATATGAGACCACCTCACCACCAAGTCTCGTTTATCAAAACTGGCATCATAGTTCATGCCACCATTCGAAATCAAACCTAATAGTGACTGGCTAGTTATGCCATGTTATATTAGTGTTTGATCTTTTGTTATCAGTTTGATCTTTTTTTAAGCATTATCCAGTTTCTTAGGCCCGACACGTAGCTCAGTGTCAACGCGCGCCGCTGGCCAGCGTTAGGGCAGAGGTTAAATCCACTGGCGGAGTTGTCGTATACACTGATTCAAAAAACGAGTAGACTCGATGGCGTTTGGGATGTTCAGCATCTTGCCTCGCTAGTTGGTCTACCTGGGGGAAGTTTTCCGGGTTTTCTCCCATACGATATGCAAATGCAGGATTAAAATGCTCTAAATGTCCTCCCATAGAAGGAGAAAAAGGATGGGTAGCTAATGTGGTGATGCAGCCCTTGTAGGTAGAAGACTGACTGGGCTCCATGACTCTGAAGAAGCAAGACCGACTCTTTTTTTTATAAATTTATTTAATTTATAATCTGCTTATTTTTTTTTTCACTTCAAAGCATCCATACATAAGAGTCTATCAATGCATTATAGATCCAGTAACCTCATTAAGAAATAATAATAAGAAGAAAGTAAATGCTTTTCGAACATAAAGAGACACTTTAAAAGAAAGTAAAGAAGAAATACGGCAGAATTAATTCCATTATTTTTTTTCGCTTAGAAAAAACATTTATGTAAGATTTTTTCTTCACTTTAACAAAAAAATTTTTTTTTTTCAGTTTTAGAAAGAAGGTAAAAAAGCATTTTTAGTGGGCTTAAAAACATCTGCGATTTCATCGCTTTTGGTTTAAAAAAAATTTAAGATAGTGGTTTTAAATCAGCTTCAGTGAAATAGAAAGTCCTATGATTACGAAAAGTGAATAGGGTGTAAACCTTACGGGGTAAAAAAAAAAATGTCCTTAAAAAAAAAATTAATTTTCACGGCATATTCCTTAAAAAGATTTGGGTGTGTAAAAAAAAATCTGGATTTTAACTTTATTTGTTGTATTCAGTAAGTTTTTTTTTATCTATTTAAGGGCTTACATTTTATAATTACCATTTAATTAATATCCAACGTATTATGGGTTTAATATTTTTCTGCTCTGGTTAGTTAATGCTAAGACAAAAAATGCAATTTTCTTGTTCTCCGGATTTAATGACATGCTTCAACAAATGTTAGGAATTTAAATATGTGTTATCCTTTGATGCAGTAATATTTTTTTCCTAATGTGGATATTTTGCTAACATCTTAAGAAACTACCATAACACCTTAACCCCCTTTATATGTATTTTTTTTAAATGTTTTTAGTCATTAAAAAAAAATGATATATTTCAATGATTATAAATAATTTCTTTTTAGAAATTTTATTTTAATTATGTAGTTCTTTAAAATAAAAAGCTCAAAAACTTGAGAAAGTTTATTAAGTAATTATCAAAATAAAACTTCCTATCTTTATTGATCCATTTTCGTCAAACCTCCCTTGAAATATTACATTTTTGCAGAAAATAAATGGTCAATATATCAATTCAATATTTTTTCTCTGTTTTTAATACGAGTATAAATTGTTCGTTTTCACCTTTTTCAATCATTGTAATGAACTTATGAAGCCGCTAATTACCGTGGTTATAGATATTACGATACGTTAACATCTCAGTTTATAATGGTAATTGGAGTGATTTTCAAGAATAAATGAAAGCGTCATCTCGATTCTTTCGAGATGATTATCAAGAATGGCGTATTGGAGAAGATCTTGAAAATGCATGATATTCGAATGTTATTGTGAGACGGCCTCTTATATTCTGTACCAATCAAAACTGGGATTATAGTTCACGTCACCATTAGAAATAAAAAAATAAGGGTGACTAACCGGTTATACCATTGGACCACGTTATATTAATGAAGAACGTAAAGCATATGTTCAATCTATCAATGCATTATCAAGTTTGTTAATAAAAATTTATGCTTAATTTTTGTGTACATTGTTTTGTCTGGAGTTTATATATTACGAGCAACCTACTCACGAGCGAATAAGGTGAACATTGCCTTACGGGAGGACTTTTAAGGGTAACTGTAGTACTACACCACATCACTGTGCCTAGAGATGAGTTGTCCCTATACAGTTTGGGAATGATGTGTGTGAGAAGTATGACTGGTGTCTGAGACTCTCTACAGTTATATGAGACCGGGACCTATGACTTAAAGTGGATGCCGAACCTCTACAAAAATGCACGGCATGGTCGGGACTCAACACAAACCTATAGTACCGATCGCCAGTTACTCGGCTATCAGGCCCCCAAAGCAAGCATCACTACATTTAATTAATTTAAGAAAATAAATTATTATTATATATATAAAATAAAAGGTAAAACTTACAAAAATAATAGTTTGGTTTCAACTTAAATAGGATTAAATCATGTTGCCTGCAACCATCCAGACAGGCAAACCTCTCTCCTTTTCTTTTTCTCTCAATAAATCCCACACATTTCATGGGCTTTATACAACTATTCCCGACGTCATAGTCAATCATTTGCTTTCAGAATATAACGTCGGACTGATGCAAACAAAAATGTTAGAAAATTTGCATTAATAAAAGATCACTATCAAAATTAAAGATAACTATCTTGCCAACAGTTCGCACTCTCCATACCTACTTCTCGAGCCAAAGGAAGGATCCAGCTTTTTTATTGTATCCATTCCTGTATCCGATTAGTATCTTCCGATCCATTCCTGTATCCGATTAGTATTATTGTATCCGATGCAGCTTATCTTCTGTAATTCAAGCCAGACATACTTAATTCTTAATCCAACTTCAATAATTAATTAATCAACTTGAATCCAACCAAACGATGTCTTTATGTCAGAAAGTTGCCAAATGTTTTACGAAGCAAAGTCTCAATCTTTGGATCTCGCTTTCGAATACGAAAAGATACTAAGGAATGGAGTTGTTCTTTCTTAGATAATAGAGAGTTTTTGCATACCTTTTTTTTATCGTCCGATATTTTCTCTTCCTAGCGCGCATGCTCATAAGAATAACTCAGTAGTGCAGTATTACAGATAAGCATGCGCAATAGGTACAATGTCTCCTATGAGCATGCGCGCTAGGAAGAAAAATATCGGACGATAAAAAAACGTTATGCAAAAACTCTGTATTAATGCATTGTGAAAAATTGTATTTCTCAATGCCATTTTTCCCGCAACAATTCTAGCCTCTCCCATTAAAGCCAGAGTTAACTTAATTCTTAATCCAACTTTAGCAATTAATTAACCGACTTGAATCAAACTAAACGATGTCTTTATGTGAGAAAGTTGCCAAATGTTTTACGAAGCATGTTCTTTCTTGTATACTAATACATTGAGAAAAATTGTATTTCTCAATGTTATTTTCCCCCCAACAATTCCAGCCTCTCCCATTAAAGCCGACAAGATAAATTTCTATTTATTTTACTTAAACACTCGCTGAATACCATTCCATACCATGCCTTTTAACACCATTTTTATCTTTTAGACCATCCACACATTGAGGAAGGAAGCAGCATGTGAAAAATAGAGTGCTAAGCTTCTCTTGCATTCACTTTTCCAGAACTCCATCTGTCACTGGGACATTTAAGTTAAGCAATTTCGTTCCATCTTCAACACCGGAATCTCATCCACCTCGATCGACAACCACCCAGGAACGACAGAAAAGTGAAAAAAAATAAAATAAATAAGTAAAAGTCCAACCATAAATCCAAATCTCAACAGAGTATCGCTTTCCATCCGCAACCTTTGGCCCGAGATCTTTCTTTATGAATGTCACCCACTCTGACATATATAAACGACTGGAGTTATCGCCGTTTCTTGTTTGAAGGGTTCATATCGCCTAACATGACTTTCAGCGATATTTTTTCTGTTTTTGTTTTATTTTTTTCATTCTCTGCTGTCTGCTTTTTATTTGATGTTCTTTTCTTTTCTTTTTCTACAATCGTTTTTCCTTGTAATCCGTTTTAATGCCCAGAATGAACTTCTTCCGGATTTTCTGGCTTTGACCGCTTCCCCATTCTACTATACCTCATGTAACAAAATTCACGTCTTTCTTTTATATAAAGCTTCCCAGCCTTTGCTGTCTGGATTTTCGAATGTAGGTCAAATATACTCTGTTTCTTTTGAAATGGGATTATATCATATGAGTTTATGTCTTTTGATAAAACAATATCTTTAAAGATGTCAATCTTCAACTATTATTTTTTGGGGAGGGGGAGTGTTGGTAAATTCACGAATTGAAATTGTATGACTTTTAATTTTTTTTGTTTTTAATTTAACTGAAACAAGTTAGCTTTTCCAGGCTTTGCTGTCTATATTTCGAATAACTTACAAACTCCTTTCAACTGATAAAACGTGGAACATGCTTGTTCCATCACCCATCCCAATGGACTTGCCCCTTGCAGTTTTTACAGCAAATTTCCGATTCTCCCTGTGGCACCGAGCACCAGTCACTCGATCATCAGGCCCCATTGCAGAAAAAAAATTAAAATAAAGAAGAAAAAAATAAAGAGTCTATGGCGATTGTGACGTATATGCATCTAGCAACTCAGCGTATAAGCATCTAGCAACTTAGGCAGGCTTCATGGGAGCAATGTTGCCGTTTTTTCTCATACGACATGCAAATGGGGGTCAATCACTCCTAAAAGTCCTCTTGGAATACAGTTCCTTTCTATCATCTGTACTGTTGATCACATTCGTATCATACATAAGTAGTACTTTAGGTATAATTGCTGTTCTATTGCTCAGTTGTTCGTGGCTTACATAAGTAATACGTACATAAGGTATCATTGCTGTTCGGTGGATCAGTTGTTCGTGGAATACATAAATGATACACAAGGCTCACCGATATTCAAAAAAAAAATTCCCTCAGTTGCTAAATTATTACTTTGGTTAAAAGACGAAGCGAATTTGCTAAAAGTTATACCCTTTACGACATTACTCAGTTAATTATTTTGTTATATACAGAAGGGATATAAATATACACCCTTCATTTTAAAAGTAACTATAAATGGCATAATTCTCGAAATTTAATTCGGTATAAATTATTGCTTATAATGAATTTTCCCTAATAACGAGTCTAATATTTCCCCAGCCGAGATTTATATCGAAAACTCGAAATGACTTTTAAAGTGAAAGCGCGTGTATTAGGAAGAAAAACAGCTTGAATGGGCCTTTAGAAAACTGAGAGAGTAAATACTTTACGGAGGTGAATTAATAAATTGAAATTCCATTTCACCCATTAAAGAATCCATTAGGACGGAGTTATGAGAGGTATTTAGCGGGATTTTCACGATCAAATAAACTGTATAATAAAATACCGTGTTTTCTTCAGACAGCTTATTAACAACTTTTCCCCCAAGTTAGGGAAAGTTTAGAAGCAAAACAGCAGGTTTCGCATGACGGGGAGGGAAAAAGAAAAACGCAAATTTTTCCCCAACGAGAGGGAAGTCGTTCGTTAATATTTATAAATAGGCAAATTGTTCTCCCATTAAAGAAAAGTGTGAAACTCCAACCTATACAAGAATTGTTTGCTAGATATTTTCTTCGTTTCTTCTGAATTAATTTTTGCATCTTAGGGAAGTCTTTTAATTTATCGTTAAGTTCTTTTGCTTACGGAGGAAAAATTGGGGAAATTTGCTATCGGTCGAAAAATTTGAGGCGCGTGTGAAAGGAATTACGAGAAGCCTATTAATGAAAAATTAAGGATACTTCGATCATAAATTTCAGAAACTTTGCACTAAATATATAAAATGAATACTAATCTCTCTCTTTCTATATATTTATTTATTTATACATAAAGGGGGATTATTAAAAAGACTTTCTCAATATATGAGACGCTAGTTATCATATCGTTCACGAAAACTAGACAAAATTTTGATTTTAAGTTATGCACTCAAGTATCATATGAAAAACAAGAGTTAAATACTAACAGTTATGGTGCACTGGCACAATTTCGAAAATTTCAAATGACAACATCTACTTTTTTAATTGGAATATGATCTCCTTTGCGAAAAAGCATAAATAGCGTTGGAACAGTACTTGTAGCACAGAAATCGTAGGATGCTAGACAGACTACTATTACGCCACACCACATCACTGTTCCTAGAGCTGAGTTGCCCCTTTACAGTTTGGGGATGATGTGAGTGAGAGGAAGTCTGATTGGGTTCTGTGACGCTCTATGGTCCTATGAGACCGGGAGCTACGACTTAAAGTGGATTCCGAACCACTACAAGCATCCATGTCACCTTCGGGACTCGAACCCGAAAACTGTGGTACCGAGTGCCATAGCACTAGTTACTCGGCCATCACGCCCCATTGCAGTTACTGCTTCAGAAAAAAAAAAGAATCTATGGCGATTGTGACAATATGTATAAGGGTCTTGCAACTTAGACAAGCTTCATGGTGATAATTTTGCCGTTTTTTATCATACGACATGCAAATGTCAGACAATGACTCCTAAAAGTCTTCTTGGAATCCAGTTCCTTTTTATCATCTGTTCGGTTGATCACTTGTTCGTTACATACATGAGTAGTACATAAGGTTTCATTGTTGTTCGTTTTATACATATGTAGTACATAAGATAGCATTGCTGTTCGGTTGCTCACAGTTGTTCGTGACATACATCAGTGGTACACAAGGCTCACCGATATTAAATAAAAAATCATTCAATGCTAAATTATTATACTGGTTAAAAGACAAAACGATATTGCTAAAAGTACCCTTACCCTTTACGCTTACCTTATACCCTTTACGCCATTACTGAGATAATTATTTTGTTATATACAGAAGGGATATAAATATACACCCTGCATTTTAAAACTAACTATAAATGGCATAATACTCGAAATTTAATTCGGTATAAATTATTGCTCATAATGAATTTTCCCTAATAATGAGCCTAATATTTCCCCAGCCGAGATTTGTATCGAAAACTCGAAATGACTTTTAAAGTGAAAGCGCGTGTATTGGGGAGAAAAATAGCTTGAATGGGGCCTTTAGAAAACTGGGAGAGTAAATACTTTACGGAGGTGAATTAATAAATTGAAATTCCATTTCACCCATTAAAGAATCCATTAGGACGGAGTTATGAGAGGTATTTAGCGGGATTTTCACGATCAAATAAACTGTATAATAAAATACCGTGTTTTCTTCAGACAGCTTATTAACAACTTTTCCCCCAAGTTAGGGAAAGTTTAGAAGCAAAACAGCAGGTTTCGCATGACGGGGAGGGAAAAAGAAAAACGCAAATTTTTCCCCAACGAGAGGGAAGTCGTTCGTTAATATTTATAAATAGGCAAATTGTTCTCCCATTAAAGAAAAGTGTGAAACTCCAACCTATACAAGAATTGTTTGCTAGATATTTTCTTCGTTTCTTCTGAATTAATTTTTGCATCTTAGGGAAGTCTTTTAATTTATCGTTAAGTTCTTTTGCTTACGGAGGAAAAATTGGGGAAATTTGCTATCGGTCGAAAAATTTGAGGCGCGTGTGAAAGGAATTACGAGAAGCCTATTAATGGAAAATTAAGGATACTTCAATCATAAATTTCAGAAACTTTGCACTAAATATATATAACATGAATACTAATCGCTGTCTATCTCTCTTTAAGTATATACATATAAAAAGGGTGATTATTAAAATTACTTTCTTGATATATGAGACGCTAGTTATCATACCATTCACTGTAACTAGCCAAAATTTTGATTTAATGTATGCGCTGAAGAATCATATGGAAAACAACCGTTAAATGCTAACAGTTGCGGTTATAGTTTTGATTTCGAAATTTTCAAATGGCAACCTCTTTATTGGAATGTGATCGTTGCGAAAACTCATCAATAGCGTTGAAAAGGTACCTGTAGCTCGGAAATGGCCGCCGTTAGACAGACTACTACTACTACTACTACTACACCACACACACACACCACACCACACCACATCACTGAGCCTAGAGCTGAGCTGCCCCTATACAGTTTGGTATGATGTGGATGAGAAGAAGTCTAATTGGGTTCTGTAACGCTCCATTCTGACGGTCATATGAGACCGCGAGCTACTGCTTAAAGTGGATTCTGAATCACTACAAGCATCCATGGCACTACCGAGACTAGAACGCGAAGCCTGCGGCATGAGCGCCATAGCGCTAATCACTCGGCTATCAGGCTCCATTGCAGTTGCTGCTTCAGAAAAAATAAGAGTTTACGGTGATTTTGACAATGTGTATAAGGATTTTGCATCTTAAACTGGTTTCATTTTGATAATTTTGCCGTTTTATATCATACGACATGCAAATGTGGGACAATCACTGCTCTTATTGGAATGAAGTTGCTTTTTATAATTGCTATTCGGTTGATCATAGTTGTTCATGGAATACATAAGTGGTACACAAGGCTCACCGATATTCAACAAAAAAAAATCATTCAATGCTAAATGCTTACTTTGGTTAAAAGACAAAGCGATATTGCTAAAAGTTACACCCTTTACACCATTACTTAATTATTCTGTTATATACATAAGGTTAAATATGCACAACCTTCATTTTAAAACTAACAATAAAGGGCACAATTTTCGAAATTTAATTTGGCATAAATTATTGCATATAAAAAATATCGAGCCTAATATTTCCCCAGCCGAGATTTGTATCGAAAACTCGAAATGACTTTTAAAGTGAAAGCGCGTGTATTGGGGAGAAAAATAGCTTGAATGGGGCCTTTAGAAAACTGGGAGAGTAAATACTTTACGGAGGTGAATTAATAAATTGAAATTCCATTTCACCCATTAAAGAATCCATTAGGACGGAGTTATGAGAGGTACTTAGCGGGATTTTCACGAACAAATAAACTGTATAATAAAATACCGTGTTTTCTTCAGACAGCTTATTAACAGCTTTTCCCCCGAAGTTAGGGGAAGTTTAAAAGCAAAACAGCAGGTTTCGCATGACGGGCAGGGAAAAAGAAAAACGAAATTTTTCCCCAACGAGAGGGAAGTTGATCGTTAATATTTATAAATATGCAAATTGTTCTCCCATTAAAGAAAAGTGTGAAACTCCAACCTATAAAAGAATTTTTTTCTAGATATTTTCTACGTTTCTTCTGAATTAATTTTTGCATCTTAGTGGAAGTCTTTTAATTTATCGTTAAGTTATTTTGCTTAAAGAGGAAAAATTGGAGAAATGTGTATCGGTTGAAAAATTTGAGGCGCGTGTGAAAGGAATTACGAGACGCCTATTAATGGAAAATTAAGGATACTTCGATCATAAATTTCAGAAACCTTGCACTAAATATATAAAATGAATACTAATCTCTCTCTCTCTCTCTTTATATATGTATAAAGGGGGATTATTAAAAAGACTTTCTCGATATATGAGACGCTAGTTACCATACTCTGTCACCAAACTGTTGTGTTAAGTAACGTTTTACAGAAGACCTCACTTGTGGGGGAGCATTATCTTGCATCCACACGACATCAAATAAAGCAGTTCGATGTTGCAAGGGGGGGGCACATCATCAGGGCATCAGGGGTTACGTAATTGATCAGCGTTTCTAGATAGCGAACCCGTGTTAATGTACACGTTTGTAGACCATTGACACTAATCTCTCCAAAAAAATAGGTGTAAATAGAGATGTTTGTTATACCGCACCACACAGTCACTTTTTCTTCGAGTAACGGAAGTGAACCACATCATAGGTATTATCATCTGTGCAGTGCACACAGGTCTTCAAATGGATGTTATTAGTCAACGGGAAATGGAGAGATTCTCTCCCCATATATGGTACAAAGGCGAACTATTATCATCATCATATAGGATGAGGAATTCATTAGCGAAATCTAACCGTAGTTGGTTAATAGCCGCTTGCAACATCTGGACACGATGAAACTGATACGGCAATATGTGGAGAACACAGCACAGAATCTTGCAGACCGTAGTATTTATTTGGAAACTGCAGGACTCGTGAAACACGGCCTGCACTTGCAAAACGAAGTTCGCTTATCGTCTCATGGACTTTTGCGACAATCTCGACAGAACTGCAGGTTCGTCTAGACCGAGAACACGTTCCTCATGGTTTCTGCGGTAAACACGCAATTCCTCTGCGGCATTTTGTCCATTTGGATAATAATTCTTTACCGTTTCCCCTCGTTGTTTCCTGTAAGCTGCATATAATTTAAAATGCATAAAAATAAGATACGCGGCACGCATTTCATAGTGCCTTTTCTTTCACCTAGTGTGACAAAGTCAATCATGACGTTGTCTTACGCTGAACCAGAAAAGCTGCATATCTTGTTCTCTTCTTCCAGAACATAACCTGCATACCTTGTTCTATAGCCTGCATAGCCTATAAAATTAGAAGGCTGGGATCACAGTCGTGCTGTGGTGAGAGCAACAGTTGTTTACTCTTTTCTCTTTAGTCTGTCTAACACGGACATATACCCTTACAATACTGCTTATGGTTTCTCTCTACATACTAAATCGCATTCCAATAAAACAATTAGTTGTGGCCATTTGAAATTCTAGAATTTTGTTCACTGTAAATGTTAACTGTTGTATTTCATATGTTTATGATTCTTGAACGCATACCTCAAAATACCTTAAACCAAAATTTTGTTCAGTTTTTGTGAACGGTGTGATAGATAGAGGCTCATATATCAAGAAAATGTTTACTATAATGGCATTCTATTCGAGAGAGACATTCAATGGTAATGAGACACTCTTTGAGGGGTGATACAGGTTGCTAAAACATAAATTTTTTTGTATAAGAATGCATTGTCAAAAGTGACGCTTTGAGGCATGAACACAAGAAATTAGAAATAAATAAAAGTATTATTAATTTACAACATCATTGCAAAGTATTTCTTTGATTGAATGTTAACAATAAATGCCCAAAATGGCAACTACTCACAATAATAAATGCTTGGTAGCGTCGAAATTTTTAAAAATCCATACACTGAAAGCCATGTTACTTTTGAATTGTTACATCTTTCACGTCTTCTGATTTTGATTTGATTTAATTTTAAATATGATTCCCACATTTGATTTTATTACGGCCCTTATTTATACGAAAACAATATTTACAGTTCTCTGAAAATAAATAATTACAGTAATTTAAGTTTCCCAAAAAGAACAAATTACAGCAATTAAAGTTTCTTGGAAAGAAATAATGATAGTAATAAAGTTTCGCAAAATAAATAATATTTTAATTTATACACCTGTTTCCGAAATTTCAATCATTTTATGGCATTTTAAATGCAATGACTAATAAAGTCCATGTTTTGCTTCAAGAATATTTATGTAACACTTTCTGTACTCATATTTAGAAAACTTATTCTATCTTATAAACGAAAATAAAATTTGAACTACTGATGCACGTATTCAAAATTAAAGAAAATTTGTTATCTTTTAATATGTTATTTAAAATTGATATTAAAGCTCTTGAATAATGAAAAAATATTGATTGTTAAAATATTAACTTTTTTTTTGTAATTACATATAGTAGTAATATGAATAAATAATTAATATAAATTAAAAATATATAATCAACATACTCATTTCCTGTTCCAAATAAAAGAATGTTATTGTTGCTTTCATATTAAACAGTTAATTCTATAAGAGTGGCAACATTATAAAGATATAAGTTCATAAAATAAATTGTTCATATCAACTAATAGTTTCTGCATTTGAAACATTTATTTTGCTCTTAAAAATTTCTAGAAAGTAAATCCTTAATTTTATTATAATCCTTAAATTAATGTTAATGAAGTTTGTTTCCAAATTTATGCAACAAACAATTATTCTAACTAAAGTAACAATATTACTATAAATTACTACGAAAATATAATTTAGTCAAAAATTATGTTACGATTGGAGCTAAAATATGTTCCTATTTAATTAAAGTTTCATTTTAGCCTCTTTAATCATTGTGAAATTAGAAAAATATTTAATCTATAAAAATTAATGTCTGCAAATAATATCAAAATTAATTATAATAACAGTATCAAAATTATTATTAATAATAATATCATAATTTATAATAATAATTGTACAAAAATTATTTTTCATGATTACGTAATTAGAAGACTGCTTGTACTTTTGAAATATCCAAGCATTTAAGGATTAATAGACTTTGAAACAAGAACTTAATTTATTATCATAAATTAAAGAGAGTGTACGAATAAAAAAAAATTTTTTTTGAATAAAATGATGAAATATACCACGTATAGTACATTGTTTTTCGTTCGTCTTTAAAAACATAAAATTACCATGTTATTTTTCTCAAAATGCAAAATTATTATGCAAAATTTCTAAAAATTGATCATCATGTGAAGTTTTATTAATTTTTTTCCATCACCAATTTTTTTTCGAAGCAACAAATTCTTTTCAGTTTTAATTTTCATGTTATCTAAATCGTCGCTTAAAACCATTAAATAATTTTCTCAGAGATAAAATTTTCTCAATACATGCAAGTAAGACTAGAAAAGTTTAATGATGTAGTATTTTAATTAAAATTATTGATGACTCTGATAATGAACTATTGTATTCAATATTCGAAAAAAATTATCAATTTGTATTTTTATCTTTTAATATGGAAATTGTGTCCCGAACATTAAGTTTTGGTTTGATGAAAGCAACGTAAGACTTTTCAAGAGTCCGACTCGTGATCTTGTGATGAAATGCTTAATTATTGTGCAACAAGATTTAGGTTCGAATCCGCTTGCGGTGTCTATTGGAATCACTGCTTTCAGGAACGGGAAGATTTGACTGCGATTATGACAATGAATATCCATATCTCTCATTAACACCTTCTTGGTGAATGTTTCAAATTTTCGCCCATTCGACTGGAAAATACGGAGCAGCTACCCCTAAAAGTCTTCCTAGAACTTCATGTCACCCACCCTTATCACTCGCCGGTGTGTTATTCGCTTATATATACAATATATTGTAACATAAAGTCCTCCTATGTACTAAAAATAAGTACTTTGGAGGAAATGTGGAGGATTTGGGAGGAATTCAAAGATTTGGGACCGAGTTCGGTACAAAATCTTTGAATTTCGGAGCAATGAGCATCATTTTCATGTATAGCTTTAGCGTCAGGCATCCGCTTCGTGTACATTTCTTTGATTTTCCTATCGAATAACACAAATGTCTGCCAATTACATTCAGAATAATTTCCAGGAATGTTTTTTTGATATTTTTGATATTTCTGAAGTTAACTGGCAGACATTTGGCAGTAGTTTGACATTTCTGTAGATAACTGACAGACGTTTATCGCTGAATATTTACCTATTTTTTTCTGAAAGCATCGGGCAGACATGTGGCACTTTTTCTGAATATAGCTAATAAACATTTGGCAATTTTTCTGAAGGTAACTTGCTGACATTTACCACTAAATATTTGCCAGTTTTTCTGAAAACAACTGGAAGACATACTGACACAACTTAGACATTTTTTAATGTAAATGGTAAAAATTTGCCAATTTTCTGAAAGTAGCTGCCAGATGTGTTATGTGAGATGAAAATCATCAGAAATGCATTACAGGTATCCGGACGATTTTGCAAGCGTATGTTAATTCAGCAATACAAAAAAGTGGAATCGAACTCATAATCCTTTACTCCAAAATATTTTATGAGTATGCGCCCAGTGACACTTCCCCTTCCCCATTCTCAAAGAGCTTAAAAAAAGTGAATATTGACCACCAATTAGATGTCTAGCATTTAAAAAAAATATCGATATTTAAACTAGCGTCTTATGTAAATCATATTAAAGCAACTTTTTTAAATCAATTATTTATCTTTCAATTCGTACGTAATTCGACGATATTTTTTGCCACACATTTCATACCTACGACAATATTTAAATGTATATACATTTAAATATTGTATACAAATGTAATTTATGTATATACATTTGTACCTCGATAGATTCACGATATCTTTAACATAACCTCATAGAAAGAAGTGGGAGGGATTTCTAGTGTGGGAGATATCCTGGGTTTCGTTAAAGATATCGTACATCGAACACAAATACGGGACATGACTAATCTATAAAACAGATGATGTCATTAAAACCATTAATGAGAATATGCTAAAGCGAACATGCCAAAAAATCTTGATGTACTTCGGGCGACTAATGGTACCCATATAGAGGTTGTTGTTGTTCTATTGCAGTTGGCAATACAGACAGTTAATTTGTATACCCTAAGCAAGGGCTGCACCGCTGTTACTCATTTAGCACTACGTAGGGGACACGTGTAGCTTGAAGATATGCTACGGACGCAAGTAACACTGTCCCCACAACGCTCTACGATCCTATTAGATCGGCACCTACAGTTTAAAGTGGATTTCGAACCACTACAAACATCCACGTCACCGCCGGGATTCGGTACCGAGCGCCAGAGAGCTAGCTACTCTGCTATCAGGCGTAAAGATTGTATTACACCAAATTAAATGAGACAAATAATTAAGATTATACATATTCATTTATTACAATTTTCACTTATCTTTCCTCTCATTTGCTTTTGTGATGAAATTTTGAAATTGTAAGAGACTTTATGGGGACCCATAAAGGTATAAATGTTACATAAAAGTATAAATGTACATAAATAATGCTATATATCATTTTATTGCGTCACCTCGTAACATTTTCAAAATTCGAATGACTTCGGTGAAATCGCAGAATCCACCATAAATGCGTTGAAAATTGTTGGGTTTGGGACCATTTTCACTTTCAGATACTATAACTACGACATTGGGGAAGAGAGATAGATAGTTTATATCAAACAACAGTTTATATCAAGCAAAGGCTTGCTTCTAGGACAATAGACAGCCTGGTGGCCAATTGGCTAGCGCTCTGGCATTTGGTACCACAGGTTTCAGGTTCGAATCCTTTCTGTGGTATGTATGTTCGTGAGTGGTTCGGAAACCATTTTAAACTGTAGGTCCTTATCTGTTTAGCCTAAAGTATGTATAAGATGACTGTAGAGCGACAAAATCAGACCAAACCTATACGATACAAACATCATTATACATACATCATTATATTTACACGATATCTTTAATGTAAAGACATAGAAAGAAGTGGAAGGAATTTCCGATGTATTAAAGGGGTTACGCATATTCTGGGGATTATTATATCCTGGGTTATGTTAAAGATATCGCATAAAAATACGGCACATGTCTAATCTAAAGTAGAGAATGGCATTGCTACCATTAATGACAGCATGCTACAGCGGACATGCCAAGAAATCTTGATGTGGTTCGTGCAACTAACGGTGCCCATATAGAGATCGAAATAAATGAAATTAAAATTACTGAGAAACATAATTAAGATTATTTGTGTATTTTGTTATAATTTTAATTTATCTTTCCTCTCATTTGCATTCGTGATAAAGTGACTTTACAATTTCAAAAATTTATGGACACTCATAAAGATATACTAAACGCTACCAAGCGACGCACTGAATAATACTATATATCATTTTATTGCGTCTCCTGGTAACATTTTCAGAATTCGAATGATTTCGGCGGAAACATAGAATCCGCCATAAAGGCGTTGAAAATTGTTAGGTTTGGGACCATTTTCACTTTCAGATACTATAACTTGGACTTTCGGGAAGGGAGAGAAATCCTTTTCCGCCTACCTGTAAAATCCGTTTCCTCTTCTGAGCCCTCTTTAGACTATTGAAAGAGGATTTTGCAAACCTTCGAATCGCAGTTTATATAACTGTGTCTGGCATAATAATAACTCCGCGTAGCGTTCGGATTCAACCGCGTTCAACTGTTACCCTTGAGATTTGCAACGGTTCGGAGGCTGTCTCAAACATAATGGTGTTTTCGAAAGCCTCTTTACAAAAAGCGATGCATATGTTCTTCTTTCTCTGCGTTTAGATATGAATATCTTTTGAATTGATTCGCTTTTTTCAATTCCGGGTTTTATTGTGTTGGCTGCGAATCTATACGATTTAGTTTATTCGGTGTTATGGAAAAGATAAGAATGTATAGAATGATCTATAAAAAAATAGTGTGTTCTCCATTATAAGTCTTAAAATGTTAAAACTAACATACGATTACAATGCTAACTATATGATAGTTATTTTCAAAACTCATTGTGGAATCATTTTCAAAGTTATAATATTAAGCCCAATTTGTTTCTCAGTGGTGAGATGTGCAGCTAGTGTGCAGGAGGAATGAGGATCGAATCCCACTGGTGGACTTGTTGTAGTCTCCGCTTTTAGAAGAGAGAGTTGGTTTGGTTTATCGCTCTACGATCATTTTCTGCACACTTTGGGCTAATTAGACAGGGACCTACAATTTAACGTGGATTCCGAACCACTAATAAGCATCCATTCCACCACCAGGATTTGAACCTGAATCTTGTAGTACCAATGTTTAGAAACGAGAAGATTGATGGCGATTGTGACAACGTATATGAAAGCATCTCGCATCAACAGTCGGGCTGTCTGGTAGTTTCCTTGTTTTTCTCCCATACAGTATGACAAATGTTGGACAGTTTCCCCTAAATGTGCATCCTGAAGGCAGTAGGCTGTTCGTGGCATACGTAAGTTGAACGTGAAGGCCCAACAAGGGGGTAGAAAAACTACAGACAAAATTTGGAGCTTGTTCTAGCTAAAAGGTTTTAGCAATCTAGGCCGTAATAGTACTACTTTTGCTTTCGGAAAATAAAAGTCTTGTTAAAATACATTCCTTTTTAAAAACGAGAACACAGGTATCACACAGGTACATAAATATCAGTGCTGTTTTGTTAAAATGGTCTGTATTTAGAAATTTTAACAAACTTTTGTTTATGTTTCTCATAATTCATTTATGATAACGATAGTTTGTATTAAAAAGAAAGTTTTCTTTTATGACTTCTAGAATTAGAAATAAAGTTGAGTAAAGTAAATGCCATACAACATTCCATTGCCATTGTGCGTTGTAAACGCCATAAATGCCAAACTACGTACAGTAAATGTGATACATGTATAATAAATATCATACCGATTGTAAATATCATTGAATAAAATAAAATTGAGTATAATAAACGCCGTTGTTTATAATAAAACTAAATTTATAAATGCCATACCTACGTATAGTAAATGCCATAATTACTATGGTTAATACCATTGAAATGTAGTTATTTTTCTACTTTTATTTATTTTTTTTAATTTCTTTAGTTACTTCATTATTTTGGATAAGGGCTTCTATATTTATTGTTGTTTAACAATATAATGAAACATAACAGAAACGCCATTGTTTATAATAAAACTAAATTTATAAATGTTATAGCTACGTATGGCATTTATAAATTTAGTAAATGCCATGATTACTATGATTAATACTATGGAAACGTAGTTATTTTTCTACTTTTATTTATTTATTTATTTTTGTTAATTTATGTAGTCACTATATTATTTTGGATAAGGGCTTCTATATTTATTATTATTTAACGATGTAACGAAACATAACACATGGGATTATCCTTTATATTAAATTAAAAGAATAAAATGATTATATACACTGAAGTGACAAAAGTCATGGGATACCTCTTAATATCGTGTCGGCCCTCCTTCCGCCCGGCGAAGTGCAGCAACTCGACGTGGCATGGACTCAACAAGTCGTTGGAAGTCTTCTGCAGGAATAGTGAGCCATGCTGTCTCGATAGACGTCCATAATTGTGAAAGCGTTGATGGTGCAGGATTTTGGGCACGAACAGACCTCTCGATGATGTCCCATAAATGCTCGATGGGATTCATGTCGGGCGATCTAGGGGGCCAGATCATTCGTTGGAATTATCCAGAATGTTCTTCAAACCAATCGCGAACAGTTGTGGCCCGGTGACATGGCGCATTGTCATCCATAAAAATCCCATCGTTGTTTGGGTACCAACAACGTAAAAAAACTTTAACGGAAAATGTAAACCAATGTATTTTAAATTACGACAGTTAAATTTTATATTTTTGTTAGTTTAACGGATTATCGAAAAACGTTTAATCATTTTTATCATAAATTATTGAAAATTATTTTTCCTTAAAATACTTTTTCCTTGTTGAAAACTCAAGAAAAATGTCCAATCAATATATTTTTTATTTTATTGAGTTTAATCATAAATTTCAATTTACGACTGTTTTTTCATTTTTACAACTGAGATGGGTTTTTTTTTTTTTTTTTTTTTTGGCTGCAAGTGATCTCCAAGTAGCTGAACATAAGCATTTCCAGTCAATGTTCGGTCCAGTCGCACCAGAGGACCAAGTCCATGCCATGAAAAAACAGCCCACACCATTACGGAGCCACCACCAGCTTGAACAGTGCCTTGCTGACAGTTTGGGTCCATGGTTTCGTGGGGTCTGCGCCACACTCGAACCCTACCATCAGCTCTTACCAACTGAAATCGTGACTCATCGGACCAGCCCACGGTTTTCCATTCATCTAGGGACCAACCGATATGCTCACGTGCCCACGAGAGTCGCTACAAGCGATGTCGTTCTGTCAGTAAAGGCACTCGAGTCGGTCTTCTGCTGGAATAGCCCAAGAAAGCCAAATTTCTCCGCACAGTTCTAACAGACAAGTCCCTTGTACGTCCCACATTGATTTCTGCGGTTATTTGACGCAGTGTTGCTTGTCTGTTAGAATTTACGACTCTTTGCAGACGTCGCCGGTCTCGGTCGTTAAGTGCAGGCGGTCGACCACTGCGCTGTCCATGGTGGGATGTTATGCCTGAAATTTCATACTCTCGGCTCACTCTTGACACAGTGGATCTGGGAATGTTGAATTCCCTAACGATTTCCGAAATGACATAACCCATGCGTCTAGCTCCAACTAACATTCCGCGTTCAAAGTCTGTTAATTCCCGTCGTGCGGTCATCATCACGTCAAAACCTCTTCACATGAATAACTTGAACAGAAATGAAAGCTCTGCGAAAGCACTGCGCATTTATACCTGTTCTACGCGATGCTACTGCCATCTGAAAATTTGCATATTGCTATCCCATGACTTTTGTCACTTCAGTGTATATACTTTTTTTTTTTTTGACTTAAACAATTAATTAAGGTTAATATAAAAAAAATGTTGGTAACTGTCATTTAAGCATTTTTTATTAAGTTATCTGAATCATTTTAATACATATTTTTGAAACATTCAGCTACATTACAAAAAAAAAATCAATTATGAACTAATATTTTAAAAAATAATTATGGAGAATAACGAAAGTTTTATTCGACTTCATCTTTCTCTTAATAAAGTAATATCCTCATTACACAGATGTCTTTCGAAGATGTCTTGCACAGATGTCTTACTATTTCGAAAAAGAGGTAAACACGCTGATATCTAATTTTTAATTACATATTCCATTGCTGAATTTTCTGAATAAAAATATATTAGCTGTCAACACTTAACGACAATGGGAAAAATCAAAAATGCCAAGTGTCAAATAGAGTTGAGAAAGGAAATTTTTCATTCCACTTGCACTCTGGTTTTAGTGAAAGCGTAAATCAGAAAAATAGTTTTTTTTTTTTTTTTTTTTTTGGCAAAAACGATGTAATTTACATACATTTTAATAAAAGGTCTTTGAAAACTAACGACTTACGATGTCATCGTGTCATTACCTTAAATTAATAATTGAATGACTTCTGTTTAAAAATATTTTTCTTAAGAACTTATTGAAATCAGGGAAATTAATTTTGAATGCTTTCATTTTCAAGAGATCATAATGTAAGCTTAGTATTGTAGGATTTTGAAAATGAAAAATTTTGAAGTTTGTGTGAAGAACACATAATATTTTTATCTGTCTTTAATTGAAAATATTTTTACAGCTGATTTCTAATACTTTTTATTTAAAGTAAAACATATGTTCA
Organism: Caerostris darwini; assembly: GCA_021605075.1. Lineage (NCBI taxonomy): Eukaryota > Metazoa > Arthropoda > Arachnida > Araneae > Araneidae > Caerostris > Caerostris darwini. The sequence continues at coordinate 56,130 of BPLQ01005810.1, read as the reverse complement.
GCTTCTGAAATATTTAACTATTTTTCTATTTAAATAAAAATATTGCCAGTTGTATTAAATTTTGTCAAACTAAAAAAAAAATTTTTTTTTTTCGGAAAATAATATTAATATGCTGTTATATCTCTTTCAATTAAATCCTTTGCTTCAAAAATAAAATAACTAAATACTTGATTTCTAATTGTTCTGTTCAAAATAGCAGAAACACTTTTAGAATCAACTAAGAGAACAAACATTAAGAATTTTTTTAGAACTAAAATTATTCCAACTTTTGAAAAAAAAAATTTTTTTTTTAAGAATTTAATGAATTATTTATTTACAAAATTTCGCAAAAATAAAAATTAAGAATTCGTCATTTACCAGCAATGATGTTATATTTAATTTCCATAATAGCATAGCTTTGTTAACTTTAGGATGAAAAAACATTATTGTACTAGAAAAATTGGAGATATCATGACAACGTAATTTAAGACACACTCTCTATGCTTACGACAATACAAAAAAACCATATACCATATGAAATATCCATACCGTAGTTTTACCATAGTTAAATAGTTTACCATAGTTTTTTAATCATGTATAAATTTCTACATTTCAAGACATTATTGTTATTTTTTATGTGTATTATTGTATGTGTATTTTTATGTGTACAATTTTTCTAGAATGAAGTGAAAAAAGTAATTAAATAACTAAGGCATTGCTTTTTTAACAAGAACAGCGGAAAACATTTTAATTATTCTTTAGATTACTGAATTCTTAGAATAGGAATAAGGCCCGACAAAGTTTTAATAGCTAAATTTTTTTTTAAGTATTTGCACAGGAAATTAATGAAATATTAAAATTTAAATAAATAGATAAATCATAAGAACATTATTTTAATCTCTTAATATATTCGAACAGTTTTATTCATAAATTCTTTATTGGCGCAACAACTCATGATGGGCCAAGGCCATCTGCCTATTGGCATATTTAGAAACATGCCAATAAGCAATTTTTTTTATTTAGATGTTTTCTTTTTTTACGTGGAGTTGTCAGCCCTACGCCCAACATTCTACAGTCATGTTGGACGGGGACCTACGGCTTAAAGTGGATTCCGAACCGCTACAAACATCTATGGCAACGCTGGAAGTCGAACCCGAAAGTTGTGGCAGCGACTGCTAGTCACTCAGCCATTAGGCCCCTATTCATTAATTATATAATTTAAATGCAGCGAAATTAATTTTTTTATGAACTATCTCACAACTTTTTATTTTAAAATTTGTATAAAAATGTTCATTAAACCTTTCCAAATATATAAAACGTAAAAAAACTTTAACGGAAAATGTAAACCAATGTATTTTAAATTACGACAGTTAAATTTTATATTTTTGTTAGTTTAACGGATTATCGAAAAACGTTTAATCATTTTTATCATAAATTATTGAAAATTATTTTTCCTTAAAATACTTTTTCCTTGTTGAAAACTCAAGAAAAATGTCCAATCAATATATTTTTTATTTTATTGAATTTAATCATAAATTTCAATTTACGACTGTTTTTTCATTTTTACAACTGAGATGGGTTTTTTTTTTTTTTTTCAACAATAAGATTTATTTGACTCAAATAAGTTTATTTTATTTATCGACTTTAAAAAAAATTATTGACTTTTGCCTTAATTCTTCTTATTTTTTTTTCAATTATTATTTCAATTTCCATAGTATTTTCATTTATTTTGTTTAATTAAATTGGATCTTTTATTTCTTAATTTCATAAGTTTATCTTATTTAAAACTTATTTATTTATGTCTTATAATGATGCATTTGTATTTATTAATTTATTATTTAATCATTGTAATTGTCTTATTTATTATCTTTAAGTTTATTTTATTTATAACCCTGTATTAAAATTTTTACATGAATATAATTATATATTATATTCAGATTCAGATTGACAGATTATATTTATTATATATTTAATTTCTTTGTCAACTTTTTTCTTATTATTGATTTAATAGATATTTCTTTATGGACAATGTTTGAAATAGAATAATATTTTCATATTTTCTCTCAGAAAATGTATTACATTTTACTATAGAATCGTTGATTTCATTATTCTTAAGTATATCTGTAATAAAATAAATAATTACACACAAAAAATTGTGACAAAAACTTAAACTTGTAAAAAGGAAAAAAAAAATGTGACTTTCTTTGAGTATAACTTTTATTTCTTCATCTAGTTTCATATATTTTATATATTGATTACATGTTATTTAAATAAATTAATGTTATAAAAACCGTAATACTTTTATTAAAGATGATTAAGATTGCTATGAATATTTATTGGAAATAAATTAATCACTTTTAAATTAATCATCATTAATGATTCTTAAAATTTCAACAAAAAAAAATTCATTTCGAAAGTTTTGGGAAAAAAAATTATTCCCTCAAGTTTTTTTTTTCCATCATTTAATTGAATGTGAAATCATAAATTCCAATTCATTTAATTTTTTTTTCATATATTATATACAGAGTGAGAGAAAGAAAAAGACATATTTTATTTTCTCAGATTTATCGAACTTTGGCTAATTGAATCTCTATTAATATTATAATCATCCATTACTTAATTCCGAAAATTTAATAAATTTTTTTTGAAAAAACTTTTTTATTGAACGCTTTTCAATGCATTAGATGGACTAAAATAAGCTATTAAAAATTTTTTTTACCAATATTAAGACTCTTTTCTTGATCAAACGATTCCTAATATCCTACTGATGTATTGACATTTTTTATAAGGCTATTTTTGTTATATTTATCGTTGTATTTTATTGAGAGAGAGCTTTCTGTATAGTGAGTTCTGTAACACATTCAAGTTCTAGAACAGCAGTGGCCACCCTGCGGGCCGTATACTGCCCGCCTTGAATATTTTTCGGAGCCTTGAGATTTATCACACTTTACAAAATATATTCATTTTATAATAGCCAAAGTAGTGAAAACAAATGTTTTAAAAAATACATTGCTTGTGCATCCATGTATTCAAAAATTAACTTTGGTTTTAAAATAATATTCTTGCGAATATATTACAGATATTGCTTGTTTATTTATGAGTTTACAGTTATGAGTTCACAGATTAATTAAATTATATTCTGCGAATTCATGATGTGCGCGCATCTTGGAACATCTAATATAACAGGTTTTCTGTTTCCCTTTAAGTGACCTCAGTGACGCAGTGACCATCCCTAAATACGCACAGCTGATTGTTGATAGCAGAGCAAACCAGACTCTTAGTTCAAGTTGTTAGCGCTTTTGGTTCAACTTACACCTGCGAATCGGTTTTTTTTTTTTTTTTTTTTTTTTTTTTTTTCTAAAATGAAATTGACCGAACACAAACATAACGGATGCTAACTTGCAGCACCCATGACGATATGCAAATACCCAAATTGAGATCGATTTCCAAAAGTTAAATGAAAGAGTGGAGAAACAAATATCGCAATATAAAATAAATATTTTTCAATGATTTAATTTCTTCTATTTCGTTTATATATATATATATTTTTATATTTCATTTTTAGTGTTATATATTTCTTTACAATGTGCGTTTAGTATTATTATTATTATATATCAATGTTTCATATAAGAATATTAGTAAACACAATAATAACAACTCATTGTGTTTAATTTTTCACTCAAAAAAATGTGCATAGTGGATCTAAACCTAATATGTGGATATGTAATTTTATATGCAGCCCGCGGAGTTACGATGCATTTCCAAAGTGGTCCGCAAGATCATTTGGGTTGGCCACCCCTGTTCTAGAACATTGAGTTCTGGAAAATTAAGTTCTAGAATTTAGAACATCATTTGTTACATCGGAGAGTATTGCGGCTTGCAACATAACACCCATATAAAGAAAAGTGGGGAAAATACCTTACTATAGATCTTTTTAAAGTCAGCTTTCCAGAATTTATGTCGCATGTGAAAGAAATTTGAAACTCTTGCTACCAAAATGTATGTCCATCCAAACACTTCCTTGGAAAAGCCCCTGTTTAACTCGCATCGATCTTCCACCTAACCATGATTGGATTCATATTAAATGTTTTTAGCCAAAATGAAACTTATAAAACCCAATTTTGATTCTAATGAATTTTAATTTTTCAGATTCCATTTATACTTTTCCACAACCAAGCCTATCAAAATGAGATGTAATATTTATTCAACCCTGGGCAATGAGGCTATTTGATGTATAAATATCTTGAAGTCCAAGTATCTTGTGTGTTACACCTTACTGTTCTTATTGTACAAAACTTCCACAACATACCCAAACTATTTCTTCCCATTGAAATAAATACAATTTCGCAAATCTCAAACATGCTATTCCGCTAGCATTGTCAGGTTGTTTATTTATGGCTGTAATTCGAGTTAGCATTTATTTATTCATTAACTTTTCTCGTATCTCATCACAGTTTGCTGAAAGCTGGCTCGAGCGAATTTCTAAAGAATAATGCTTTCCTTTCATTCTTATAATTTTAATTTGTTTCAGAAAGGCCTTATTCAAAATCCTCTCCAAAGGATGTAACGTATTTCGTCTCATATTGGTATGGAACAGTGCAAACATAATAAATGATTTTAATTTATTTTGTGTATTTTCTATCCCACAAAATAAACTAATGAAAATGTGTAATGCTTCATTATGATTTATAATAGAATGCAATTAATTTTTTTTATAACTTCAATGCTATTTTATTATAATACTTTCATTATAATAGTCATTATGAGTTTATTGTGTTACAAATTTTCATTATACCCCATGGGGCATCACACTTAGCAAACATAATCAGTTTTGTGCTTGTTTTATTTTATGATGCATTTGTTTCAATTATTTTGACGAATAATTTTAATAATCGCATTTATGAAATTCTATTTTTGCTCTAATGTCGACAGATGTTGGTTTGAACTTATTCATCACTACAATAAAAAGGAAAATTTATATTTATGAATAATATTTTAAATGTGCTTCATTATTTATAAGATTGGATCAGTTCTGCACTTCGTTAACAGTTTTTTGCATTCCATTACATTGGCGCTAACTCTAAATTTTAAATGTTATTGTTATATACATGTGGCATAAATAACTTTCTCTGTTTGGAGGCATCTTTAGTTAAAACTAACGAACGGAATTGTACCAAATTTCATAGAAAACTGTGGGAGATTTGTGATGAGAAAATATGCCACAAATAAAATTTGTACCAAAAGTTGCAGATAGGAGTGATTTTGGCATTGCTGTCGTACCTATTAGTAAATGTTCACAATTTCGCTGCATGAAAAAGATAGCAATCTATATTTTCCGTCCGAATGGCCCAATGGACAATACTCCATGTGACTTTTGGCTGCTGAGACATCATGTTGTGTATGTGGTGACGTTACAAATCTGTGTTTCTTGAAAGAGAATATAAGATGGACTGTCACAGACATCGAAATTAACAGTTTACGCGCAGTAGTAGAGAACTATCATTCTCATAGGGAAGGTCAGCCCATTGTCCAGGGATATTTTGCGACTTTTTTAATATTTCAACATTAATTCCGTGCATTCATTGTAATTATTGACCAGTTTTTAATTCCGACAGCTCCAAAATATTTCCTATTAGGGACTTTTAGTATTAATTTTTTTAATTGATTTTCCCATGTTTTTTAGTCTATATCTGAAATTTGATTTCAGTAGCCACTGCTTTCAGAAACGAGGAGCCTCGATGGCGATTGTGATAATGGGTGTAAAACATCTCATGTCTATTATCAGATTGCTTGGTGGAAGATTTCCGTGTTTACTTCCATATGTCATGTAAATGCGGGGCAATTACCTCTGAAAGCCATCTTGCAGTTATTCTATGCACCCCTCACTACCCGTCAGTGGGCTGTTCATTGTCCCCATGAAGCACACCGATGTTACAATTTCAACTTTCTAACTGGTAGAGGGATACATAGCCCTAAGTACGGGGATATAGTGTGAAGAAAAGAAAAAGAAAATCTCCAAACATTATTATGACTTCCTGCATAATATATCTATTTTCCAAAAGAACTATATCATTCGATAAATATTTTTAAGTTCCATATTTATAACGTGATTATAAAGTTAATTATAAACTTTTAATCTTCAATTTAAAAATTAGCAATTCATTTGTAATTGTAAAATTAAAAACACTTCTTATATTTTATAAGTAGTTATAGGTGGATGCAGAAAAAAATTCACTCATTGAATAAAAATATATTTATATTTGAAATAATCTCATATTCTGTTTGAAAATTGCATGTTTGATAAATGTTTCTATTAGTTCACCTTCTATATCTAATTTGAGCGCAATGTTTTTATGTTATGTCTCGCATACCTTCAGGTGATAGATTAACCCTCACCCCATAATTGTAAATCGTCAAACCGCATTGACATTCCCGGTCCCTTTGTTACTAAACCTCTTCTGCGACATCGGCGAATTTTAATGCGCACACATCACAGAAGCATTCTAATCGCAATCTAATAAATTGGCTCGATACATTCCACCCTCCGATCGCATTGCATAATTGTCGGAATTGAGGACCCATCAAGTGCATTCTTGGACAACTTCCATGAGCGTTGAAATGCCGCCATTGTGAAATCCTCTCCTGTGTCATTTCCCAATTCGAACTAATCCTTGGTGGTCTAGTCGCGAATGCGAGAATTTGGCGGTAAAACTTGTTGTGAGAAATTAATTAAACCCCTGCAGACACTAATCCGACACGGGACCGGGGATAATTGAAAACGGATTGTGGATGTTGTACCAGGAATCGATGAAATATCCATTTAGCCCGGGTTTCTGATAGGAGGAATTGGACGAGGAATTAAAAATTGAGGTTACGGTGGAAAATTTATAGCTTGGTGGCAAAATTTGTGGAATTAATTTTGGAGGCTTAAAAGTGGATGTTTTAAAAGTCGTTCAGAATTTTTGAAACTTTCAGTAGTTCAGTGTTGTCATATTGGTTTCGCTTTATTGATTTGTCCCATGCAATTTTTGTAATAATTAATTCCTTAAGGAATCATTTTTTCTTCAATGCTGTTTTGTTTCAGAAAAGTAAGTTTCATCACAATTAGGATCAATAAGCTTTGATCCTATTTTTTTTTTTAAATATCTTTGTTTTAAAAATGCACGTATTGTTGTTGTTGTTGTTTCTTATCCCACTTAATAGACAAGCTCACGAATGAGCTCACATATGGAAGCTCACATATCGCATATTAACCCTCACCCTATAACTGTAATCGTCAATCCGCATTGGCAGTCCCGGCCCCATTGTTTGTAAACCTCTTGTGCGACATCAGCGAATTTTAATGCGCACATATCACACAAGCAGTCTAAGCGCAAGTGACTAAATTGGCTCGACGCATTCAACCCTCCGATCGCATTGCATAACTGTCGGAATTGAGGACCCATCAAGTGCATTCTTGGACGCCTTCCATCAGCGTTGAAATGCCGACATTGCGAAATCGTCTATTGTGTCATTTCCCAATTTGGGAGCAAATCCTTGGCGGATTGGTCGCAAACGCGAGAATTTGGCGGTAAAACTTGTTGTGAGAAATTAATTAAACCGCTTCCCTTCGCTTGCAGACACTAATCCGACACGGAACTTGGGATAATTGAAAACGGATTGTGGATGTTGTACCGCGAATCGGGCTTCTGATAGAAGGGATTGGGCCAGGAATTAAAAATTGAGGTTACGGCGGAAAATTTATAGCTTGGTGACAAAATTTGTGGAATTAATTTTGGAGGCGTAAAGGTGGATGCTTTAAAAGTCGTTCGGACTTTTCGAGAATTTCAGTAGTTCAGTATTGTTGTATTGGTTTCACTTTATTGGTTTGTAATTGTTAATTTTGTAATAGTTGGGTTGTTTTAGAAATATTGTTTTGTTTCAAAAAAGTAAGTTTCCTCAGAATTAGGATCAATAAGCTTTGATCATATTTTTTAAAAATATTTTTGTATTAGAAATGCACGCATTGTGGTTGTTGTTTCTTATCCCACTTGATAGACAATCCCACGAACCCGTATGGACTCATGGTTAAAGGGAAAGGGGGCAGATTCGGTTGTAATGAAGCACCCGTAAGTAGAAGTCTAACTTGGCTCCATGACGCTCTACAGTCATATCAGACCGGGACCTACGGCTTATACACTGAAGTGACAAAAGTCATGGGATAGCAATATGCAAATTTTCAGATGGCAGTAGCATCGCGTAGAACAGATATAAATGCGCAGTGCTTTAGCAGAGCTTTCATTTCTGTTCAAGTTATTCATGTGAAGAGGTTTTGACGTGATGATGACCGCACGACGGGAATTAACAGACTTTGAACGCGGAATGTTAGTTGGAGCTAGACGCATGGGTCATGCCATTTCGGAAATCGTTAGGGAATTCAACATTCCCAGATCCACTGTGTCAAGAGTGTGCCGAGAGTATGAAATTTCAGGCATAACATCCCACCATGGACAGCGCAGTGGTCGACCGCCTGCACTTAACGACCGAGACCGGCGACGTCTGCAAAGAGTCGTAAATTCTAACAGACAAGCAACACTGCGTCAAATAACCGCAGAAATCAATGTGGGACGTACAAGGGACTTGTCTGTTAGAACTGTGCGGAGAAATTTGGCTTTCTTGGGCTATTCCAGCAGAAGACCGACTCGAGTGCCTTTACTGACAGAACGACATCGCTTGCAGCGACTCTCGTGGGCACGTGAGCATATCGGTTGGTCCCTAGATGAATGGAAAACCGTGACCTGGTCCGATGAGTCACGATTTCAGTTGGTAAGAGCTGATGGTAGGGTTCGAGTGTGGCGCAGACCCCACGAAGCCATGGACCCAATCTGTCAGCAAGGCACTATTCATTGGTGGTGGCTCCGTAATGGTGGGGCTGTTTTTTCATGGCATGGACTTGGTCCTCTGGTGCGACTGGACCGAACATTGACTGGAAATGCTTATGTTCAGCTACTTGGAGATCACTTGCAGCCATTCATGGACTTCATGTACCCAAACAACGATGGGATTTTATGGATGACAATGCGCCATGTCACCGGGCCACAACTGTTCGCGATTGGTTTGAAGAACATTCTGGACAATTCCAACGAATGATCTGGCCACCTAGATCGCCCGACATGAATCCCATCGAGCATTTATGGGACATCATCGAGAGGTCTGTTCGTGCCCAAAATCCTGCACCATCAACGCTTTCACAATTATGGACGTCTATCGAGACAGCATGGCTCAATATTCCTGCAGAAGACTTCCAACGACTTGTTGAGTCCATGCCACGTCGAGTTGCTGCACTTCGCCGGGCGAAAGGAGGGCCGACACGATATTAAGAGGTATCCCATGACTTTTGTCACTTCAGTGTATTTCACTCACACCATGTCTAACTGGCAACGGGCTACATAGTCCTCGATACGGGGAGTGAAGTGCGGAGAAAAGAAATTTTTAACGGGAGATGTCTCAAAACATTTTTATGAACCCTTGTATAATATATATATTTTACAACATTAACTATATTATTCGATGAATGTATCTAACTGCCATATTTATAACGTGATTATAAAGTTAAATATAAACTTTTAGCCTGTAATTTAAAAATTATCAATTCATTTATAATTGTAAAATCGAAATTACTTCTCATGTTTTATAAGTAGTTATAGGTGAATATAAAAAAAAATCAAGGATTGAATATAAATATAATTCTATTTGAAATAATCATATTTCCTGTTTGAAAAATTATGTTCTATAAATTCTTTCAATTATTCGATCAGTTCATCTTGTGTATTTAGCTTGGTTTGTCGCTCTACGGTCATCTTGTGCACACGTTTGATACCAATGTTTCGATGGTTCCGAACCACTCAAAAACATCCATGCAACCGCCATTTAACCTGAAGCCTGAGACATCAAAGACCAATGTTTTCAAAGTGTTAATGTTTTCTCATGTCTCGCATACCTTAACGTGGTAGATTAACCCTGGCCCCATAGTCTGTAATCGTCAATCCACATTTACACTCCCGGCCCCTTTGTTGCTAAACCTCTTCTGCGACATCGGCAACTTTTAATGCGCACACATCACAATAGCAGTCTAATCGCAAGTGACTAAATTGGCTCGAAAGCATTCCACCAAGTCCAAGTCTCGAATCTCCTGTGCCATTTCCCAATTCGAGCTAATCCTTGGCGGGCCAGTCGCCAATGCGAGAATTTAGCGGTAAAACTTGTTGTGAGAAATTAATTAAAGCGCTTCCCTCCACTGCAGACACTAATCCGACACGGGACCGTGGATAATTGAAAACGGATTGTGGATGCTGTACCAGGAATCGATGAAATATCCATTTTGCTCGGGTTTCTGATAGGAGGGATTGAACGAGGAATTAAAAATTGAGGTTTCCGCGGAAAATTTATAGCTTGGTGGCAAAATTTGTGGAATTAATTTTGGAGGCTTAAAAGTGGATGCTTTAAAAGTCGCTCGGAATTTTCGGGAACTTCAGTAGTTTACACAGTTTGTTTTGTTGTTGTATTGGTTTCACTTTATTGGTTTGCCCCATGCAATTTTTGTAATAATTAATTCCTTAAAGAATCATTTTTTTTTTGAAAAAAATATTGTTTTGGTCCAGAAAAATCATTTCAGTTTCATCAGAATTATAATCAATAAGATTAAATCTTTTTTTTTGTTTGTTTGTTTTAGAAATTCATGTAGTAATTTGGACATTGGAATTGCACATTAGAATCAGAAATATAATCATGTGGTTCATCGCTAGAGCTTTCAATTATTGGTGCTGATTATAAAGTTAATTATAAACTTTTAACCATGTAATTTAAAAATTAGCAATTCATTTGTAATTTTAAAATCAAAAATTCTTCTTACATTTTATAAGTAATTATAGGTGGATATAAAAAAAAATTCACTGGCTTAATATGAACACATTTCCATAATAATGGTATTTTCTGTTTAAAAATTTTATATTTGATAAATCTTTTCAATTATTTGATTAGTTCACGTTGTGTATTTAATCTGTGTGCAGTGTTTTCATGTTATGTCTCGCATACTTTAAGGTGGTAGATTAACCCTCATTCAATAATTGTAATCGTCAATCCGCATTGACATTCCCGGCCCCTTTATTGCTAAACCTCTTCTGCGACATGAGCAGATTTTAATGCGCACACATCACAAAAGCAGTCTAATCGCATGTGACTAAATTGGCTGGAAGCATTTCACCCTCCGATCGCATTGCGTAATTGTTGGAATTGAGGACCCATCAAGCGCATTCTTGGACACCTTCTATCAGCATTGAAATGCCGCCATTGGGAAATCGTCTCCTGTGTCATTTCCCCATTCGAACTAATCCTTGGCGGGCTAGTCGCGAATGCGAGAATTTGGCGGTAAAACTTGTTGTGAGAAATTAATTAAACCGCTGCAGACACTAATCCGACACGGGACCGGGATAATTGAAAACGGATTGTGGATGTTGCACCAGGAATCGATGAAATATCCATTTAGCTCGGGTTTCTGATAGGAGGGATTGGGCGGAGAATTAAAAATTGAGGTTTCGGCGGAAAATGTATAGCTTGGTGGCAAAATTTGTGGAATTAATTTTGAAGGCTTAAAGGTGGCTGTTTTAAAAGTCGCTCAGAATATTTGAAACTTTCAGTAGTTCAGTGTTGTTAGATTGGTTTCGCTTTATTGGTTTGTAATTATTAATTTTGTAATAATTAATTCCTGTAAAAAATCTTCTTTTTTTTTCCAAATATTGTTTTGTGTCAGAAAAATAAATTTCATAAGAATGATGATCAATAAGATTTGATCTTGTTTTATTTTATATTTTTGTTTTAGAAATTCATGTATTAATTTAGACATTGGGAATGAACATTAGAATCAGCAATATGACCACCTGATTCATCGCTGGAGCTTTCAAAATCCCCCTTCCCTACATCGCTGCTATTATCAATAAAAATATTTTCATTTTGACTTATTTTGGGAAAATAAAGAATCTAAAAGTAGTAAATAAAATGCCACTCATCGCCATTGTGTGGCTACTATAGGGCATCAAGTCATATATCTGTGAAACGACAGGAAATTGCTATGGAATGATTGTTGTCTTAGGTACGACATCACGAATTAATTCGTGTTCAAGGGAACCCAACATACTCGTTTTTGTCAATTAAAAATTAATATTTGCACGATTTAATTCATTGTATGTATGAGGCATAAAAATATGAGAGACGAGTATGTTCTGGATAGTCCGTTAAAGAGTTATTCATTTCTGATATTTATTTTTATTCCCCAAATTTTTTGTTTAAACAGAGAAGTTAATTTCTATTTTTGTTATAAAAATTCATTAATTTTGCTCACCTGAGAATCCGAACTATAACCGTATGATCCATCACTAAAGCTTTCGAAATGATCATTCCATACATCAATAAATATCATTAAATATTATCAATAAATATATTTAAATTTTTACTTATTTTGAAAAATTGTGCAATGTTTTCATGTTATATCTCGCATACCTTAAGCTGGTAGATTAACCCTGGCCCCCTAATTGTAAATCGTCAAACAGCATTGGCACTCCCGGCCCCTTTGTTGCTAAGCCTCTTGTGCGATATCAGCACATTTTAATGCGCACCCATCACAAAGCATTCTAATCGCAAGTGACTAAATTGGCTCGACGTATTCCACCCTCCAATCGCATTGCATAATTGTCGGAATTGAGGACCCATCAAGCGCATTCTTGGACGCCTTCCATCAACGGTGAAGTGCAGCCATTGTGAAATCATCTCGGAATTCTTGTGTCATTTCCCAATTCAAGGCTAATCCTTGGCGGGCTAGTCGCCAACGCGAGAATTTGGCGGTAAAACTTGTTGTGAGAAATTAATTAAACCGCTGCAGACACTAATCCGACGCGGGACCGGGGATAATTGAAAACGGATTGTGGATGTTGTACCACGAATCGATGAAATATCCATTTAGCTCGGGTTTCTGATGGGAGGTATTGGGCGGAAGAATTAAAAATTGAGGTTTCGGTCGGCGGAAAATTTATAGCTTGGTGGCAAAATTTGTGAAATTAATTTTGGAGGCTTAAAAGTGGATGCTTTAAAAGTCGTTCGGAATTTTCGAGAATTTCAGTATTTCAGTGTGGTTGTATTGATTTCACTTTATGGGTTTGTCCCATACAATTTTGTATAATAATTAATTCCTTAAAGAATCATTTAAAAAAAAAATTGTTTTGGTCCAGAAAAATCATTTCAGTTTCATCAGAATTAAGATCAATAAGATTAAATCTTGTTTTTTTATATTTTTGTTTTAGTTATTTTTTTATAGTTAATTCATGTAGCAATTTGGACATTTTAATTGTACATTAGAATCAGAAATATAATGCGATTCATCGCTGGAGCTTTCAATTATTGGAGCTGATTACAAAGTTAATTATAACTTTTAACCTGTAATTTAAAAATTAGCAATTCATTTGTATTTGTAAAATCAAGATTATTTCTTATATTTTATAAGTAGTTATAGGTTGATAAAGAAAAAAAACTCCCTGTCTGAATATGAACATATTTCTATTTGAAATGATCGTATTTTCTATTCAAAAATTTTATGTTTAATAAATGTTTTTAATTATTTCATTAGATCACCTTATGTATTTAATCTATGTGCAAAGAGTTTTCATGTTATGTCTCGCATACCTTAGCGTGGTAGATTAACCCTGTCCCTATAATCCGCATTGGCAGTCCCGGCCCCTTTGTTGCTAAACCTCTTCTGCGACATCAGCAAATTTCAATGCGCACACATCACAAAAGCAATCTAATCGCAAGTGACTAAATTGGCTCGAATCATTCCACCATCTAATCGCATTGCATAATTGTCGGGATTGAGGACCCATCAAGTGCATTCTTGGGACACCTTCCACCAGCACTGAAATGCCTTCAGAGAGAGAGAGAGAGAGAGAGGCCATTGTGAAATCGTCTCCTGTGTCATTTCCCAATTCGAGGCTAATCCTTGGCGTGATAGTCGCAAACGCGAGAATTTAGCGGTAAAACTTGTTGTGAGAAATTAATTAAACCTCTTCAACTTCGCTGCAGACACTAATCCGACACAGGACCGGGGATAATTGAAAACGGATTGTGGATGTTGCACCAGGAATCGATGAAATATCCATTTAGCTCGGGTTTCTGATAGGAGGGATTGGGCGGAAGAATTAAAAATTGAGGTTTCGACGGAAAATGTATAGCTTGGTGGCAAAATTTGAGGAATTAATTTTGGTGGTTTAAAAGTGGATGCTTTAAAAGTCGTTCGGAATTTTCGAGAATTTCAGTAGTTCAGTGTTGTTATATTGGTTTCACTTTATTGGTTTGTAATTATTAGTTTTGTAATAATTAATTTCTTAAAGAAATGTTTTTTTTATCCAAATATTGTTTTGTTTCAGAAAAGTAAGTTTCATCAGAATTATGATCAATAAGTTTGGATTTTGTTTTTTATTATATATTTTTATTTTAGAAATTCATGTATTAATCTAGTCATTGGAAATATAATCATCTGATTCTTCGTTGGATGAATCAGATGATTATATTTCTGATTCTAGATCACCCTTGATCATATTATTCATTCAAGATCACCCTTCTTTACATCGCTGCTATTATCAATAAAATACTTTTATATTCACTTATTTTGAAAAAAATAACGAAAAATAATAGTCGTAAACAATAAATAATATCCCCCTTCTCGCCATTATTGTAGCTACCTGGTGGCCATGTGGTGGCCAGGCATTTTAATGTCTGTAATTTTTAGGATTTTCCTTTTTAAGTAGTATGGTAAATTTCTGCAAAACATTTTTTTTATCTAAAAATTTGTAATGCATTGTATTTCTTTTTAAAAAATTACACTATTTCAAATATTTAACTGTGCCGAAACATTTATACAGCCTTTAATAATATTTTCTTTTGTTGCACATCATTGGACTTCATGTTCCCCTTATCTACCATAAACAACTTGAGCATTACTTTTGGGAGCACAGCTTCTCCACAACTGCGTGTTGAATAGAAGGAAATTAGAAAACTCCCACCAGATAACACTACTATTGATTCAGGACGCTTTACATATGTCACGATCGCTATCAATTCTCCTCGTTTCAGAAAATATAATCACAACGAATGCTGCTATCGGATTCCCCCTACATTTTACCTTCGCTCAAACCACTGGACCTTGAGGTTACATAACATATTAAATTCGTGTATTTTTGTATATACACTCATATCCATAAATTAAGGATAATTCAGAATCAGAGCGGGGTATATAAGGAATGGTGGCAAAGAAGTAAAATTGTTCACAAGCGCTTTAAAAGCCTTTCAGTGAAATAACCGCATAGTTACGGTACAAAGGAAGCATTTGGATGATTTTTTAAGTGGTAGAATTATCGGACGACTGGAATGTGGACGTACCCAGTTGGAAGTATCCGAGGAACTTGGAATCGCCCAGAGTGTCATCTCCAGGCTTCGGCAACGTTTCCAAGATGATGCTAATGTGAGTAGATGTTACAGCACAGGTCGCCCCCGAGTTACAACGCCGAATGAGCACCGGTATTTAGCAGTTACTGCCAAAAGAAACAGACGGAGCACAGCATCAGACCTGTCTCGTTAGCTCTCTTCAGCTACCGGTACGACAGTTTCAAGGCAGACCGTGTACAGACGCTTAGGGCACATTGGTCTATATGCTCGTAGGCCTGTCATATGCGCTCCACTTACCGCAACTCACTGTCGCCTGCGATTAACCTGGAGTAGAGAGCATGCATTGTGGACACCGCAACAGTGTTCTGGTGTGATGTTTTCCGACGAGTCCAGGTTTAGTTTGCAGTCTGATTCTCGCCGGACTTTCATATGGAGAGCGCCAGGTACCCGTTACCACCAAGAGAACACCATTGAACGACACCGTTACAGTGGTGCAGGATGGCTCGTTTGGGGAGGAATTATTCTTCGTTCCAGAATTGACCTGCATATTCAGAGTGTAACGATGACAGGCCACATCTATCGGGATGTCATTCTGGAACAACATGTACGTTTGTTTCGGGGCGCCATGGGTGCTGAATTTCTGTTTATGGATGACAACGCTCGTCCTCCCCGTGCAAACATTGTAGACGAATGCCTTCAATTGGAGGATATCACCCGTATGGATTGGCCAGCATACTCACCGGACTGGAATCCAATAGAGCATGTGTGGGATATGCTTGGCCGACGAATTGCAGCCCGTCAAAGCCCTCCCACCTGTCAACCGGAACTTCGGAGGGCATTGCTTGAGGAGTGGTGTAATATTCCCCCAGATCAGATTGATAATTTGATACTCAGCATGCCTAGGCGTTGTAAGGCCTGTATTGCATCGTCCGGGAGACATACTCCATATCAACCATCATACTAACCATGCTATACTGTTTTTTGTAAATAGGTTCTTTTTTGAAATTTGCTGCAGGGAGTAAAAATCGCAATTTTTATTAATTATGTCAAACATATAGCATCTTTTTTGCTCTTTACCTTTTGTTTAATAAATAGACTTTACAAATAAGTCAAATTTGTTTTGCTTCTGTCTCTTTCTTTGCCTGAACTTCATTATCCTTAAATTATGGACATGAGTGTAAATAGCTTGCAATAAAATTAGTGGATCTATTTACTTTATCCTACCTTATTTTGTTTCATTCAACCATGTCTTATACGAAAAATGCCTTATGTCAGTTTCCTAACTCAACAGCTTTCTTTATTTGATCCTTTGAAAGCCGAAAACCCTCTTTATACCGAAATAAACTAATTCCCCAACCCGAGCTAAACGTGGTGCTTCAACTCGGAAGACTTTCCACCCAACAAAGAAAACTCATTACATGCAGATTCAAGGATGGCGGCATCTGATGGGCACCATGTTAATCCGAGGTTTAACTGGGTTTGAAAGTAGCGGTACATGAAATGCCCATTTTATCCCTAATCTTTGATCCTCACCCCAATTACTCAGCGTTCTCATCAACCGTAGGTACTCTCCCGCCATTCTATGCAGTCACTGTGATGGGCATTCAGATTGCAAAGGCAGCTTGTTAATGTCACTAGTCGTAAAGTTAACTGGTATTATATGCTGCCCCTAACAGATTAATTTGCTGGACGGTTTATTTAATTCACTCTGGCTGAGATAGTGATAATATTTAGACTGGCGTTTAGAGTTTAGTCTGATTGGTATTTTAAGGTGGATTTATATTGCTGTGAAAGTTATATTGATGTTTACCTTTAGTAAAAGCACCTGACTAGTGAATTTTATTTGAGTAAACTTTTTTCTGTAAAATAAGTAAATAAATAAATGCGTTCTTCAATGTTTTATAATTTAAAATTTATCCCATTCCTTGTAAAGGCATTTTGTTATAATACGTATTTTGCAGGAACATGAAAAAATAATAATAATAATTAATAAAGCAGGGTTTAAATCAATATATTTTTCTTTACCATTTAAGATGCGATGCAACTATGATTAAGAAGAAATTTTGCTTTTATCGATACTAGAAACTTTATTAAAAGTTTTATTTATGCAGTTTGTTTATTATATAATATTTAGCTTTTCAACAATGATTTTTTTCTGAAACCTTTTGCTTTTATAAACTTCTATTGCTTTGGTTATCTTAGATTTATTCATTGCTCCCCAAATTTTAAACCAAAGGTATATTTTAAGCTCGAATTTAAGCCCAATTGGTTGTGTCTTTTTGTGCATCCATGAATATAATTTATTTTTCTCTTGAATTGACTGGAAGACATACAAATTTAGGACAGTTTTAAATGTCTTATGTTTTTTGAGAGATAATTTGGAAAACCCTCACCAAGCAGCCTGACTATTGATGCGAGATAGACGCTACAGCAATTTTATATCGAGTCATCTCGTTCCTGAATATACTGATTGCGATAAACGCACCATAAAAAAAATGTTTTTATGCATTTCACAGTACAAAAGTCGAAATAGACTATAAGCACAGTGAAAAGTGTTTGATTTTTAAGAATTTTGATTTCAAAACGATGTATGGATAGACATCGAAGTGGATGTATTTATAGCAATATTGTCTTCGTATTTTCACTAAATATTAATGTAAGAGATACATTCTATTTAGAAATCTGTGTAAATCACAGTTCATAAGCAGAAAAACTAAATCTTTGTTATATTAAAACCTTTATTAGTGACCTGGACTTTGGTAAGATCTGATGAGACCCATTTGGGTATATTTGAGCGGAAGATTTAAAGGGCTATTCTTGGAGATGTTAGGGAAAGTGATTGTTGCAGAAGATGGTACAACGCAGAAATTTATAAATGCTGTAAAGACCCAGATATTATACAATTTATTAAGATCAATAGATTAAATTGGGCTGCTCATATATTTAGAATGGATGATTTAAACCTTGTAAATAGACTTGTTTTGGCAAAGTTACAGGGACAAAGAGAAAGAGGGCGACCCAAGTTGTGATGGATAGACGCAGTTGAAAAATATTTTGCTGTACTAGGTGACCATTGTCACCTAGAGGAAAGCATAGAAATTTTTTCAAAGGAAAGCCTTGGACCACTCTTAGCTGTCGTGCTATTGATGATGATAATACATTCTATACCGCTCTACTCCCCACAGATCATTAATAGTACATAGTTATACATATTATACTCAGTTTTGATGCATTTAAAAACTTGCAGTCTATTTCCTTGATATTTTAACATAAAATATTAAAGGCTATTGTTGTGACTAATCCTCTGTGTCTGGCAGCGGAGACCAGGCTAACATAGAGGGAAAAAGGGGGCAGAAGAAGTCTGACTCTGCTCCGAGTGGCTGAAGAAGGAGGGCAGTGCTTTCGGGGAGGGAGGGAATTGCACCTGCTTCGCGTATCGTATGGGGAAAAACTCGGAAATCTCCCGTCAGGTAGTGTGACTCGCGAGACAAGACGCTGAACTTCCCAAAACGCCACCGGATCTCCTCGTTTTTTGAAACAGTGCCTACAACAATACCGCCAGCGGACTTGTCTCAGCCCTAATGCTCACCAACGGCGCAATTTACAACAACGAATCGGGAAATATTAGGTTCATCAACTGAAGTATACAACTTTGACATTGTATCTGAAAAATGAATTCAGGAAATGGAGATTTATCAGCATCAAAATACATATAAAGGGTATATTTTTACTTGTTAGTGAAAACTTTGACTGTTCTCTGAATAAATAACACAATAGTCTGTGAACCACGAGAGTTTAATGACATAATATTCTCATTTCTCTGGTTTAATTCTGTGCTATTTGTTCTTCGTTTAAACTTCTATAGAAGAAACGCATAAAAATAAGATTATTCAATTGCTAAATAAAATTTATTTCTTTTTTTTGAGTTAACTTTTGAGCTGCATACTCTCTAAATATAAAAATCAAATTGAACAGATCCGTGTAAAGCGCATATGTTGAAGAGTTAAATAAAACTTTATAAAGCATTTGTAGCGAATTTTTAAGTCTAACCACGTAATAAATGCCTTTCTAAACACCTTTTTTGAGCCCCAAATCCATTATAAAGCTATCAAATATGCATTATAATGTTATTAGAGAAAGAAAGTTTCTTTCTTTGAGTTATGATAGTTGCAGACCATCACATATAGAAGAAAAACGCCTGTACATTTTTTTTAAAACTCCAGCGA
The DNA here is from genome assembly GCA_021605075.1 of Caerostris darwini. Classification (NCBI taxonomy): domain Eukaryota; kingdom Metazoa; phylum Arthropoda; class Arachnida; order Araneae; family Araneidae; genus Caerostris; species Caerostris darwini. Next base: position 36,457 of record BPLQ01005810.1, on the reverse strand, counting down.
AGAAAGAAACATTTGTAAAAGTAAACTCCGTAATTATTCAAGATTTTTACTTCAGTTTCTTTCTACAATATCTTTTTTTTCCTTTGATATAAAAATAAATCGAAATAAAACAAGATTATATTCTCATGTTAAACAGAGTATTAACTGTGCGTTTTAGTAGCAAAAGAAATTTAAATGTCCAAAAACTGTTCTTTTTTTTAGGAAACAGCCAAGTTGCTCAACCAAAACGTCTGCCCATTTTTTTATTTCTGAACTAAATGAGTTTTACGAGATGTAAGCAAAGGTAAAAAAGTAAAAAAAAAATTTACTTTCTTAAGCAAGCAACTCCATAAAGTGGAAATAAGGTATAAGGTTTGGAAGAGTGAAAGAAGTTAAAAAGAAGCCATGCAAGTGATTGATGCAGTTGTTATATAATTTAACATATATTTATATCAGAGTTTTTAAAACACATAAAAATCCTAAAGAATGTCACATTTTATGTTGTTTTTTTCTTTTCCTTATTTATTATATTCATGAATTTTTCTTAGAGAACTAATTGCAATTTATTTATGCATAAGAAATAGCTAAATAACCGCGGTATACAACAGCTTGCCTTCAATATGTTGAGTATATGAATTTTAAATATCACTTTATTTTATAGGGATTTAATAGAATCCATTGAACAAAATAGTTAATTTAATAAATTTAAAGACTATAAGAATCAACTGTATTCATAGATTTTTATAAAATGTCAGAAAAATTACCTAAATTGGCTTTAAATAAAAAATAAAATTTTTTTCATTCATCGTATGTGTGTTTAAATGACCTAATAAATTTTAAACCGACAAAGAACCAGTCTTTATTTTCATCATTGTTTTCAAAGAACATTACTTATTATTTAGGAGTATTAATTTCTCCTTAAAAAAATTAGTTCATCTTAATTACCGCTATGATACCAGCTCTACAGATAAGATGTAAAAAAGAAAAGGCAGAAAGCAAGATTGTATTCAACATCAACACATAAAAGAAATACGTAATTTTTTTTTAAATTTATTTATCCAGTTTTAATAACTTAATTTTACTATTAACAGACTGTTTTAGTAATATTTGTTTTCTGTAATTGATGTGTGCTCAAAAAAATTTCAAACGCGTTAACCAACCAAAAATATAATAAGAATATATCCACCGCTCATTTAAGCCGATTTTCATACATAAACTCATCCACCAATTTTTCTTTTAATCCCCAAATAAGTTGCATCGCATGAATCCATACATAAATTAATAAAAAAAAAAAATTCTTAATTTATACATCCGTTGATTTTTGAGAAGCTTTATTTAAAAATAAATGAATCCACCAATTAAGTTACCAAATAACTACGACATATTCTCTTCAACAAAAACTCACCCACCCTACTTTATTCGTCATCTAGAACTGCTTTCAGGCCATCTGTTGAATTGAATAGCATGAAGCTATGCATAAAATGAATAATAAGAACTATTCTTAATTTATTGATCCATTGATTTTTGAAAGCTTTATTTAATAAATAGCTGTATTCACGAATTAAAATTAAGAAATAACTACGTCATATTCCCTTCAACAAAAACTCAACTCTGCTTCATTCGTCGTCTAGAATTGGTTCAAGCTATCAGATGAATTGCATCGCACAAATCTATGCATAGAATGACTGATAAAGACTATTCTTAATTTGTTCATCCATTGATTTTTAGAATATTTTATTTAATAAATAAATGTATCCACCAATAAAATTAACAAATAACTGTGCGATATTACCTTCAACAATAATTATATTACACCCTCGTTTCATCTATCACCAAGACTTGCCTTCAGGCCATCAATTGCATCTCTCAAACTATGCATAGAATGAATAATAAAACTATTTATAATTTATTCATCTATTGATTTTAAAAAAAATTTTATTTAAAGAATAAATATATCCACCAATTAAATTAAGAAATAACTACGCGATATTACCTTCAACAATAATTCTATCACACCCTCGTTTCATCAATCACCAAGACTTGCCTTCAGGCCGTCAGATGAATTGCATCGCACGAATCTATGCACAGAATAAATTATAAAAACTATTGATCCAGAAAGAATTGAATATTGTAGAGTTGATTTTGTAGAAAGTGTATTTAATAAATAAATGTATCCATCAATTAATTTAATAAATAATTACGTCATATTTCCTTCAATAAAAAACTTACACAGCCTGCTTCATTCGTCATCTAGAATTGCTTTCAGACCATCAGATGAATTGCATCTCACGAATCTATGCATAGAATGAATAATAAAAACTATTCATAATTTATCGATCTGTTGATTTTGTAGAAAATTTTATTTAATAGACAAAGATATTCACCAATTAAATTAACAAATAATGTCTCATTTCATTCTACAAAAACTCGCACATTCGTCATCTAGAATTGCATCTCACGAATCTATGCATAGATTTAATAATAAAAATTGTCCATAATTTATTCATCCATTGATTTTTAGGAAGTTTTATTTGATAAATAAATGTATCCACCAATTAATTTAACTAATAATTACGCGATATTACCTTCAACAATAATTATATCACATCCTAAGACTTGCCTTCAGGCCATCAGATGAATTGCATCGCACGAATCCTTCCATGGACTGGATAGACGAATTATATACCCCATAAGCGACCATCTGTGGTAAACAACGAGGCAAGAAGGTGGGCGAGTCCTAATTGCTGTTACCCTACTAACCCCCAAGATTACCGGTAAAGAATAGAAATAAAGGCAGAAAGGGGGGTTGGGGGGAGGAAGAAAAAGAAAAGGAACAATCCCCTGCCAAGATTGGGGTGGAGTGTTCTCTGTGGCGGTGTGGAAGTTTGGGAATAACTTTCTTCATTAGGTGATGGTAGGAAAAGATAATTTCATTGTTGGTTAGATGCATCTCACGTGTAGTATTTCTTTTTTTTGGCGGTGGCTGTATGATTGATATTCGCTGGCCTTGCTTCTGAATGCAGCATCCGTTAGTTATTGTGTGCCGACATGATTGTAATGGAGTTAAATAACTTGTGTTGTTTACTACAGCACAGATTGCGGTGGGGTGAAAAATTAAAGATGTGAGTGATACGATAGTTTGCTTTATTGTGTGTTTGTTTAAAATGAGTGTTAGGATAATGGAAGGCGTTAAATGGAATTGCAGTAAAGTTCAAGAAAGATCATTGCCAATTTGTTATTTGAGCTAGTTTTTTTTTCGAGTGTTTATTTTATGTAAATGAGAATCATTGGATTTAAAAAAAAAGTTTTATGAATATGAATAAAAATGTGATATAAGCTCTGAAAGTAATTTCCGTATTAATAGAGGGGGAAAACTGGCCATTACGGGAAATTAAAGAACTAACGAAAAAAAAGAAAATGTTAAGACAGTGTGTAATAAATATTTCCATTGATATTTTTAACATTTATGTTTGATTGGTTAATTAATTGGTTATATATGATGTCCACAGTTTTTTATTATTTTTTTTAATTTTTTATTATTACCAAATTTGAAATGTTCGTCAGTTTACGAAAGAAAATATTCGTTTATTTTTAAATATATTTTTTATATTTAATTATGTTTTTGCTTAGAATATAATTTAAAGGCCAGTTGCTTGTGTAACTCAAGATTTTTCGTCTTGTGAATTTAAATTAGAGTTAAGAAAATAATATGTTGTACCCTTTAATTTATTATTATTATTATTTTGAGCAATAGCATTTCTAAATTCGTTTAAATATTTTCCCTTTCATTCAGTTATTAAATAAATGTTTATTTTATTGTACGAATTATATTTTTTTCCATTAAGAAATAAAAATGTATTTCGACCACTCATTGCATGTGGAAAATTCGCGGCCTAATAGGGAAATAAAGTAATTTCGGAGGTTTTTTAATATCAATAAATTTTAATTTTCAATAAAAAATTTAAGTTACAAACTATCAAAGAAAATGAAGGATAAAAAAATTCCACAATAACTGTTATTTTCTTCCTTCAAAACTGCTTCACCGCGTATATCTGACTAGCATACTTAAAGAGTAACGAGTAATCGAGTGTCCATTTTTCCACTCAATTGGACATCAATATGAATATTTTAAGGAATTACATTTTTAAATGAATATTGATTTATAAATGATTATATATCGTAATTAACAAATTTCTATGAAAAATTTTTGTTATACACTGAAGTGACAAAAGTCATGGGATACCTCTTAATATCGTGTCGGCCCTCCTTTCGCCCGGCGAAGTGCAGTAACTCGACGTGGCATGGACTCAACAAGTCGTTGGAAGTCTTCTGCAGGAATAGTGAGCCATGCTGTCTCGATAGACGTACATAATTGTGAAAGCGTTGATGGTGCAGGATTTTGGGCACGAACAGACCTCTCGATGATGTCCCATAAATGCTCGATGGGATTCATGTCGGGCGATTTAGGTGGCCAGATCATTCGTTGGAATTGTCCAGAATGTTCTTCAAACCAATCGCGAACAGTTGTGGCCCGGTGACATGGCGCATTGTCATCCATAAAAATCCCATCGTTGTTTGGGTACATGAAGTCCATGAATGGCTGCAAGTGATCTCCAAGCAGCTGAACATAAGCATTTCCAGTCAATGTTCGGTCCAGTCGCACCAGAGGACCAAGTCCATGCCATGAAAAAACAGCCCACACCATTACGGAGCCACCACCAGCTTGAACAGTGCCTTGCTGACAGTTTGGGTCCATGGCTTCGTGGGGTCTGCGCCACACTCGAACCCTACCATCAGCTCTTACCAACTGAAATCGTGACTAATCGGACCAGGCCACGGTTTTCCATTCATCTAGGGACCAACCGATATGCTCACGTGCCCACGAGAGTCGCTGCAAGCGATGTCGTTCTGTCAGTAAAGGCACTCGAGTCGGTCTTCTGCTGGAATAACCCAAGAAAGCCAATTTCTCCGCACAGTTTTAACAGACAAGTCCCTTGTACGTCCCACATTGATTTCTGCGGTTATTTGACGCAGTGTTGCTTGTCTGTTAGACTTTACGACTCTTTGCAGACGTCGCCGGTCTCGGTCGTTAAGTGCAGACGGTCGACCACTGCGCTGTCCATGGTGGGATGTTATGCCTGAAATTTCATACTCTCGGCACACTCTTGACACAGTGGATCTGGGAATGTTGAATTCCCTAACGATTTCCGAAATGGCATGACCCATGCGTCTAGCTCCAACTAACATTCCGCGTTCAAAGTCTGGTAATTCCCGTCGAACGGTCATCATCACGTCAAAACCTCTTCACATGAATAACTTGAACAGAAATGAAAGCTCTGCGAAAGCACTGCGCATTTATACCTGTTCTACGCGATGCTACTGCCATCTGAAAATTTGCATATTGCTATCCCATGACTTTTGTCACTTCAGTGTATAATGTAATTCTTAATATTTTCGATGAAATATTGAAGCATCCTAACTATATTTAGTTCTATATGTTTATTTCACTACTATTAATTTTTGTGTTATCATTAAAATTTCAATGGCATTATTAAGTATATTTGTATTATTAAGTATATTCCATTTCTTGTATGTATTTTAAGACTAATTTAAAATTCTAATTCTTTTTTATCTTTTATTTTTCAGGTGAATCTTTTTTATCTTTTATTTTTCAGAAATGTAAAATTAATAAGAAACTCAGCATATGCTGGTAAGTTAAACTATTAAATTTCTATTTCATAAAAATTAAAAAATTAAAAAACATATTAAGAAAGGTTTTATAATCCACTGCTATTACAAACTTTTAATTGATTCTCTTAAGCTTATTCACCATATTAAAAAAAGAATATAACATAGTTTCATATGCCGTAATATTTAATTGTTTTTTTGTATGTATTTGTTTTTAAAATAATAATTAAGAGTTTTGAGTTTTGATATATAGACGCAATCATTGGTTTTTACATCCCTGGTTTATTTATTGACACTTTTCAATACCGAACGCAAATGGATTCTTTCTTAAAACTGGTGGACGTTTTCAATTGTACATGCTGGCATTGATTGTTATTAAAACATGCAATGTTAGATTATCACATTACTATTCGATTACCATATTATATAGTTTTTAAAGCATTGTATAGAAATATATATTGTATCTCCTTCAATTTAGCTTTGATTTTGTAAAATATATTCAGCAATTTTCTGTCAATATTTCTAATAAATTACTGAAAATTATCTATTTTAGTACACAAATATAAAAAAAAAATTTCGTTTTAATTATTTTATTCAACTTTTTTAGTCTTATTCTATATCTATCAAGTATTGTAATGTTTTTAACTCTAATTAATTTAAATCAAGTGATATTGTGAATTATACAATTTACTACTAAAGAATACACCATATTTTCGTGGTTAGAGGCGCCATATATTCATCATTAAAGGATGCATCGGAACTTTTCATAAAAATATGTATAGCAATGTCGTCGTCAAAGGATGTATAGTAACTTTGTCGTCAAAAGATGCTTCCTAACTTCGTCGTCAAAAGATGGTTCCTAACTTCGTTGTTAAAAGATGCGTCCTAACTTTTTCATAAAAGGATGCGTCCTAACATTTTCATAAAAGAATGCGCCCTAACTTTTTCATAAAAGAATGCGCCCTAACTTTTTCATAAAAGGAGGCGTCCTAACTTTTTCATAAAAGGATGCGTCCTAACTTTTCATAAAAGGATGCGTCCTAACTTCGTCATAAAAGGATGCATCCAAATTTCGTCATAAAAGGATGCATCCTAACTTCGACATAAAAGGGATGAATTATAACTTCGTCATTATGTATATCTTCACAAAACTGGTTAATGATATAAATACTAATAATAAATTTATAAACAACAGAAAATCTAAAATAAGTAAATTTAATACACTTGCACGCTACTTAAAGATGTCGTATGTCTCTCTATTTTGCTGGGTTTTTTAAAAATATTTTTTAGACATAATTCTAAAAGAAAATCATTTCAAAGCCAATTCATTTTCAAATAATTACTACTTTCTTGTTGCAATTACTTAATACCCATTCCAAACTGAAACGGCGATGTTTCATCTCTTTGTGTTCCAAAGAACTTGCGTGGAAGATGCCATTCCAGATTAAATGCGAAAGTATCTCCCCACTTCAACCCTAATGACTCATCTGTGCATGAGCGAGAGCATTGATTCGCTTATGCAAATGCGAAAAAAACTCTCGACTTCCACCGACCCTTTTTTTGGCCGCTTTCTTCAGACGAGTCTCCCATCAAGAGACTAATTTCCGAGATAAAGCGCGGCGCTCAAAGAACAATGTGCTTGTTCTTTTGCGCAACACACAAAAGACGGTTTAACGCCATCGAAAAGAATTTCAAAACCTTTCTCTGCATTCCACCCCTTTAGAGGTTGGCGTCTGTTGCGGTGAGATACTACAGGAAAAACGATTTCGAGAGAACGACATCATAAAACATCGGAAAGTACAATCTCGGTTTCTGAAGTGAGGAACCTATGTTCGTTTTTGTGGTGGTGGAGATTTTTTTCTTCCAAATAAGACTTGTATTGTATTGTGTGCAAAAAAATGTTCGATAAGATTCTCCTGGAAATAGTAGGGGAGAAAAATGAAGAGAAAAGGGAAGAAATGTTTTGGAGGGGGATTTTGGAACAAATTGAGAGATTTAAGGTGCGCGAAATCAGTTTTGGATTTAATACTTCTGAGTAAGTAGAAAGGGGAAAACCGCAAAAAAAAAAAAAAAAAAATGTTGAATTACGCAGAATTTTTCTCTTTGGCGACATTTGAATTGCTGAAAACATTCATGCAATGCTTTTATTTTTAGTTAGAAGACAAGATCTTAGATTAGTCCACTTTTTTCTCAAAGCACGTTGTCCTTTTAACTCTTTAAATGTTTTTTAAGAACATTTTAGAAATGCTTAAGTAATTAGATTTAGTTACATATTAGAGGGCTGATGGCCGAGTGACTAACGCACAGTGCCACAAATTTTAGGTTCCATGGTTCCTCGGCCGTTCTATGTATGTTTTTAGGGATTCGGAATCCACTTTAAGCTGTAGGTCCTGATCTCATATGACTATAAGAGCGTCACGGAGCCAAGTCATGCTTCTACCTACCATCACAACAGAAACTGCCCCCCTCCTCTTTCCCTCCATCTATGGGATGTCCATCCTCACTGCAGGACAATGAGGATTAGTCACACATATTAATAATAAAATATATAAACAAAGAAAATCTAAAATAAGTAAATTTAATATACTTCCATACTACTTAAAGATGTCGTATGTCTTTCTATTTTGCGGTTTTGTTAATATTTTTTTAGACATAATTCTGAAAATAAGTCATTTTTAAGCCAATTCATTTTCCAATAATCACTTTCTTGTTGCAATTACTTAATGGACATTTCAGACTGAAACAGCAATGTTTCATCTCTTTGTGTTGCAAAGAACTTGCGTGGAAGATGCCATTTCAGATTAATGCGAAAGTATCTCCCTACTTCAACCATAATGACTCATCTGTGCATGAACGAGAGCATTGATTCGCTTATGCAAATGCGAGAAAAACTCTCGACTACCACCGACTCTTTTTTGGGCCGCTTTCTTTAGATGAGTCTCCCATTGAGAGACTAATTTCTTAAGATTAAGCGCGGAGCTCAAAGAACAACGTGCTTGTTCTTTTGCGCAACAGACAAAAGACGGTTTAACGCCATCCAAATGAATTTCAAAAACCTTTCTCTGCATTCTCCCCCTACCCCTTCCTTGAAGGTTTGGCGTCTGTTGCAGTGAGATAGTACAGGAGAAACGATTTCGAGAGGACGACATCATAAAACATCGGAAAGTACAATCTCGGTTTTTGAAGTGAGGAGCCTGTGCTCGTTTTTGTGGTGGTGAAAGATTTTTTTTTCCGGACAAGACTTGTATTGTTGTGTGCGAAAAAATGTTCGATACGGTTCTCCTGGAAGTAGTAGGGGAGAAAAATGAAGAGAAAGGGAAGAAATGTTTTCGAGGAGGATTTTGGAGCAGATTGAGAGATGTAAGGTGCGCGAAATCATTTTTGGATTTAGTACTTGTGAGTAAGTAGAAAGGGGGAAACCGCAAGAAAAAAGATGTAGAATTACGCAGAATTTTTCTCTTTGGCGACATTTGAATTACTGGAAACATCCATGCTCTGCTTTTATCTTTAGTTAGAAGACAAGATTGTAGATTAGTCCTTTTTTTCTCAATTCGAGTAGTTCTTTTAATTCTTAAATATTTTTTAAGAACATTGTAGAAATGCTTAAGTAACTCTCCATTGCAGCTTCCCCCCCTTTATAGTTTATTCCAGAAAATTATTAAGTTTAATTACATATTAGAGGCCTGATGGCCGAGTGACTAGCGCACAGTATCACAGGTTTTAGGTTCGATTCCCGGCGGGGCCATAGATGTTTCTAGTGGTTCACTGTAACCCGTAGATCCAGGTCTTATATGACTGTAAGAGCGTCAAGGAGCCAAGTCAGACTTCTACCTACGGGTGCTCCATCACAACAGTAAATGCCCTCCCCCATACTTTCCCTACATCCCTGAGTAGATTACTCATTGAATATCCAACCCGCACTGCAGGACACTGAGGACTATTCACACATGTTAATAATAAAATATATAAACAACAGAGCATATGAAGTAAATTTAATACATTCGCATATTACTTAAAGATACCGTTAATATTTTTTGTTGTTTTGTTAATATGTTTTTAGATGTAACTCTAAAAAAAAGTCATTATTAAGCCAATAAATTTTCAAATAATTACTACTTTTTTGTTGCAATTATTCAATACACATTCTAAACTGGAAACAGCAATGTTTCATCTCTTTGTACTGTAGAGCACTTTGTGGAAGATGCCATTTCAGATTAATGCTGAAATATCTCCCCACTTCAACCCTAATGACTCATTTGTGCATGAGCGAGAGCATTGATTCGCTTATGCAAATGCGAGAAAAACTCTCGACTTCTTCCGCTTTTGGCCGCTTTCTTCAGATGAGTCTCACATTAAGAGACTAATTTCTTAAGATAAAGCGCGGCGCTCAAAGAACAATGTACTTGTTCTTTTGCGCAACAGACAAAAGATGGTTTAACGCCATCGAAAAGAATTTCAAAACCTTTCTCTGCATTCCACCCCTCCCCCTTTTAGAGGTTGGCTTCTGTTGCGGTGCGATACTACAGGAGAAACGATTTCGAGAGGATGACATCATAAAACTTCGTAAAATACAATCTCGTTTTTTGAAGTGAGGAACCTGTGTTCGTTTTGTGGTGGTGGAGAATTTTTTTTCTAGACAAGACTTGTATTGTTGTGCGCGAAAAAATGTTCGATAAGGTTCTTCCTTCTGGAAGTATGGAGAGAAAAATGAAGAGAAAGGGAAGAAATGTTTTGAGAGGGATTTTGGAACAGATTGAGAGATGTATGGTGTGCGAAATCATTTTTGGATTTAGTACTTGTGAGTAGAATGGGAGACAACCGCAAAAAAAAAAAAAAAAAAAAAAAAATTTTTTCTTTGGTGTCATTTGATTGACTGGTAACAACCATGCCATGCTTGTATTTTTAGTTAGAAGACAAGATCTTAGATGAGTCCTTTTTTTTCAAAGCGCGTTGTTCTTTTAATTCTTTAAATATATATATATATATTTAAGATTGCAGAAATACTTAAGTAACTCTTCATTGCAGTTTTCCCCCCATAGTTTTCTCAGAAAATTGTTAAATTTAGTTTCATGTTAGAGGACTAATCCACTTTAAATCATAGATCTCGAACTAATATGACTGCTACTACTACTACTACGCCACACCACACCACACCACATCACTGGGCCTAGAACTGAGTTGCCGCTTTTCAGTTTGGGAATGATGTGGGGGAAAAGCTGCCTTTTCAGTCTGATTGGACTCTGTCACGCTCTACGATCATATTAGGCCGTGATATGCGGTTTAAAGTGGATTCCGAACCACTTCAAACATCCATGGCATCGCCGGAATGGAACCCGAAACCTGTGGTACAGAGTGCCAGAGCGCTAGGTACTCGGCCAACAGGTCCCAGTCTAATATGACTGTAGAACGTTTGGCATAGGACTGACAACCCCATCCCGTAAAAAGAAAAAACATCTCCTGTCTCGAAATCTGATAATAGGTAGATGGCCTTGGCCCACCATGGGGCTTTTGTGCCAATGAAGAAGTTACATATTAAACTTAAAACTATTTATCCTCCCCCCCCCAAAAAAGGGGAAGAAACCGTTAATAATAATGTAATAAATGGTACTTGAAAAATGCCTTTCAAGAACCTGAAAAAAATATGTACAAAACAGCAAAAAAAGAAAAGTTCCTTAAAAAAAGATCGATTTTTGGTCTCGAAAACACACTGTGCATGAAAGGATGAAATGAGTGTTTCAGAATTTACCTATTATTGAGTAGGTTAAATATTTTTAACAAAAATCGTAATCAAATGTTTTTATTTGATAAGGTAAAGGTAATTTGGTGATAGGGGCATAATGTTTTCCAAATGGGGTTCCACAAACCAAATGCTGCCTTTTCAGATCCTGGTGGCGTCAGGTTTTTTCCTGGTGGTTGAAAAGCATACTTTGGGGACCAGGAAGAAAATTTTCCACTTGAGGATGGTTTTGGGCCCTTTTTGATCCGAGTCTTCTGAAAAATCATCATGTAATAAAGGATGCGCTCTGGCGCTCGGTGCCACAGGCTTCGGGTTTGAATCCTGGCGTTGACATGGGTGTTTGTAGTGGTTCGGAATGCACTTTAAACCGTAGGTCACGGTCTAATAGGATCGTAAAGCGTTGTCTTGAGGTTTAGTCAGTCTTCAGCCCTCATGGTTCCTCACTTCGCCATGGACCAGTCCCCTGCGATGGGGTCTTCTGGACCTGGTGTAGGCCTTCCTGCACCAGGGTGATTAGTAACAACAGGATTAAGTTTGGCAATTTTTCATCAGTTTATTTTTTTCTTTTACTTTTAATTCTGCTTAGCAAATTTTTTTTCTTAATATTTTATGATTTTTATTTTGGGCAATGCCTTCTGAATCATTTGGTGCTCTAGATACTTGCAGAGAACTTTTTCAATTCAGACACCTCGACCTTTATAAAATTTTAAACAATGCTATAGTTTGATTATTTTATTAATGAAATAAAAATTAAATTTTTTTTAAAAGTTGCTTTATTAACATTTTAAAGGAGAAAATTTTTTGATTTAATTAATAGAAATGATGTGCACATCATAATATCTCTCACGATCTTAAAAATCTATTCTAATAAATATTTCACAACCTTATTGATCCCCAGAAGGGATTTTCGTTTCCTGAGGCACATTGTGACGTGTTTAAAATGTGATAAGCATTTCGATCAAATGATTTTATTTGACAGGTTAAAAGGAAATAAATGTAGGAAGTAGATAAAGGAAGTTGATGTAAGTGGCATAAATTGTTCTCAATGTGGTGTCAGAAACCAAATACTCTCCTTTCCAGGACGGTAAAAAGTAAACTAATTTGAAGGTTGATAATTTGGTGTGCAGATGGAACATTATCCATTTAAGGGAATATATATTTTTTCCAATTATTTTTAGATTAGAGTTTTGATATTTTCTGATCTGATGTTCACTATGCATTGGCGAGTTAAAAAATAAAACAAGACAATATATAAAAAAAAATCAAGTATAGCAAAAATATGAAAATTATTGAAGAAAACTTTAAAACGAAACCAGGAAAAATAGAAATGAATGAATTTTATTATCAGTGAACGAATGAATTTTAATATAACACGACCCCTTAATACCATACGATATGTTCACTATTTGTCTATCATAGCAATAGTCAATGCTTGTTTATGACGGATTTCTGCAGTTTGCGTATATTCCATTAAACACCAGACCTCTGACTAATAAATAGCATCTTTAATTAAAAAGAAAATTACATAAACTTAATAAAGAACTTTCATTTTTGTGATTCATCACCGAACGGAGAGCATCAAGTACTTGTTACAGAACATGAACTTGTACGCAAAGGGATATTCAAAAGTGATATATAACTCAGAAGTTGAATTTTTGTATAAAAATGCTCATCAGCAAAAGGCCACATTAGCTCGATCTAGTACTAAATCCTCGAATATTAACTTACTTCTAAATCAAAATCTACAAAATCTATCTAAATCATCTACTCGATAAAGTACTAAAGTTCATCGTTAAATCTTAGCTTTATAATCACCACAAACTTATGTAAAATTTAAATATGGTTTGTTTTTTAAAGTTATATCAATCATCAGGATAATAAAATATAAATCGTCGTTTTCCAATATTAAAATTTGTAGTTCAATTTATATGTTATTAGCAGGTTAACTTAATTTATAGACAAAGTTTGTCTCCAATTATGCTATTATAATGTTATAAAATTGGAACGCACAATTTTTATAACATTCTCATATAATTTTATAATATTTTAAATAGTTTTTTTTACCTAAAGTTATTTGAATAATTAATAAAATAAAGGCAATGCAATTCATTTTAGAGTGTGTATTTTAAAATCTTTATTCATTTTTCTGAAAATATTAGCATTAAATTAAATGTTCTATCTTGCCATTGAATATATAAATTTTGAAGATTTATAAGCACTTCTCTAATTTAATAAAAGTATTTTATTAACTAAGTTTAGCTGTATTTTTCCTTTGTTTGTTATTTACACTGTATAATTTTGAGCAAGTTGAGAAGGTTTGTAAATTAATTTAGTGTTTCTCATTATCTGCTCAATTTTACTAAATATATTTACTTAATTACCCTTCTAAATTTTCCGTTAAGATCTCGGTTTGTGCTAGATATTCTGTTTTCCATAATTATATACATCTCTCTCTCTCTCTCTCTCTCTCTCTCTCTCTCTTTTTAAATATCTTAAGTTACAAAGCACATATTAGAGGAAATTATACATATATTTTTTAATACACAGAAAGCATTTTTCAAGAAAAATATTTAAATTATTATATCGTATGCTTGCAAGAAAAAGTAGAATAGCTCAAAAAATTCCGTTTTCACTATATTCCACACATTTAATGTAGTGTTAACGTATTTATGTAATGCTTACGTGTTTATTTAATGTTATTTGTTGTTTGTTTAGTAAAAAAAAAACTATCAAATTATTAAACTAATTATTGAATTGCGTCTTATTACATTTTATTTTCTAGGTATTTGGCTACTTAAAAAAGTACAATTTCGACAAAGTCTGCATTTTGTATTACTTGACTTTATTAAAATTTTGAAATCTTGGCTTTTCCAAGAGGCTTCTATTATTTTCTTAAATAATATAAAATCCCATTAATAGTAGTTTTGTTAATGAAGGATATTCATGAAATTAGACTGAAAATGCGATTTCAAAGCAAAAAATATTACTTTTGTGTTTTTTACTATGCTATTATTTCTTCTTTTAAAATTTAAGATTTCAATTTTTTATCGTGTTTTATTAGTCAACCCTTTTTACCCTCAAGCCCTTTTAGATTATTTAGTGCATTAAAATTAGCAATGTGAATTTATATTTATAAAAGAACTCTATCTTTGTTCATTTGTACTTTATTTCTGAAGACTTTCTGCTAGATTGAGAATATTCTTGATAATATTGATCTAATAAATGGACCATTTAAAAGATGAAGTAGATTATCCCTATATACAATTAGGAATAATTTTTAAACTTTATATTTTTTTATGTATATTATATTTTGAGTATTGAGAGAATCTCAAGATTTAATAATTGTCGTCTTAAAAAGGCTTAGTTTAACGCTATACAATATTAATTCTGCATTACTAATTCTTTTGATGATAGTAATATGTTCTTATTTTTTGATGATAGTAACATGATATTATTTTTTGATGATAGTAATATGATATTATTTTTTGATGATAGAAATAGGATATTATTTTTTTGATGATAGTAATATATATAATTTTTTAATAATAGTAATATATTATTTTTTTGATGATGGCAATATGATATCATTTTTTAATGATAGTAATATGATATTATACATATAAATATGGATGTATGATGCCGTCTATATAAAACGAGTGTACAAGTTTGCATTCCAACATTTCCAAATATAACGACGACTGTTTCGTTATTACGAAAAAAAATTCCTTAAAAGGAGAAAAAATGTCAAGGAAAATTTGTGGAAATGCTCCTTTTAAATGATTCCAGTTTTACAAAAGCGGACTTTAACGGAGCAATAAAAAAAAATCTTCTTCTTTGATATTTGTCGTTGAATAAAAATCTTGGTAAGAGTGGACGTGTTTTCCGCTTTGCAAACCTAACAAGCTGGCCTGCAACGGGAAGTGCGTAATCCCTTAGAAAATCGGATTTTATAACCAGCATCGTTAGGATGGGGACACGCGCAAAAGTCGAGTCTTGCGCCAACAACGTTGGGGGGAACAGTTTGGGTTGGTGGAGGAATGTGGCTATCAAGAAGCGCTTTTATTTTTATGAACGCGCAGTAACGAGTTGCCGCTTTAGTATAAAGTTTTCGTGTCCTTTTTGGTGCTTCGTAATTTGGGTGCCTCAAGCTGTGGTCTTCTGATTGTAGGTTTGGCGCGCTGCATATTCGTTAAACTTGTTTTCGAAAGTAGAAAATTGAATGGATATTTTAAATTATTGAATTAATTATGAACACTTTGTAAATGAAACTTAAAAAGTTTCTTTATGTAGTCGGTAGCAATTAAATGTTTTAATTATAAAAACTGAATAAAAGATAGTTTATTACACACTGCTATAGCAATTGCACCATTCTCATCAAGGCATTTAATCTCATCATTAATTTAAAAGAAAATGCTTCACAATAGAAGGATCTCAATTCTATTAGGCACAGACTATTTGCAAACTATCTGGGAACTTAGTCAATAGCAAAATCATATAATTGGGTCTATAGGATCGCTTTGGTTGCCTTATTACTTAAAGGTATATCTTATGCAGAGAGTCTGAGAATTATTGAATTAATAAAGTTATGTCAAAACTATTGAAAGAAATATATATAAAATGTCTTTATTAACTTACAATGTAAGCTCAAAAGTGAATATATCTCGATGTAAGATATTTTGATTGCTCATAGTACGTCCAAGCCATGCTTTTTTTTTTAACATTGGTGAATTTTTGCTTCTGTATACTCCAAAAAAGCGACCTACAGGTTAGGAAATATTGACATTGCCTTCCAGGAAGATTTTTAGGGACAGCTATCTTGCATTGACAGCTATCACTATATTGTATGTACCTTTGACCAGGCAACCTGACTATCGATGCAGTACGTTTTATGCACTTATAATAAATCATCATCGAATCTCGCCAACTCTAAAAACTGTTACCGCGATGAATGTCAACAGCAAACTTGAACCTGAGCCTTTCTGCGCGCTAGTTGGCCACGTTACGAACTGGGCCACTAGTCGAGAATGCCGGGAATTGACAAACATTTAATGGAGTTAACGTCAGCTGTATGGAATATAACTTGATACAAAATCTTTGATACTAAATTATAATTATTAATGTTCTTTGAAAGCATCATAAAGTTTTTTTAAAAATGCCTATATTGCATGTCTGTATTCAATGTGTGTAAAAATGTGAATTTTTTTTTATTTAGTAATTTTAGAAGTGAAATTGCAAAGCAATCGTAAACCATAAATATAAATAGTTTTTTTTTCTTATTTAACTTTCAACTGGAATTAAATTTGAATATTAATAAAAAATTCATTAATTGCCAATAATATAATATATATATATATATTAACTATATTACTGTAGTTTCATTTTGGATCTTGAACAATTTCTTTCTTTTTTATATTTATTATTTATTTATTGTTGAGAGATTCGAATATAAGGAATTGAATTAAAGTATATAAGTATTAAGGTATAGGGAGTATTGAATTTTTGCACGCCAGAATTTTTGTTTTGCTGTTTTGTTATACAATTCACGTTATACAATATCGATAGCAGCTTTTGGAACTTAAAATAGTTTTGTTTCTAATTCACTCCTTGTTTGTTCTCTTTTGATTTTTGTGTTGTGTTACATATATGTGTGTGTGGGTGGGGAGTGTAATATAAATTTAAAGAAAAAAATATAATATCAAAATAAACAGATATATTTTCAATTTTAATAGATATACACTGAAGTGACAAAAGTCATGGGATAGCAATATGCAAATTTTCAGATGGCAGTAGCATCGCGTAGAACAGGTATAAATGCGCAGTGCTTTCGCAGAGCTTTCATTTCTGTTCAAGTTATTCATGTGAAGAGGTTTTGACGTGATGATGACCGCACGACGGGAATTAACAGACTTTGAACGCGGAATGTTAGTTGGAGATAGACGCATGGGTTATGCCATTTCGGAAATCGTTAGGGAATTCAACATTCCCAGATCCACTGTGTCAAGATTGTGCCGAGAGTATGAAATTTCAGGCATAACATCCCACCATGGACAGCGCAGTGGTCGACCGCCTGCACTTAACGACCGAGACCGGCGACGTCTGCAAAGAGTCGTAAATTCTAACAGACAAGCAACACTGCGTCAAATAACCGCAGAAATCAATGTGGGACGTACAAGGGACTTGTCTGTTAAACCTGTGCGGAGAAATTTGGCTTTCTTGGGCTATTCCAGCAGAAGACCGACTCGAGTGCCTTTACTGACAGAACGACATCGCTTGCAGCGACTCTCGTGGGTACGTGAGCATATCGGTTGGTCCCTAGATGAATGGAAAACCGTGGCCTGGTCCGATGAGTCCCGATTTCAGTTGGTAAGAGCTGATGGTAGGGTTCGAGTGTGGCGCAGACCCCACGAAGCCATGGACCCAAACTGTCAGCAAGGCACTGTTCAAGCTGGTGGTGGCTCCGTAATGGTGTGGGCTGTTTTTTCATGGCATGGACTTGGTCCTCTGGTGCGACTGGACCGAACATTGACTGGAAATGCTTATGTTCAGCTACTTGGAGATCACTTGCAGCCATTCATGGACTTCATGTACCCAAACAACGATGGGATTTTTATGGATGACAATGCGCCATGTCACCGGGCCACAACTGTTCGCGATTGGTTTGAAGAACATTCTGGACAATTCCAACGAATGATCTGGCCACCTAGATCGCCCGACATGAATCCCATCGAGCATTTATGGGACATCATCGAGAGGTCTGTTCGTGCCCAAAATCCTGCACCATCAACGCTTTCACAATTATGTACGTCTATCGAGACAGCATGGCTCACTATTCCTGCAGAAGACTTCCAACGACTTGTTGAGTCCATGCCACGTCGAGTTACTGCACTTCGCCGGGCGAAAGGAGGGCCGACACGATATTAAGAGGTATCCCATGACTTTTGTCACTTCAGTGTATGTTCTAAAAAAGTTGATGAAGACACTATTCCTGTAATTATTTATCACTTTGCTCTGTTTTATCAATCTTTTCAATTTGTATCTCTGTAACCTCTGGCTAAAAGTACATAAATTTGCCAAAAAAAAAGTGAAAGAGAAAAAAAACATTTTTGTTTATTTTTTAGAAAAAACTATTCATTGTACTTCCATTGTATTGTATGCAGATCTCTCATTGTATTATTGCGGTTTTTTTTTCATAACACTCATACATATATTTAAATAAAGATACCATATTAAATACATTTCAAAATATTCGTACATATCTTTATATTAATTTTTGACCTTTAAGCTAATCTTTTGAAATCGAAATATCTAATAACAAATTCGGTTTCTGTAAAATTTAAAAAAATAGAAGTAATTAAATAAACATGATTTCTAGATATTCTGAAAGGATAAATAATCTCGAAGTTACTTTCAAAATATTAAAATTATGTTTCTCTCTGTAAGCCTATAAATTCAGAGATAACTTGCATTTTGCATTAGAAAAGATTTTTCAAAAAAAATTATAACGTTCCATTTCGTTTATTATAAATGAAATATGATAAACATGATACGAAAAAAGGCAGGAATTCAATATCTTTTAATTAACTTTCTACGTATTTTCTTCAAACCAATATGAAAAATTTAATCATACATTTGGAGGTTTTTAATCTTTAATCATTTTATGAATTATGAATCTAGCTAGAAAATTTCTTTGCCATTTCATCTATTATTCTTTGCTTGTGTTCAAATAACGGAGGTCAAAATTCTAATTATCTTTTATAATTAAATTTACCTCTGATTATTCAACCGAATGAAAAGAATAAACAGTAAAAAAAAAAAATAATTTTAGTCTCTTAGGAATATATTTTCTTAGTTAAAAATTTAATCAATTTTTAAAGAAAGCTATTTTCTAATAGTTTGCATCATTGAAAAAATATTTCTGTTATTTCTTGTAAAAAAAAATATCTTTTGAATCCCCAAAGGTCAAATTTATGTGTAAGAAAATAAGCTTATTTTAATGATTTTAAAATAATTTTCAGTTTGCAGAAATTATGCTTATGAATTATGATTTAAAACAGTGCTGATATTTATTTAAAGGATTTTAAAGTTACTACTGAGTTAATCATTATTAACGTTGTTTTTTCGGATGCTATGTATTTAGTATTAATATTCATTCATTCGCTTATTTATTTCGCACTTTTAAATTAACTACTTATTCGAAAGTAAGTCCCGGTCTAATTAGCCCCCCCCAAAAAAAAAAAAAAATATCGTCTATCGACACACCAAACCAGACTTCAATAGTGTTGATCGCATATGTTTTCTCCAAATGTTTTAATGTTTTTTTACAAGAACACCAATTTTCTAAGATCAGACTTTGTATAATATTTCGATGTTTCGTTTATGTAACATATCTGAAACGGTGTGATGTGTTTTTAGATATCTTCTATCTATATATCAAAAACAAAGTCGATAAAATTAAAAAAATGACTATTTCCGAAGAGCTAACATTAGTGTTTAGCTCTACCTCATTAACCACCAAGGGGCCTAGTGGCCGAGTAGCTAGTGCTCCGGCGCTCGGTACCACAGGTTTCGGGTTCGAGTCCAGGTGGTGCCATGGATGTTTGTAGTGGTTCGGAATCCACTTTAAACTGTAGGTCCTGGTCTGTTTAGCCTAACGTGTGCACAAGATGACCGTAGAGCGACAAACCAAACCAAACCACTAACCACAAATTGCTTAAAAATGATTCCTATTACAAAACAGTTAAAAGACAATACATACATATGTATGCAGATTGAGTCTACTACTGTGCCTGAAAAATAAGACCAATTATTGTTTTATTCAAAAACTCTTTATTTATTCTTCCAAATTTATTTCATCGCCTTCACAGTAATCCTCTCCGGACACAATGCACTTATGACAACTTTTTTTCCGATTATCAATTTATGCTAAAAAGTCATCGGCAGGGATGTCTTTCAAAGCGTGCGCGATTCGCGTTGAATCTCTTCAATCGACTCGAAACGGTCTCCCCGGAGTGGTCTTTTGAGTTTAGGGTACAGCCAGAAGTCGCACGGTGTGAATACGGTAATTGTGGAATGATATTGGTTTCATTTTGGGAGAAAAAGTCACGAAGAATCAATGCAGTGTGAGCTGGCGCATTCAGTGTTTTCGGTACCAATCGAGGTTTGACGCGTTAGAGGCCCAAAATGGAATGGACCGATCCTTTTGAAATTCCAACATCAGCAGCAAAGTCTCTGATTGTAATTCGACAGTTTGCAAGCACTGGTTGAGGTTGATGGTTCACCAGAGGGCTCTTCGTTCTCTGCCTTCTTTGAACTGTTTATACCACTTCTAAACATTTCTTTCCGATATAGGAATGCTCACCGAATGCCTTCTGCAGCATTCTATACGTTTCCGCAAACAAAATTGAATGCAAGTTATTTGCTCAATGAATTCAGACATTTCAAAAATCGCCGGAATCAGTTTTAGCGTCTCCCAAAGCCAAGCGAAACTCAAACACTAATGAATATTGTGACATCAAATTTCACACAGATGTCAAGGACAGTGTTCATTCTAAAAAATAAAAATAAAAAAAAATTCCATATAGTGCCTGGAATTTTAAATTGAAAATTGGTCTTACTTTTTGGATACAGTAGTATGTATCCATTGACTCAATTTATAACTGAACATTCCTTTCCTCAAATGATTTTTTTTTTTTTTGCAAGAGCCAAAGAGAATGGTATAAAAAAATAATCGAGCCAATCCAACATTGAATTTATCTCGATTATTTTCTATAATTTGGTTCGAGCCGATTCTTCTAGAAAACAGCCGGCTAACAATAGCGAAAAGTGGCGCATCTAAATCATTTTCCGAAACATGTTACCAAGGCGTGAAAAAAACAGCCTGGAATTCTCAATTAAAAGTCCATTTGTTTCTGCGGTTGTAATTTATCAATTGTGTCCAATGACCTTTGATTACGTAAAAGCCGTAACCCTTTAACAAGAAGCTAAGACTGATGGTGTTACGCAGAAAAGTACCTCAATACCAGACACTCTCTTTTCTTACGTGATGAATTAACATGTTAAATCTAACTATTGAATTAAATGTTAACAAAATTCTGTTAAGAATTCTATTGTAAAACTTTATTTCTTGCCTTGTTGAAACTGTTTTGTACAAGACATAGGGTTGGCTATTATAGGTGGGTATATGTTAAACATGCTGTTAAAAAAATTTCTCTTTTTTTCAATTCGTTGCATTTATTTATTTTTTGCCACTTCATTGATAGGTGTGGTCGCAGAATTCAACATTATGTGGAAGCAGAATTCAGCATTGTGTGGTAGCAGAATTCAGTATTGTGTGGTAGCAGAAATCAGCATTGTGTGATAGCTGAATTCAGCACTGTGTGGCAGTTAATTCAGCATTGTGTGATAGCTGAATTCAGCATTGTGTGATAGCTGAATTCAGCACTGTGTGACAGTTAATTCAGCACTGTGTGATAGCTGAATTCAGCATTGTGTGATAGCTGAATTCAGTATTGTGTGGTAGCAGAAATCAGCATTGTGTGATAGCTGAATTCAGCACTGTGTGGCAGTTAATTCAGCATTGTGTGATAGCTGAATTCAGCATTGTGTGATAGCTGAATTCAGCACTGTGTGGCAGTTAATTCAGCATTGTGTGATAGCTGAATTCAGCATTGTGTGATAGCTGAATTCAGCACTGTGTGGCAGTTAATTCAGCATTGTGTGATCGCTGAATTCAGCACTGTGTGGCAGTTAATTCAGCATTGTGTAGTAACAGAATTCAGCATTGTGTAATAACACAATTCAGCAGTGTGTTGTTGCAGAATTCAGCGGTGTGTTGTAGCAGAATTCAGCATTGTGTGATAGAAAAATTTAGCATTGTATGGTAGCAGAATTCAATATTTTATGGTAGCAGAATTCAGTATTTTATGGTAGCAGAATTCAGTATTTTATGGTAGCAGAATTCCGCATTGTGTGGTAGCAGAATTCATCGTTGTGTAGTAGCAAAATTCAGCATTGTATAGTAGTAGAATTCAGCATTGTGTGGTAACTGAATTCAGCATTGTGTGGTAGCAGTAGCAGTATTCAGCAATGTGTGGTAGTAGAATCCAGCATTGGGTGATAGCAGAATTCAGCATTATGTGTTAAAAGAATTCAGCATTGTGTGGTAGCAGAATTTAGTATTGTGTGATAAATGAACTGAGAATTGAGTAGTAGCAGAATTCAGATAGGCCAGGGGATACTGTACCGCACCGACAATTTGAATGACTATTCCCAGTACTGAACTTCGTAATCTCTTCTCTCCTCCTACTTGAATCCAAAAAATCCGATTTACAAATTCATCATACCATCCTGGGCATTGACATGAATGCATTCAATTCCCTTGTTGGAGTTCGAAATCGAAAACTGATGTGTTCTACTATATGCTGGAAATAGGCTATATATAAATCTGTCAACCGGAATGTTCTTCCATTGGGCTCAAGGGGGGAGAATGCCACCCTTAGGGATGTTTGTTCAAAACTGCTGCGACACAATTCGATCCATCATTCCGAAAGCCTGTAAAGAGGCTTTTCACTTCTGGTTACAGTATTAGGGTATTTTAATTAGTAATTTTGAAATCCAAAGCGCTATTTTCTGAAAGGAAATAGTACAGGTAAAATATATGTCAGTTTCCGCTTCTATATCATGGCGTTTTTTATGTAAGAGGCATTTTCCATCATTACATTCTTAGATTCGTCACCTAACTGTGTTTTGATATGGTATAGTGTGTCACCGTATACTGTGTCACAATATACGATTTCATATTCGTTCCCGTATAATGTGTTTTGGCATTGTGATATAATAGAAAACAGACAATTTTTGATAGTAAACGAAACTAAAGAAGTAATTTTTTTTTCTGTGTATTATTATGTTATTTCTCCTATGAATGCATATTGTTGTATATAAATAGATATTTTTTTAAAATATGCAACTAGAATATAACAATTATGTAAACAAAATAATGTATATATAATTATGCAACTGTACAATAGAATGAATATCCTCTACAACTAGAATATATTTCTTAACTGTACTTCTAACATTCCATTAAATTATTATAAACGTTTTTAAAAAATTATTTTTGGAATGTTAGATATGGCAAATTTAATTTTACGAAAACAGTTATTTATGCTGGGGCTGATGGCCGAGTGCCACAGGTTTCTGGGAGAGTCCTGGCGGTGCTATGGATACTTTAAACCGCAGGTCTTGATCTAACATGACATTGGGCGTATGGCTGACAACTTACCCCTGTAACTCAAAATCTGCCAGTAGGCCCATACTGGGGTGATTGTGCAAATGACGAAGAGAAGTTATTTAAGCTATATAAAGCTATTCAAAAACTATATAAGAAAGGCAATAATCCTTATCATAATTAAAGAACCGTCGTGGCACACACGTGATAACGTTAAATCTGTTACAGACATTCCATTACAGTGTCAAATCAACTGTCAGTATACACTGCATTGTGAAATAACACTAATTAAATGACAAATCACAAAAAAGTATTTACCATTATTTAAATTAACACATTAATACATTTCTTTCTCGACCTAAAACATTTTTTTATTAGCGGTAATAATTATTCATGATGAGTCCACTTTTTACTTCACGGAAATAAAATTAAAAACAAAGTTATTTTCTGACATTTAATTCGAAATAATCAGCTAGCTAAATCATTTGGAATCAACTATCGTAACAAACAATAATAATAACAAATTGACAGATATTTGCATTCCCTTAATTCGCATTCATTAAATAAGGACAATAAACACAAAATTAATTCGCCAGTGTTAGCACTTTTATATACTTTTCCAAGATAAAAAAAAAAAGGAGAAAAGATTCCATTATTTCAAACCTTCTTTGCTTATAAAAATTAAGATAAGCTGCTTTTATCTGAAATTTAAACAGACCTTTAAAAGTCTCAGTGCGAAAATCCTTTTGCTCACTGAGCGCTTAAAAAAAAAAAAATAATAAAATAAAATAAAAAGATAAATAAATTCTACCTCGAGGGAACGTTCATTTTGAATAATTTTGAGAAGGAATATTTTATTACTTGGAAGAACAAGAACACTTAAAACTTTATGGCTTCGGGCTTCGAGCAGAGTTGTAAAAGGGGGGAAAATATTCCCTGTTTTAAGACTGGAGGGAAAACGGTAGGGATTTCTGAACTAGACTCGAACAATGCAATGTTATGGATTTTGCGGTGGATCAAAATGGTATTGTAACCGTTGTTACTCGGAGTAACAGTGCAAATGAGGCCACGAGCGGAGAATTTTAAATCGCAATTCTCGCTCGGGACATCCAAGTTATTCGTTAACAATTCACTGCTTTAAATTTTTGGAGGTATTACTCTTCGTTATAAGGAATTAAGAGAGAAAATTTTGGGTTTGGTAATCTTTGAATATTGCGGGTGTGATAAATTATACAGTTGCCGATCTGTTTCTAGCATGAAAGAGATTACGAAATCAAAGTTTAGAATTTTCAGTGAATTAATGAGCTGTGAAAAATCAATTTCTAAGATAAAATTTTGCACTTCGGTTGGTTAGTTGTTGTTTTAATGTAAATTAAATGTTTATAAATACAATATTTTTGTTACAATTATTTTTTATTTATAGCTTTTTAATTAATAAATGTTTCTAGTTAAGTTGATGATTCAAATTTCCATATTTTGATATTTTTTATTCTAAACCGAGAATGGGCACAATAATAAACTTTTGCCTGCATTGCACTTTCCGCTGGATCGAGGAGAACGGGAAATGAGTGCCAACCCCCCTAGTGCTATCGTTGAGAGTGCCGTTACAATGCCATCTTGAGCTCTACTAAAACTATATGAGAAATGCAATAATCCGTATCATAATTGAAGGATCGTAGTAACACACACTTGACAACGCTGAATCTGCTACAGATATTACTATGCAGTGCCAAATCAATCATCTGTCAATACACCATTGTGAAATAACACTTACTAATTAAATGCTAAATCACAAAGGGGGAATAACATTATGTAAATTAATACATTTCTTTCTGGACCTAAAACATTTCTTTTATTAACGCTAATAATTATTCATGATGAGTTCACTTTTTATTTCTCAGAAATAAAATTAAAAACGAAGTTATTTTCTGACATTAAATTCAAAATAATCAGCTAACTGAATCATTTGGAATCAACTACCGTAACAAATAATAATAATAATAACGAATCGCCAGATATTTGCATTCACTTAATTCGCATTCATTAAATAATGATAATAAACACAAAATTAATTCGCCAGTGTTAGCACTTTTATATACTTTTCCAAAATAAAAAAAAAAAAGGAAAAAAAAAGATTCCATTATTTGAAACCTTCTTTGCTAATAAAAATTAAGATAAGCTGCTTTTATCTGAAATTTAAACAGACCTTTAAAAGTCTCAGTGCGAAAATCCTTTTGCTCTCTGAGCTCTTCAAAAAAAAAAATAATAATAATAAAATAAAATAAAATAAAGTGCAAAATAAATTCTACCGCGAGGGAACGTTCATTTTGAATAATTTTGAGAAGGAATATTTTATTACTTGGAAGAACAAGAACACTTAAAACTTTATGGCTTCGGGCAGCCAGCAGAGTTGTAAAAGGAGGGGGGAAATATTCCCTGTTTTAAGACTGGAGGGAAAACGGTAAGGATTTCCGAACTAGAGTCGAACGAACAATGCAATGTTATGGATTTTGCGGTGGATTAAAATGGTATTGTAACCGTTGTTACTCGGAGTAACAGTGCAAATGAGGCCACGAGAGGAGAATTTTAAATCGCAATTCTCGCTCGGGACATCCAAGTTATTCGTTAACAATTCACTGCTTTAAATTTTTGGAGGTATTACTCTTCGTTATCAGGAATTAAGAGAGAAAATTTTGGGTTTGGTAATCTTTGAATATTGCGGGTGTGATAAATTATACAGTTGCCGATCTGTTTCTAGCGCAAAGAGAGATTACAAAATCAAAGCTTAGAATTTTCAGTGAATTAATGAACTGTGAAAAATCAATTTCTGAAGTAAAATTTACACTTTGGTTGATTAGTTGTTGTTTTAATGTAAATTAAATGTTTATAAATACAGTATTTTTGTTACAATTATTTTTTTATTTTTAATTTTTTAATTAATAAATGCTTTTAGTTATGTTGATGATTAAAATTTCAATATTTGGAATTTTTTTTTTATTCTAAGTCGGGAATGGGCACAATAAACCTTTGACTACATTGCACTTTCCATTGGTTTGAGGGATACGGGAGTTATGTGCGAATCCCCCAAATGCCACTCTTGAGACTCTTCAGTGCAGCACACTGGATATATAATCTATATCTATTGTTGAATGGCTTAGGTGAAAAATACCCACTATTCATAGACAATCACATGTAAGGAATGATTGGATAAATCTGTAGACCAGAATTCCTTTTTGATGGATGTGCGAGCCCCTTCTTCCCAGCAGTGGGTGGCCTGATGGCCAATTGACTAGTGCCCTAGGTATCTCAGGCTTCAGGTTCAAATTCTGGCAGTGGCATGAATACTTGTTAATGGTTCGGAATCCACGTTAAATTGTAGGTCCCGGACTAATTAGCCCGAAGTTTGCAAAAAATGATCATAGATAGACAAACCAAACTTTTCCAGTAGCTGATTTGTGGAGTTTAAAACTTCAATTATTTTTTGGGGATCAAAAACCCCGACATTGGCGACATATAATGGAC
The DNA here is from genome assembly GCA_021605075.1 of Caerostris darwini. NCBI lineage: Eukaryota > Metazoa > Arthropoda > Arachnida > Araneae > Araneidae > Caerostris > Caerostris darwini. The sequence goes on along the minus strand of BPLQ01005810.1, from coordinate 9,305 downwards.
ATGGCATCGTCATCAAGTAGTGCTGTAGTTAATAAAAAGTATGCGATAAAGATTTATATCAAAGGCGCTTTATATTGTAGTAAGACATATGGACAATTGTAGTTTTTCGATTTTTCAATAACACAAATTGTTTTGAAATGCATTGATGAATTAAATTTTTAAGATATGAATAACAAAGAAAAATATATTGGGCATAACCACTTTCCTCATTGCAATACGAGAAAATATTTTTTTTGTAAGAAATTGTTTTAATTATTGTACTTTATTAATCTTTAATTTAGTTACTTGCTTTATCTTAAGTATTAATGGTTTATTAGAAGACAAAGAAAAAAAGCTAAATTAAAGCTTAATATAAGCATTTCGCTTATGAAACTGTAATATTTTAGTGTCTTTCGTCTAAACATTGTTGGTAAATTTCATTTGTGGAAAAAATTTTTGTCACATTGACAACATTACAACTATGGCAATAATTCGTAATTGATGTTAATAATTTCCACTAGCATTGTTCATATAGTACAACATCAAATCACAGTGCCCACACACCGAAAATTTAAACTACAAACCTACAGATTCATCACTCAAATTGATATCTAGTAACTCCTAGACTTATTTTAAAAAAATCACTAACTATTCCGTAATAGTCCATTCTGTCTTATTGCAGCCTGGGTAACGCTGTATTCTCTAGATACCATCCATTCTATTGGCAATTGATCTAGGATAAAAATTGAAATTACAGGTGACAAAAAGATCCATCACTCAAACTGACGTCTAGCAACTGTCTATGTAAATTGAAATTACATTTAGCAAAAAGTTTCATCAATCAACAAAACAAACTGATGTTTATCAACTCCTAGACTGATTAAAAAAATCCACAATATTTCATCATTGTCATCATCAATCTCTATAAACAAAATCACCAAAACAGCAAATTACAGTGATAAGGTTTTCGATCATCTATAGTGTGTACCAACACAGTCTTTCGTTACCTGATATAAAACCCATATTTATCCCTTTCACACTAATGCAGAAGACATCAGTCCTTTAACAAAAAAGAACAGGGTTTTCTTAACCCTAATTACCCGAAACTCAATCCCCCTTTTTTTTTTTCTTCCTGCCACCACCCATCTGATCGATAGGTACCCTGAGCGAAAACTTCCCAGACCATTCTTGTGCAGCAATTGATTCTCTCCTGCATAACCCTAATCCAATTTGAAGAGAAGAACCCCTATTCATTAGGTACTTTTTCACCGCCAAATTGCCGCACGCGGACCGAATTGAATTCCGGGAGTTTTCTTTGTCTACCGCTCTCCTTTTCTGCCACCCATTCTCAATGCAAAACAAAGTGGATTCTTGTTTTCTGTAATAGATTCGACGAATGATTAATCTCTGTGATGAACCATTGAGTATAATTTTTTTTCTCTTTGAAACTCTTGGAGAAAACATTTAAATGCTTGTTTCACTGTTAGGAGCGTGATGAAGGTTGATAAAACGCTCCGATTCACTAAGAAATAAAAGAAGAAAGAAACTGCAAAGAAAGAAACTTCTGTTTGCCTGAGACTATCGCACTCTTGTGTTTTGTAATTACCTATGTAGTCCATGTCTACAGGAACCATGCTGCGCCTGAGCTTTATTAAAAGCTCTATGCTGTTAGAATGCGTTCTATTTGCTAATCAATGGAAATTTTTGTAAGGAATTGGTTGTCTAGTGGAAACTACAGTGATAATTGTAAAAGACCGTTCCTTGTGTTCCAATATAATAGTAGCAAGTGAATATGTAAACAGTAATTATTGCCAGACGTTGTTGTAAATTATGTTGTAACGCTAAATTGCGAAACCTTCAATCAAAATCAATGTTCAATGACATCTGTCCTTGGTTTTGACACTTAGTCTTTAGATTAACCCAATTATTACGAATTACAACTACTTTTTTGTTATTGCTTCTTATCCCACGTGGTAGACTGCAACATCTAGACCAAATCCAAGAAACCATGTGGTCTTATGGAAGGAGGAAAAAGGGGGCAGCTTCTGTTTTGATGGAGCACTCGTAAGTTGAAGTCTGACTTGGCTCTATAGCCTTGACTTTTATTGACTTTTTACAGGGTAGGATTGTCAGCCTTACGCCCAATGCTCTATAGTCATATTAAACCGAGACTTACGACTTAAAGTGGATTCCGAACCACTGCAAGCACCCATGGCTCCGCCGGGACTCGAAGTCAAAACCTGTATCACCAAGTGCCAGAGCGCTTGTCACTCGGCAATCAGGCCCTACTATTACTAGGCCTTATCAGTCCCTACTAACACTAGCTAGCAGGCCCTACTATTTACTACCCGACTAATTTCTTCCGTTGATCGAAATCAGTTGTTTTATTTCAGTTGAATATCAACCCATTGTAACATAAAATAAGATGTGAAAAAAAGGGAGTTTTTCAAACAAAGATCTAGTTGCGATTGTCCAGTTCCTGATGCATCAAAAGAAAAACGAAAAGTTGCAGAAAGGTGCAATGACGTTAGCTGCAAAACTGTGTAAGTGCAACAGAATAACATCAAGAATTTGGAAACGGGCTTCTCGAAAGTAATTGTCAAAATAAATCTTATGGTAATGTTGAATCTTTGTAAAAACCAAAACTATGGACCTAAAAGCAAAAATTATTGGAGAAAACTTGGAAAAACTTAGATATATCCCTCTTAGCAGAAGAGGCACCATAAAGATCAGCAGCTCAGTCCATCGAAGTTTATAAATCTACATCCGAATTGTGAAAAAAGGAAAATTCATGTCCATTCTAAGCTCATGCGTAGTAAGTAATTAGGAGTAATACTTTTAATTTATCATTCAATTTATTGTAGTTTTTTGATAATAAGTGTTGTAACCTGCATTTATTTTCTTTTGCTACTACTATTATGGGACAAATTAAATTCATCAACAGCTACTATTAGAATGGGACAGAAGGATTATAATATATCATATCTACAAATTCACATGCAATACGTGCTGTTAAAATGGTTCTATTATATAACAGACGAAGTGGTAAAGAGTTTGGTTGTTATAAGGAATATTGAAACGTGAAATAGTGGCAATTGTTATTTAGGAAATATAAAAGACTATATGTTTTACCAATGTAATTAAATTAAGGATAATTTAATTACATTGGTAAAACTTAATTTGAAGTTTGAATGTTTTCCATTTATAACATTTATTTCAAATGGTAGGAAGGAATCAGACCGTTCAAACTACCTTGGAAACTTAAATCCTACAGTCCCTTGGGAAATCTTTGTCTAATGCATTTACGAATAGGAAAGATCAATGAATCTGTCTAAATTCAAGTGGATGTATTGAAAGAGTAAAGTAAAGCAAAGCAAAATAAAATAATTCTAACTTCATAAAATTTAAAAAAAAAAAAAAAAAAAGAATCAAATCGGTTAATTTATTTTGTAATACTCATAACTCTATATAACTGAGTTATTTTTCCTAAACGGGAAATCGTATATTATTTTTCTATAAAAATATTCCTTTTTGGAATAAAAGAACATGGTTTTATAACTAGCATTTCTAGGATTTAAAGAATATTAAAAACGACTAGTTTCTTATGTTCCCCATTAAAAGGGTGGCCTGATGGCCAATTGGCTAGCGCTCTGGCCTTTGGTACCACAGGCTTCAGGTTCGAATTCTGGCGGTGGTATCGATGTCTGTGAGTGGTTCGGAATCCACGTTAAGCTGTCGGTCCCGATCTAATTAGCCCAAAGTGTGCACAAAATGACTGTAAAGCGACAAATCAAACCCATTAAAAGGATAGAAATTTAAAAAAAAATTAAAACTGCATTTCATCTTCCACTAATACAGTTTTTCAATTGTTATACGGAAGATCATAAAAAATAATAAAATTAAAACGTTTGAAAAACCTATTTGATGTTTTTTACAAATAAGAAATTTCAACGACGCTGTCTGAATTCAAGTAAAGGAAACAAAGGAAGCAGCTTTAAACATCACCTAAAAAACATCGTCAAAAAATAAATAAAATCCAGGCATTAATTTGTCTTGTAATAAACACTTTTCAAGTTATTCATTTATTTCTCATAAATAGGAGACATTATAGTATTGTCCAATAAAATTAAACATGTAAGGATATCTCTTTTAATTAAAAACCAACGACGCTGTCTGAATTCAAGTAAATGACACAAAACAGCACCTAAGAAAACATCGTCAAAATAAATAAATAAAATAAAATCCATGTCGTTAATTTATTTTATAATATTTACCACTTTTCAAATTATTCATTTATTTCTCATAAACATGAGACATTATAATATTGTCCAATAAAATTAAGCATGCATCTCTTTAGTTGAAGAACTAGGATTTGAAAAATTATCATTTCTAGGATTTGAACCAAAGTTACAAATGCTAGTATCTTATACTTAAAAAAATAACGGAAATAACTTTTTAAAATGCATGAAAACTTTAAAAATGTCACTGATCTCTCTCTCAAATACTGCAGTTCTTTAACTGATACTACCTGGGAGACTTAGAAGACCATAAAAAAAACGCTTGAGAGACCTTTTCTGTCTAATGCATTTACAGATAAGAGAGAGCAACGACGCTCTCCTGAATTCAGGTGAACGAGATCGAGAAAAAAAAAAAAAAAAAAAAAAAACTGTGAGTAAAATAAACGAAACAGTTCCGACTTCCCTCCGAAAGAATTCCCCTGTACCCCCCAAAATGTGCGAAATCGAAGCGTAGCGTTTTCTTTTAATGGAAATGTCCTGCGACGGGTTCAGGAGATACGCGGCAGCACAACAACGAAGGCGCTTATCTCTTCACCTGAGGAAAGAGATAAAAGGTTTCCCTTTCGTATCTCGTTTCTCTCTTATCCCCTTAAAACGAAACAACCGCTTTTTATATTTATAGCTGTCCGCTGAGCTCGCTTTTATCGCTAAGTGCTCCGAGGTGATGGACATTTTTTTTTTTTTTTTTTTTTTTTTTTTATTACTTATTTCTTGCTCTGAGAAATTCTTGAGAAAGGGTCTTGGGTACTGCTGCTGGTTTACGATTCCGCCATTCATTATCACAAGCACGTAAGTGGATGTATTGTTAACAATATATCCTTTCAAATAATGATGCCTAGGGCCTGATGGCCGAGTGGCTAGCGCTCTGGCACTCGGTACCACAGGTTTCGAGTTCGAATGCCGGCGATTTGGTTTGGTTTGTCGCTCTACGGTCATCTTGGGCACACGAGGGTTAAACAGACCGGGACTAACAGTTTAAAGGGGATTCTAAACCACTCACAAATGTCCATGCCACGGCCTGGATTCGAGCTGAAGCCTGGGATACCAAAGGACAGAGCGCTAATCACTGGGCCGCCAGGCCGCTCGAATCCCGGCGGTGCCATGGATGTGCACAAGATGACCGTAGAGCGACAAACCAAACTAATCTTTCTTTAGGGAGCCTGATGGCCGAGTGGCTAGAGATCTGGGGCTCGGTACCACAGGTTTCGGGTTCGAATCTCGGAGTTCGGAATCCTCTTTAAACCGTTGGTCTCGGTCTAACAGGATCGTAGAGCGTTGCGAGGGTAGTGTTTTTTCGCGTCCGCAGTTTATCTTCAAGTTACACGCACCTCCTGGGTCGTGCTAAGTGAGTAACGTCGGTGCAGCGCTTGTCTTAAACCATTAAAGTCTAAGTGTTTGCCAACTGCATTATAGGGGAAAAAAATAATGACTTAGCCCAACTTGTGGTCCAGTGGTAACCGGGCGGCTCGGATCTAAATCTGCTAATGACGTCCGTTTCAGTCATTATTTTTGGAATGATAATTGTGACCAACAACAATGTAAAACAATTATATGTATCCTTTGTCAAGCTTTCTCACGGAAATTTCCTTGATTCCTCGCCCTAAATAACGGACAAATGTGGGATAGTTATCCTACAAGTTCTTCCAGAAAGTTATGTCCCTTCGCTTATTGTCCTTTGGTGAGTTATTAGTGCCATTCATAAGTTTAATATGAGGCACGATGTTAAAAAAAATACTAAGAAAAAAATAGTAATGCGTGAAGCTAATATGCATGAACCTCGAAAAATATTTAGTCCAGTTAGAGAGAATAATACATTTGCAAATGTAGAGGGCACCAGAAAAATATTGCCGGGGTCATCGAATCTTTTCACATCAGTTGGCATAGGCATATTTTTAGATGTGATACTATGAGCCCTGTTAAAAAGGTGACTTTCGCAAATGTAGGGATAGAGATAACAGGTATCAGTAAAACAGGTAGACCTCGCACAAGATGGATAGCCTGCATAGTGGCAGATCTCAAGACATTAAAAATCAATCGTTGGCGGACTGTGGCGTCTGATCGGATCTGTTGGAGGAAACTTGTTGAGACGACCTTGGCCTGTAACAGGCTGTAATTTCAAGCAAAGAGGGAAGAATATACATGAGTTGACAGATTCACATTTGCTAAGGTCCTTACAGGCTTGTACTAATATTAACTTAATTGTTAATTTCGTTACGTTGACAAGAATTAGTCTTCAACTAATGTCGTCAACGAAACGAAGAATTATCTGTTAATTTTACCTTGTTAGCAGAGAACGTTAGAGCAGCGCTAATTTTCGCACCAGTTGAATTCAACTTTTTGGAAAGGAAGAAGTAGATATGGACAAATGATTTTAACGCCTGTTAAATTTAATGCTTTCGGAAAGGAAAGGTTGACATTAGCATAACACTAATTGTTGTGTTAAATTTAACAGAAATTGAATTCCACTCTCGCATTCACATTATTTTTAGCACCATATAAACATGAATGAAATTTAAAGCATTCTTTTTCAAATTCATTTATATTGAACATTTCTGTAGCTTCATAATTATTATTTAGGTTATTTAGTTTTCAGGTTTTTGTGTTTCACTTTTTAATTGTTTTTGCATGGTGAAATTATTGATAAAAATTACAGTGAATTTGGAAATGAGATTGCTTTAATCATGCAAAGATTTGATACATTGCAATAATATTTATAATACATATAATATATTTTTTTCGTGGGGGTTTCGTAATTCTAATTCTTCAATATCGTTTCAACAAAACTTGTCAAGGTAAAAGATGTTAATGCAAGGATGGGTCATTTAATATTTGCAATATATGAAAAAATAAATAATGTATTCTAATAAAGTGAGTTTTTTTTTAACATACAATATATTTTATTGATAGATCGTTAGATTGAATAGTCTATTCTTGGTGAATATCGTGTAGTATAACTTGGATATCGTGTAGTAAACTCGGAAAATGCTTACCAGGTTTTCCGACTATCGAGGCATGATACTGAACATCCTAAACGCCATCGAGTCCTCTTTTTTTGAAATAGTGTCTACAACTAAGCCGCTGGCGGGGCTAAATTGAATCTCAGCCCTAATGCTCACCAGCTACGCATGTTACCATTGAACCACAAGTCGGGCGCATATCTACCTTCTTAGCTATGAATGACTTAGGTCAAGACTGACATTAGAAAACAAATAAAATTTAATAGTTTATTGTTTTATAGTATCTATCGCATATTATTATATCTCTCGTATATAGATTTTGTTTGTGTATAGTTTTATATATGTTTATTTTCTATTGTTTATTTATAGGTTTATTATATTTACAATTTTATGTATATTGGTATATTTAATTTTATTAACCAGCTATGACCAATTCAAATAGAAAAATAAAATATTTTTCTGACTGTAAAAAATTCATATTAACCCAAATAACAAGCAAAAATGTATTTCGCTGCAGCTGTTTGAAAAAAGGGAGGAAAAAAATATCGAATTCTTCGCACAAATGACTGGATCAATTCCATAAATGGATTTTTCCATGCTTAGTCGAAACCAATATTTTTTTCCACTACTTAATGTCGATCGTCCCCCGAAATTTTTTCAAATTAATTTCAATTCCTGTCCTATAAGTAACGATAGCTCTGCACAAAAAAACAAATGGTAAACAATCCACTGCGTCTAAATTTGTCTCCTTCAACCATTAATTATCATCAACATCAATATTGCTTAAAAAAAAAAAAAAAAAACTTCCGAAATATCTGCTAAACCGAGCAGTAAAAATTAAAAAAAAAAAAAAAAAAAAAAAAAAAAAAAAAAAAGGGAATAGAACGGAATCTCTGCGAAGGAGGAAAAAATCTGGTTTGGAACCTCAAGGGACCCATGCTTTCAACTCTTCCGGGGGTGAGAAGAAGAAAACAAAAATAAAAACCTCCCCTCTCCGTTCGAGATAAGACCCACACCTTTTCCCCTTCCCCTGCAGATTCTTATCTTCGGTTTCTGAGGCTTCAATGTCTCCCCAGGGGGCCGCTGAATCGAGGGGAAAATTGGGGCTTTATTGGAAATCTTTTGCACCAGCTCTACAACGGAAGGGAGACATAAATCCGAGAGCTTTGAGGAACTTGACCACCGAGATTGACAGATAAATGAAGGAAAAAAATGTGGTAGATGGCCAATCTTCGCTAAATTACCTTTTTTTGCGGTACATTGGTACTTATGTACCCGGATTTCGAATTCAGAATTTCGTCACCACAAACTTGATACATATTCTGTATCTTCAATTCATATTGTGTTCATCTATTAATAATCGGGATAGGAAATATATATAATATATATGCCTTTCGACAGCTTAATAATCATACCTCCATTGCCTTATGTACAGCCTACTTACGTGTAGAGGAAGAAGGATATTGCCTATGGATATTGCTAAACTAAGTTATTGCTATTCGGAAATTAAGGACAATTAAGACATTCCATCGCCTTATGTACAGAAATTATTCCAGAAATATTGCTACCAGTCTTTGCGAATCTTGAACATTTTGGACCAACCTCCAGTTGGAACTGTTGAATTAAAGGACACGTACTCTACTGAACTTTTAAAGCAGTTGACTATAGCCCTCATCCCTAATGCGAATCGAACTTTGTCCTCTAAATACTTAAACTAACTTACGAACTACCACTAACCCAAGAGCAGGGCTCATATTGTAACTTATAAAGCCTGGCTTGACCTGTCACTTCAGACTTTTGATTTTCATATAATGAGGATTCTGCATTTATGGGAATTCAACATTGCATGTAGCTTAAAATTTAATTTATTTGTTGCAGTGTTCTCAGTATGAAATTAGCCACTACCTCTATACGTGACTTGCGACTGAACTCTTTCTAGTTATCCTTGATTTTGTTCCGAAGTTTATTCCTTGATTTAACTGATAGTTCTGTGTCGTATACCAACATACTATTTCCCCGTATACTTCTCTTACGGAAATCTATGGGAATGGGACTCCGTTCAATAATATTA
>BPLQ01005808.1:0-48043 GCA_021605075.1 Caerostris darwini | reverse complement strand
TACCGGCCTGATGGGCAATTGGCTACCGCTCTGGCCCTATCCTCTGAGGTCACAGGCTCCGGCTTGAGTCCTAGCCTTGGCATGGACGCTTCAGAGTGGTTCGAATTCCTGTTAAGCTGTAGGCAGCAGTCTAATTAGCCCAAAGTGGGCACAAAATGACAGTAGAGCGACAAACCAAACAGGTAAAATTGAAACGCAAGCATATACACTCAAGAGCCAAAAAAAGCAACGGACGTCCTACGGTAACTAACGTACGGTATGCAAAAACTCTCTAATATACCGGCCTGATGGGCAATTGGCTAGCGCTCTGGCCTTATCCTCTGGTATCACAGGCTCAGGCTTGAGTCCTAGCTTTGCATGGGACGCTTGTGAGTGGTTCGAATCCATGTTAAGCTGTAGGCAGCAGTCTAATTAGCCCAAAGTGGGCACAAAATGACAGTAGAGCGACAAACCAAACAGGTAAAATTCGAAACGCAAGCATATACACTCAAGAGCCAAAAGCTAACGGACGTCCTACGGTAACTAACGTACGGTATGCAAAACTCTCTAATATACCCGGCCTGATAAGCAATTGGCTAGCGCTCTGGCCTTATCCTCTGGTATCACAGGCTCCAGGCTTGAGTCCCTAGCTTTGGCATGGAAGTTTGTGAGTGGTTCGGAATCCATGTTAGCTGTAGGCAGCAGTCTAATTAGCCCAAAGTGGGCACAAAATGACAGTAGAGCGACAAACCAAACAGGTAAAATTCGAAACGCAAGCATATACACTCAAGAGCCAAAAAAGCTAACGGACGTCCTACGGTAACTAACGTACGGTATGCAAAAACTCTCTAATATACCGGCCTGATGGGCAATTGGCTAGCGCTCTGGCCTTATCCTCTGGTATCACAGGCTCCAGGCTTGAGTCCTAGCTTTGGCATGGAAGTTTGTGAGTGGTTCGAATCCATGTTAAGCTGTAGGCAGCAGTCTAATTAGCCCAAAGTGGGCACAAAATGACAGTAGAGCGACAAAACCAAACAGGTAAAATTCGAAACGCAAGCATATACACTCAAGAGCCAAAAGCTAACGGACGTCCTACGGTAACTAACGTACGGTATGCAAAAACTCTAATATACCGGCCTGATGGGCAATTGGCTAGCGCTCTGGCCTTATCCTCTGGTATCACAGGCTCCAGGCTTGAGTCCTAGCTTTGGCATGGAAGTTTGTGAGTGGTTCGGAATCCATGTTAAGCTGTAGGCAGCAGTCTAATTAGCCCAAAGTGGGCACAAAATGACAGTAGAGCGACAAACCAAACAGGTAAAATTCGAAACGCAAGCATATACACTCAAGAGCCAAAAAAGCTAACGGACGTCCTACGGTAACTAACGTACGGTATGCAAAAACTCTCTAATATACCGGCCTGATGGGCAATTGGCTAGCGCTCTGGCCTTATCCTCTGGTATCACAGGCTCCAGGCTTGAGTCCTAGCTTTGGCATGGAAGTTTGTGAGTGGTTCGAATCCATGTTAAGCTGTAGGCAGCAGTCTAATTAGCCCAAAGTGGGCACAAAATGACAGTAGAGCGACAAACCAAACAGGTAAAATTCGAAACGCAAGCATATACACTCAAGAGCCAAAAAAGCTAACGGACGTCCTACGGTAACTAACGTACGGTATGCAAAAACTCTCTAATATACCGGCCTGATGGGCAATTGGCTAGCGCTCTGGCCTTATCCTCTGGTATCACAGGCTCCAGGCTTGAGTCCTAGCTTTGGCATGGAAGTTTGTGAGTGGTTCGAATCCATGTTAAGCTGTAGGCAGCAGTCTAATTAGCCCAAAGTGGGCACAAAATGACAGTAGAGCGACAAACCAAACAGGTAAAATTCGAAACGCAAGCATATACACTCAAGAGCCAAAAAGCTAACGGACGTCCTACGGTAACTAACGTACGGTATGCAAAAACTCTCTAATATACCGGCCTGATGGGCAATTGGCTAGCGCTCTGGCCTTATCCTCTGGTATCACAGGCTCCAGGCTTGAGTCCTAGCTTTGGCATGGAAGTTTGTGAGTGGTTCGAATCCATGTTAAGCTGTAGGCAGCAGTCTAATTAGCCTAAAGTGGGCACAAAATGACAGTAGAGCGACAAACCAAACAGGTAAAATTCGAAACGCAAGCATATACACTCAAGAGCCAAAAAAGCTAACGGACGTCCTACGGTAACTAACGTACGGTATGCAAAAACTCTCTAATATACCGGCCTGATGGGCAATTGGCTAGCGCTCTGGCCTTATCCTCTGGTATCACAGGCTCCAGGCTTGAGTCCTAGCTTTGGCATGGAAGTTTGTGAGTGGTTCGAATCCATGTTAAGCTGTAGGCAGCAGTCTAATTAGCCCAAAGTGGGCACAAAATGACAGTAGAGCGACAAACCAAACAGGTAAAATTCGAAACGCAAGCATATACACTCAAGAGCCAAAAAAGCTAACGGACGTCCTACGGTAACTAACGTACGGTATGCAAAAACTCTCTAATATACCGGCCTGATGGGCAATTGGCTGGCGCTCTGGCCTTATCCTCTGGTATCACAGGCTCCAGGCTTGAGTCCTAGCTTTGGCATGGAAGTTTGTGAGTGGTTCGGAATCCATGTTAAGCTGTAGGCAGCAGTCTAATTAGCCCAAAGTGGGCACAAAATGACAGTAGAGCGACAAACCAAACAGGTAAAATTCGAAACGCAAGCATATACACTCAAGAGCCAAAAAAAAAACTAACGGACGTCCTACGGTAACTAACGTACGGTATGCAAAAACTCTCTAATATACCGGCCTGATGGGCAATTGGCTAGCGCTCTGGCCTTATCCTCTGGTATCACAGGCTCCAGGCTTGAGTCCTAGCTTTGGCATGGAAGTTTGTGAGTGGTTCGAATCCATGTTAAGCTGTAGGCAGCAGTCTAATTAGCCCAAAGTGGGCACAAATGACAGTAGAGCGACAAACCAAACAGGTAAAATTCGAAACGCAAGCATATACACTCAAGAGCCAAAAAAGCTAACGGACGTCCTACGGTAACTAACGTACGGTATGCAAAAACTCTCTAATATACCGGCCTGATGGGCAATTGGCTAGCGCTCTGGCCTTATCCTCTGGTATCACAGGCTCCAGGCTTGAGTCCTAGCTTTGGCATGGACGCTTGTGAGTGGTTCGGAATCCATGTTAAGCTGTAGGCAGCAGTCTAATTAGCCCAAAGTGGGCACAAAATGACAGTAGAGCGACAAACCAAACAGGTAAAATTCGAAACGCAAGCATATACACTCAAGAGCCAAAAACTAACGGACGTCCTACGGTAACTAACGTACGGTATGCAAAAACTCTCTAATATACCGGCCTGATGGGCAATTGGCTAGCGCTCTGGCCTTATCCTCTGGTATCACAGGCTCCAGGCTTGAGTCCTAGCTTTGGCATGGAAGTTTGTGAGTGGTTCGAATCCATGTTAAGCTGTAGGCAGCAGTCTAATTAGCCCAAAGTGGGCACAAAATGACAGTAGAGCGACAAACCAAACAGGTAAAATTCGAAACGCAAGCATATACACTCAAGAGCCAAAAAAGCTAACGGACGTCCTACGGTAACTAACGTACGGTATGCAAAAACTCTCTAATATACCGGCCTGATGGGCAATTGGCTAGCGCTCTGGCCTTATCCTCTGGTATCACAGGCTCCAGGCTTGAGTCCTAGCTTTGGCATGGAAGTTTGTGAGTGGTTCGGAATCCATGTTAAGCTGTAGGCAGCAGTCTAATTAGCCCAAAGTGGGCACAAAATGACAGTAGAGCGACAAACCAAACAGGTAAAATTCGAAACGCAAGCATATACACTCAAGAGCCAAAAAAAAAAAAAAAAACTAACGGACGTCCTACGGTAACTAACGTACGGTATGCAAAAACTCTCTAATATACCGGCCTGATGGGCAATTGGCTAGCGCTCTGGCCTTATCCTCTGGTATCACAGGCTCCAGGCTTGAGTCCTAGCCTTGGCATGGACGCTTGTGAGTGGTTCGGAATTCCTGTTAAGCTGTAGGCAGCAGTCTAATTAGCCCAAAGTGGGCACAAAATGACAGTAGAGCGACAAACCAAACAGGTAAAATTCGAAACGCAAGCATATACACTCAAGAGCCAAAAAAGCTAACGGACGTCCTACGGTAACTAACGTACGGTATGCAAAAACTCTCTAATATACCGGCCTGATGGGCAATTGGCTAGCGCTCTGGCCTTATCCTCTGGTATCACAGGCTCCAGGCTTGAGTCCTAGCTTTGGCATGGAAGTTTGTGAGTGGTTCGAATCCATGTTAAGCTGTAGGCAGCAGTCTAATTAGCCCAAAGTGGGCACAAAATGACAGTAGAGCGACAAACCAAACAGGTAAAATTCGAAACGCAAGCATATACACTCAAGAGCCAAAAAGCTAACGGACGTCCTACGGTAACTAACGTACGGTATGCAAAAACTCTCTAATATACCGGCCTGATGGGCAATTGGCTAGCGCTCTGGCCTTATCCTCTGGTATCACAGGCTCCAGGCTTGAGTCCTAGCCTTGGCATGGACGCTTGTGAGTGGTTCGGAATTCCTGTTAAGCTGTAGGCAGCAGTCTAATTAGCCCAAAGTGGGCACAAAATGACAGTAGAGCGACAAACCAAACAGGTAAAATTCGAAACGCAAGCATATACACTCAAGAGCCAAAAAAGCTAACGGACGTCCTACGGTAACTAACGTACGGTATGCAAAAACTCTCTATTGACAAACTACTACAACTACACCCCATCATTGTGAAACAGAACTCATGTTTCGGAATCTGCCAGTAGAGAGACGTCATTGGCTCCCCATAAGAATGCAGCGCCATTGAAGAAGAAATAGAATAATTACTGAATTCTTTGACTGTTAAATTGAGGTAATGTAGTCTACATATATAGGCGTATAAATTGGACTCTACATAAATTGGTGTAATAATAATTTTTTTTTTGATAATTTTCCACTGCCTTTCTTGCTGAGGTGTAATTATAGAAAGGGGTCTATCTGGAAGAAAGGGATTAGTTATACAAATTGTGCACCTGTTGGCCGAGGGACTGGCGCTCGGTGCCATAGGTTTCGGGTTCGAATCCCGGGGCCATGGATGTTTGTAGTGGTTTTAAATCCACTTTAAACCGTAAGTCCCGGTCTAATATGACTACTACACTTCACTGTGCCTAGAGAGGAGTTGCCGCTTTACAGTTTAGGAATGATGCGGGTGGGAAGTCTGATTGAGCTCTGTAACGCTCTATGGTCATATGAGGCTGGAACCTAAGGCTTAAAGTGGATTCCGAACAACTACAAACATCCACGGCACGTCCGGGACTCGAACCCGAAACGAGCACTAACAACTTGACCATCAGGCATCGTCAAAGACTCGTAAGCTAGTGAAGGTGAAATTTGTTGAGCACCTTTGTGTCCATTTACGTTCTTTTTTATTCTGTATTTCCCCCTTTTTTGTATTGCCTTGCCACTGTACATAAAAAAATTATTGAATTAAAAATACAGAAATTAGAAAGCTCTATTATCTCTATAAAAAATTAATATTTTTAAATATTTGTGTTGCAGTAATATTAATCCATTATTTTAAAAGCTAAACAGATATCACTTTAACAATGCAAATAGTTTCGGAATTACTTCCTCTTTGTAACCATTCAATTATACATAATGTAAAAGAAAAAAAAAGTACACGAAATGTACAAAACTGTTGTTTTAAAACTTTTATAATTGAATGTAAATAACGCAGGCTTCGCTTACTTTAATCTTAATTGTCTTTACTTTCCAATTAGCAGCTAATTGCACCCCAGGTCAAAAAAAGTAAAGACCTTTTAAACTACTTTACACACTTATCTTACAACTTATCCCCAAGCCAAGACGACCACTTTGCAGTCCATTTAAGAATTCCTTTCATCAGTGACGACAATTAATGCGGTTAATTCTGTGTATACAGAAATCATAAATAAACCCCAGGGCCAAGAGTTAGAATGCTAAGTAACTGTTTGCTGGGAAAGTATTGATAAAGATTTGAATTTTCTGCCTTAAAAATTCAATTCTGCTGCAAAACTTTTTCATTACGTTTTATTTAAGATTTGGATGAATGTGTCCCAATGTCATCTACTGATTGTATTCAGATGAAATGTTTATAGGCTTGGGGCAAAATGACTCTGAATCTAAATATAGATTTTGTACCATCTTGAGATGTAATTGTCTTTCATTTTACTTTTGCGAAAGCTCATGTAAGATAAATTTTAAACTAGAAACACTCATAAAAAATATCTAATTATCTATTTGACAGTCAGACATTCATTGCAAACCGGCTTCGACATATGGCATACAATGATGTCAAACATTATTAGTGTTTGCTGTCAATGTGGTTTATGATCAAAAGAAATGTCAAATAAAAGTGACATAACAAGTGAAATAACATACAGTGAGGAAGATTATTGACCCCATTGTTATATGTAAGAATATATAATATATATATATATATATATATATATATACATAATATGATGATAAGTTTCATATATAAATTTCATATGTATTTGTGTGTTATGTATAGATATACACTGAAGTGACAAAAGTCATGGGATACCTCTTAATATCGTGTCGGCCCTCCTTTCGCCCGGCGAAGTGCAGCAACTCGACGTGGCAAGGACTCAACAAGTCGTTGGAAGTCTTCTGCAGGAATATTGAGCCATGCTGTCTCGAGAGACGTCCATAATTGTGAAAGCGTTGATGGTGCAGGATTTTGGGCACGAACAGACCTCTCGATGATGTCCCATAAATGCTCGATGGGATTCATGTCGGGCGATCTAGGTGGCCAGATCATTCGTTGGAATTGTCCAGAATGTTCTTCAAACCAATCGCGAACAGTTGTGACCCGGTGACATGGCGCATTGTCATCCATAAAAATCCCATCGTTGTTTGGGTACATGAAGTCCATGAATGGCTGCAAGTGATCTCCAAGTAGCTGAACATAAGCATTTCCAGTCAATGCTCGGTCCAGTCGCACCAGAGGACCAAGTCCATGCCATGAAAACAGCCCACACCATTACGGAGCCACCACCAGCTTGAACAGTGCCTTGCTGACAGTTTGGGTCCATGGCTTCGTGGGGTCTGCGCCACACTCGAACCCTACCATCAGCTCATACCAACTGAAATCGTGACTCATCGGACCAGGCCACGGTTTTCCATTCATCTAGGGATCAACCGATATGCTCACGTGCCCACGAGAGTCGCTGCAAGCGATGTCGTTCTGTTAGTAAAGGCACTCGAGTCGGTCTTCTGCTGGAATAGCCCAAGAAAGCCAAATTTCTCCGCACAGTTCTAACAGACAAGTCCCTTGTACGTCCCACATTGATTTCTGCGGTTATTTGACGCAGTGTTGCTTGTCTGTTAGAATTTACGACTCTTTGCAGACGTCGCCGGTCTCGGTCGTTAAGTGCAGGCGGTCGACCACTGCGCTGTCCATGGTGGGATGTTATGCCTGAAATTTCATACTCTCGGCACACTCTTGACACAGTGGATCTGGGAATGTTGAATTCCCTAACGATTTCCGAAATGGCATGACCCATGCGTCTAGCTCCAACTAACATTCCGTGTTCAAAGTCTGTTAATTCCCGTCGTGCGGTCATCATCACGTCAAAACCTCTTCACATGAATAACTTGAACAGAAATGAAAGCTCTGCGAAAGCACTGCGCATTTATACCTGTTCTACGCGATGCTACTGCCATCTGAAAATTTGCATCTTGCTATCCCATGACTTTTGTCATTCAGTGTATATATATATATATATGTGTGTGTGTGTGTTGTTGTCGTCGTATCCCTCATGGAAAGAGGGAAAAGGGGTGCAGCTTCTGTTTTTAACGGTAAGAAGAAGAAGGGGGCAGTGCCTTCCGAGAGGACTATTAAGGGGAAACTACCCCGCATTTACGTATCGTATGGGAGAAAACCCGGAAACCCCCTCCAGGTAGTCCGACTAACTAGACAAGATGCTGAATATTCAGCCGATTCTTCTTATTTATTGGCGCAACAGCTCAATGATGGCCTAAGGATGATCTGCCTACTGGTAGATTTCGATACTGAGAGGTTGTCAGGCTTGCTCCCAACGCTTTACAATCATATTAAACTGGGACCTACATTTTAAAGTGGATTCCGAACCTCAAAAACAATCATGCACTGCCGAGTCTCGGACCCGAAACCTGTGGCACCGTGATCCAGTTACTTGTCCATTAGTCCCTGATATTAAGTTCTGGTATAATTAAATTATTTGCAAAGTAATCAATGTAAGGAAGAATTTCACAATACAAATTTTATATCGAAATAGTTTCAAATTACGCAAGCTTTTAAATTGCACAACAATTCATCATAATATGCTCGGGAAACTATCAAAGATTTAAAACTTTATATCAAGATTGGAAGAGAATGATTCTGTGGATTAATCGAATGAAAATTTTAATGGGCTTTAATATTAGATATATTACATTAATGGGGAATTATATATATTGCATTTCACATTTTTTAAGATTCACTGCCAATTTAAACATTAGATACTCATCACGATTCAGCAGAAGTCCTTTTAAATGTTTCATATCAGAATTTATTTAAACTGTAGAATTTCAAGCAGCATTCTCCGAATGCGATGAAGGTAAACAAAGTAATTAAATTCCACAACTCATCTTTGAATGTCTCCGGAGAAAACAAACGGAGAAACTTAACTTAAAATTAAATGGAAAGTTCAGAGAAAGTTAATAAATCAGACTCTTTTAACTAAAAGCGCAATTTAAAATTTAAATTTCCTTATTATAATTCGAAGCAACAAATGCTTAAAGTTCAAAACTTAAATAGATAATATTTTCTCGAATTGAAATGCTGTTTAGAAAGACTGCAAGTAAATATTGTTTATTTTTGTTGTTAAACTGAATTTGAACATCTAGAATTTTGTATATATACATATTCGTATGTACATATATCGTACTTTGTTGTTGTACTATGTCTATCTAATATATATAGATATGCATAGCAAAATATGATGTATATAGATATGTTGTTGTTTCTTATCCTACTTGGTAGATATCTAGACCAAACCCACGACTCCGTATGGACTCATGGTTGAAGGGAAAAGAGGCAGCTTCTGTTGTGATGGAGCACCATATAGTAGAAATCTGACTTGGCTCCGTTACACTCTACAGTCATATGAAACCGGGACCTACTGCTTAAAGTGGATTCCGAACAACTACAAACATCCATGGCACCGCTTGGACTCGGACCCCAAATGTGTGCTAGAGGCTAACGCAAGCTATTAAAATGTTGTTGTTGTTTCTTATCCACTTGGTAGGCATCTAGACCAAGTACACGAACTCTTAAGCACTCATGGTTGAAGGGCAGTTTCTATTATGATGACGCACCCTTAGGTAGAAATCTGACTAGGCTAAGTTAAGGGGTGGGGTTATCAACCCTACTCCTAATGTTCTACAGTCTTATTAGACCGAGACCTACGGCTTAAAGTCGTTTCCGAACCACAAACATCCATGACAAACCGGGCACCACTGGAACTCGAACTCGAACTCGAAATCTGTGTCTCCGAGAATTAGACACTCTGCCATTCAGATCCCTGAAATTGTACAATTCATTCTTTTACGGTCGAGAAAATATCAAAGGTTTGAAATTTATATCGAGATTTGAAAAGAAGGGTTATTGGTACTAATCGAATGAAAATCTTAACTGTCTTTAATTTTAACTAGATTTAGAAATAGTACATGAATATTAAATTGCATGTATTGCATTTCACATATTTCAAGATCCACTAAAATTAGATCAATTTAAAATTAGGTACTCATAAGGCTTCAACAGAAGTCTTCTTAAATATTTCATAGCAAGAAATTTATTTAAACTGTAGAATTCTAAACAGCATTCTCCGAATGCGATGAAGGTAAACAAAGTAATTAAATTTGAATGTCTCTGGAGAAGACAAACGGAGAAACTTAATTTAAAATTAAATGGAAAGTGCAGAGAAAGTTAAGAAATCAGACACTAGAAAGTAAGAGCACAATTTAAAATTTAATTTCCTTTTTATAATTTGGAGAAGCACAGGCAACGCTGAAAAACTTAAATAGCTAATATTTTCTCGAATTGAAATGCGTTTTAGGACGATTGAATTTAAATAGTGTTTATTTTTGTTGTTTAGCTGAATTTGAATATCTTACACACTGTCGTACTTTATTGTTGTTGTTTCTTATTCTACTTGGTAGACGTCTAGACAAAGTCCTTAAACCTGTATGGACTCATGTTTGAAGGGCAGTTTCTGTTGAGATGGATCACCCTCAGGTATAAATCTGACTTAGCTCCAGGACGTTCTACAGTCATAAGAGACCTGGACCTACGGCTTAAAGTGGATTCCGAACCACTATAAACATCCATGGCACCGCCGGGACCGGAACTCGAAACCTGTGGCACCGAGTGCCAGATGCTAATACAGCTATTTAATTGTTGTTGTTTTTATCCCACTTGGTAGACATCTATACGAAGACCACGAACTCGTATGGACTCATGGTTGAAGGGAAAGGAGGCAGCTTCTGTTGTGATGGAGCACACGTAGGTAGACATCTGAGGCTCGGTGATGCTCTATAGTCATGGGAGACCATAACCTACAGCTAAAAGTGAATTCTAAACCACTACAAATATCCATGGCACCGCCGGGACTCGAACCCGACACCTGCTAAATGTAAGGAAGAACACATGACATACACATGAAACATTTCACAATACAAATTTTATATCAAAATAATGTCAAATTACTCGAGCTTTTAAATTGTACACCAATTCAACGACAAATTCAGCAATACAATAAACTTTGTACAACAATTCATCATGATATGCTCGAGAAACTATCAAAGATTTAAAACTTTATATCAAGATTGGAAGAGAATGATTCTTGGTATTAATCGAATGAAAATTTTAACTGGTTTTAAGTTTAACTAGTTTTTAAAATATTGTAATGTTGAATTTTATATATTGTATTTCACATATTTTAAGTCCCACTATCAATATACTCATCATTCTTCAGTAGAAGTCGTCTTAAATATTTTATAACAATTTATTTAAACTGTAGAGAATTCTAAACAATTCTCCGGATTCGATTAAGTTAAACAAAGTAATTAAATTTGAATGTCTCTGGAGAAGACAAACGGAGAAACTTAATTTAAAATTAAATGGAAAGTGCAGAGAAAGTTAATAAATCAGGCTTCTGAAACTAAAAGCGCAATTTAAAATTTAAATTTCCTTATTATAATTCGAAGAACGCTCAAAAACTTAAATAGATAATATTTTCTCGAATTGAAATGCATTTTGGAAAGATTGAATGTAAATATTCTATATTTTTGTGGTTAAACTGAATTTGAATGTCTAGAATTTTGTATATGTATAATATTTTACAAGACAAAAATAAATATCGTATTAGTGATATATTCATTACGATTCACCTTCAAACTTTCTGAAGCGATGACTTTTTCATGAGCCTGATGAAAGTAATGGACGGCCCAGCTAAGGATGGAGACAAAAAAAATTGACTTCCGATATATATAAATATAGATGTATAAAATATGCAAATTACTTCAGATGCTTTCTTGTATATATGCTGAAATAAAACTTAAAATTTGAAATTTGTGATGTTGAAATATAGCTCTTAGGAAAGGAAGAAAAAAAAATATTAGAAAATTAAATTTGGTAAATATACATTTATATAGGTAATTCACATCTAACTGCTTTATGTATGTATTTTAACATTAATTAGTGTTTTAATTATCTTATACAGCCATTTAAACATAAACATGCTAATATCAATTAGATTGTTTTCAGGGGAATTGATAAATTATTTTCTTTTTATTTCTTGCAGCAATTATTTATTAAATTTATTATGCAACCTGCTTGGTATAAGTTCAAGAATCTAAAACTGATAAATGACAAGATACCGTTGCAATTTTTGGATATCTAGGGCGTCCCTTACCCTGAATCACTAATTTCAGGGCACCTTGTATTTTAAAAAAGAGCAGTGTTTCCTAAATGCGTCAATAATAAAGTTCGGCATTTTTTACACACTTTAGGATAATTATACCGAGACCTATAAAATAACATGGATTCCGAACCACTAACAGACATTCATGCCACCACCAGGATTTGACCCTGGAGCCTATAGTACCAAATGTCAGAGAGCTAGCCACTTGGACATCAGATCACTCAATAATAAGGAGAAGTTCCTTGAACTAACGAACATTTAAACTCTGAAAATTGTTTGGACATCACTTCCTGAAAGGTACGCTCTGGTCTTTGGTACCACAGGCTTCAGGTTCGAATCCTGGCGGTGACATAGATGTTTATTAGTACTTCAGAATCCACATTAAACTGAAGGTCCCGGTCTAATTAGCCTTATATGTGCAAAAAGTGACCGTAGAGCGACAAATCAAATAAAGGATTAAAATTTCAAGTACTTTTTAATACAAATAAAAGTGTACAAATACTTTCTATACTCATTATATACTAATTTTCTACATGCATTCTTTAACGAAAAGTACCAAATTTAAACCTATTTCTCGCATCTCTGTAATAATTATAAACAAACATGAAATTAGTATACCATTATCGTGTGTTATTACAAGTATTAATCTCCGCAAAATTACCGGAAACTCTTCTACGAAGTTAACTTTGAAGTGAAAATTAGCGTAATATTTCTCTCTATTTAACTGCATTCTCTCTCTGTGTGCAATTAGAATGCCAATTACGGGCAGAATAATTGCTCAGAAATTACACTCCAAGGCAGGAGTGATTGATTAGCCCTGCGAGACACTGGAACTTCGTTCATTCGATGCGCGTGTCTCGTAGGTCAATAGATGTCGGAAGTCAACGTCTTCCTTCGCTTTTGAATCGTACTTAACACTTCATCCAGTCTGCAAAGATCAAAGATCAGTCAAATGTTTTAACCTCGCTGGTATTTCAAGCATTGTAGAATTTCAGAGTTTTCGCAAATTTTGGGAAGATGAAATAGAAAATAAATGAAATACAATAAACTGAAGAAAAGATATTAAATATTGGCTAATACAAGAACAAAAAATTTTTCTGTGCTATTTAAAAAAAGAATTTAAAACTAAGTCTTTTAATTTTTGTGTTTTGCTTTCTATTGAATTTTTATGTAAAATGTGGATTCATTATAAAAGACCTGTGTTTTTTGCAAGCATTTTTATTTCATTTCAAAATCCTATTTGCTCAATTTGTGTATATCATTGAGAAAGTTATTGGTTTGGTTTGTTTCTCTACGGCTATTTTGTGCATACTTTAAGCTACTTAGAACAGGGCCTACAGTTTACTACTACACCCTACCACACCACTGTACCTAGAGCTGAGTTCCCCCTTTACAGTTTGGGAATGATGTGGATGATAAGTCCGATTGGGTTCTGTGACGCTCTACGGTCATATGAGACCGGGACCTATGGCTTAAAGTGGATTCCGAACCACTACAAACATTCATGGCACTACCGAGATTCGAACTCGTGACCTGTGGCACCAAGCGCCAGACCATTAGCCACCAAATAAAAAGTGTACGAATACTTGCTATACTTAGTATATCTTAATCTTCTACGAGCATTCTTTTACATATAGTTCCAAGTGTAAGCAAATTTCTCGCATCCCTGTAACAATTATAAACAAACATGAAATTAGTATATCAGTATCATGGGTTATTACAGGTATTAATCTCCTCAAAATTACCTGAATCTCTTGTACGAAATTAACTTTAGAGAGAAAATTACCGTAATAGTTATCTCTATTTAACTGCATTCTCTCTCTGTGGGCAATTAGAATGCCAATTACAGGCAGAATAATTGCTCGGAAATTACACTCCATGGTATGAAGTGATTGCGAGACATTTGGAGTTCATTCATTCGATGCATCTGTCTCGCAGGTCAGTAAATGTCGGAAGTTGACTTCTTCCTACACTTTTGAATCGTATTTAACACTGTGTCCCGCCTGGAAAGATCTTGACCTTTGTCAAAACATTTGACCTGGCTCGTATTTAAACCATTGTAGAATTTCGGCGTTTCCGCAAAATGTTTTATAGAGATGAAATGGAAAGTTTCACTAACATAATAACCAAAAACAGATACGCAATATTGGCTTACACAAGAACAAAATATATTTCAGAGCCATTTAAAAAAAGAATTTAAAAATTAGATGATATTAATTAATTTGATGTTTCAATTTTTGTGTTCTGTTTTCTTTTCAATTTTTATGTAAAATGAGGATTCTTTATAAAGGATCCGTGCTTTCGGCGGATATTTTTATTTTCATTTAAATATCCTATTTGTTCGATTTGCGCATATCATTGTGAAAGTGATTGGTTTTGTTTGTGGCTCCACGGCCATTTTGTGCACCTACAGTTTAACGTAGATTCCGAACCACTACTACACCACATCACTGTGCCTAGAGCTGAGTTGCCCCTTTACAGTTTGGGAATTATGTGGGTGAGGAGTCTGATTGGGCTCTGTGGAGCTCTACGGTCATATGATACCGGGACCTGCGGCTTTAAGGGGATTCCTAACCACTACAGTCATCCATGGCACCACCGAGCGCCAGAGCGTTAGACACTCATCCCCCAAATAAAAAGTGTGCAATACTTGCTATACTCAATATATCTTAATCTTCTACATACATTTTTTTTGTTCTAATGCCGCTGGAAAACACTTAGACAGCTTGGTCTTGGATGCCTTAAGGCAAACGCTGCACAGACGTTACTCACTTTGCATTACCCAGGGGGAGCGTGTAACTTGATGGTAAGCCACGGACACGGAGTAACAATGCCCCCGCAACGCTCTGCGATCCTATTAGGACCGGGACCTACGATTTAAAGTGGATTCCGAACCACTACAAACTTCCATGGCACTGCCGGGACTCGAACCCGAAACCTGTGGTACCGAGCCCCAGAGCGCTAGCCATTCGGCCATTCAGGCCCTCATATAGACATGTTGATTCATGATTTCTCAACTTCGAACAGCGGCCTAATGGCCAATTGGCTAGTCACAGGCTTTTGGTACCACAGGCTTTCAGGTTCGAATCCTGGCGGGGGCTTGGATGTTTGTTAGTGGTTCAGAATTGACTTTAAACTATAAGTCCCGGTCTGTTTAACCTCTTGTGCGCAAGATGACAGTAGAACGACCTTTTGAATTTTTATGTAAAATTCAGACTTTTTATAAAAGATCTGCGCTTTTTGCATGCTTTTTTATTTCAGTTGAAAATTTTATTTGTTCGAATTGTGTATATCATTGAGAAATTGATGGTACCGCAGGCTTCAGGTTCGAATTCAGGAGGTGGCATGGATGCTTATTAGTGGTGTGAAATCCTCGTTAAACCGTAGATCCCGGTCTAATTTGACTATAGAGCGTTGGGCGTAGGACTGACAACCCGTAAAACGAAGAAAACATCTCCTATTTCGAATACTGCCAATAGTCAGATGATGAGATAAATCGGGTTTTTTTTTTTTTTTTCGTCTTGTTGTTGTTGTTGTTTCTTATCCCACTTGGCTGGACAAGCCCACGAGCCCATATGGACTCATGATTGAAGGGGAAGGAAGCAGCTTCTGTTGTGATGGAGCACCCGTAGGTAGAAGCCTGACTTTTGCTCCGTGACGCTCTTACAGTCATAGAAGACCGGGACCTACGGTTTAAAGTGGATTCCGAACCAATACAAACATCCATGGCACCGCCGGAATTCGAACCCGAAACCTGTGGCACCGAGCGCTAGACACTCGGCCATTCAGGTCCCAAATTTGCCAACGGCACGCAGTGTTCCCAAGTGGTCACCCACCCAAGTACTGACCGCGCCCAATGATGCTTAACTTCGGTGATCTAACAAGAACCGGTATATTCAGCATGGTACGGCCGTTGGACTTCTTTCGTCTTAAATATGTAAAAGAACTTGAAATTAAAAGGCAATACATCAAATATTAGTGCATTAGTTTGGTTTTAAAAATTTTACTTCAGGGATTAAAATTTCGGGTATTTTTTAATAAAACTAAAAGTGCACGAAGGTACAAATAAGTAAAAGGGATAAAAAGTACTGTACTCATTATATATTAATCTTCTACATACATTCTTTAACGAAGCGTTCAAAATTTAAACATATTTCTCGCATCTCTGCAGTAATTATAAACAAACATGAAATTAGTATACCATAATCATGGGTTGTTATAAGTATTAATCTCCGCAAAATTACCTGAATCTCTTCGACGAAGTTAACTTTAAAGTGAAAATTAATGTAATATTTCTCTCTATTTAACTGCATTCTCTCTCAGTCTGCAATTAGAATACCAATTACAGGCAGAATGATTACCCAGAAATTACGCTCCAAGGTAGGAGTGATTGATTAGCCCTGCGAGGCATTTGAACTTCGTTCATTCGATGCATGTGTCTCGCAGGTCAGCAAATGTCGAAAGTTAACGTCTTCCTTCGCCTCTGAATCGCATTTAACACTTTATCCAGTCTGCAAAGATCTTGAACTCAGTCAAAAGTTTTAACCTCGGAGGTATTTCAAGCATTGTAGAATTATGACGTTTATGCAAATTTTGGGAAAATGTCTTATGAAGATGAAATGGAAAGTTCTTTTTCACAATAACCTAAAAACATATATGTAATATTGGAATAAAATATGTTTCTGTGTTATATAAAGAAAAATTAATAAATAATTTACTAATATATAATGTTGTTTCTAATGCAGCTGGCAATGCATAAGTTAATCTTTATGCCATAGGGAAAGGCTGCACCACTTTTACTCATTTAACACTACCCTGGGGGCAGTGTAGCTTGAAGATATTCTACGGACGAGAATAACACTCCTCATCCTCCTGGGCAACCTGATGGTCAATTCACTAGCGCTCTGAGCTTTGGTATCCCATGCTTCAGGTTTGAATCCTTGCGTTGACATGATTGCTGGTGGTTCGGATTCCACGTTAAACTGTAGATCCCGGTCTAATTAGCCGAAAGTGTGCACTAAAGGACCGTAGAGTGACAAACCAAACCTATAATCTTCTAGATTAAATAAAATGTCCCTCATTGGGTGAAATGTCTTGGTGCCCATTTAACGATGTAGTTTCTAGGAAAAAGAAATTATGGTACGTTTTTTTTTTTCTAATGCTGCAGGCAAATAGACCGTGATCTTTTATGCCATAAGGGCTGCACCAATGTTACTCATTTAGCACTACCGAGGTGCGTGTAGCTTGAAGATATATTACGAACGCGAGTCACACTCCCCCAGCAACGCTCTACGATGCTATTAGGAACGGGACCTACGGTTTAAAGTGGATTCCGAACCACTACAAACACGCATGGCAAAGCCGGGATTTGAACCCGACGCCTGTGGTACCGAGCGCCAGAGCGCTAGCCACTCGGCCATCAGGCCCCCTATGGTAAACTTATAGCTACAAATGTCTTGTGCCTTTACAATAATTCTTTCATATATTGGGGCCGACCTATTTAGTCCAAAGTGTGCAAAATATGACCGTAGTGTGACACTACGGTCATATTTTGCCTTCCTAATCATGTACATGTTATCAACCTTCATCATCATGTACATATTCCATGCCCTTCATCATCACGAAATTATACAAAAGGACACATACAATGTCCATCATCCTTATCATTGCTTAACCAAGCAATCTTGAAATGAAAGTTCTTCATAATCTCATACACATTCAATATCTTTCAGCAACATGTAATTTAAAGTGAAAGCCCTTCATCCTCCCGGACTGCCTGATACCCAAATGGCTAGTGCTCTGGCCTTTAGTACGATAGCTTCAGGTTCGAATCCTGGCGGTGGCGTGGATGTATGTTGGTGGTTCGAATTCCACGTTAAATTGTTGGTGCGCGTCTAATTAGTCCAAAGTGTGCAAAAAAATGACCGTAGTGCGACAAATTAAACCTTCATCCTCCCATACACATTCAATATCCTTCATCATCATTTACATATAAATGTGAATGTCCTTCATCATCACGTACATATTCTATGCCCTTCTTCATCCCTTACATATTCAATATCCATCGTTATTATCATTTCTTAACCTACCTATCTTAAAGGGAAATACATTCAATATATTACAACATCATGTAAGCTAAAATGAATGTCCTTCATCATATATTTTCTTCGGTTATTTTTAATTAAGAGGGACAATCATTTGCGGATTTTATCTTCAATAAATTATGATAATTGCACTACATATTAAATCGCATCTTTGTTTCATTAATAAAACATCTTGTTTATAGATGCATTCAAGATCAATTATCTACTATTAGAACCTAAAGTTTGCTTAACCAACATCTCTTAACTTGACTTGGTGTAACTTGGAGAAGTGATCACAACTTCGAAAAAGGAGAAGTTGCTCGTCAATGGCTCTCAAAACATCTCGGTTTATTCGGGTTCTGTGAAACACTTCAGAAATTGCTAATGATCAGACCGTGTACAAAGTCATACCCAAACTCAATCCACTTGTTAAATTACAGTCCCGAAAGATGTTTGCAATTATTATCATTGGGCTTTTTATAATTATTAATAAATAAATAACTTTTCTCTACATAATTAAATTAGCAGGAATATATAACATCTTAATGCAGCTTTCGAATTTATTGAAATTTATAGCGGGTTTAAACTTTTATAGCGGGTATTCCGTTTTCTAGCCAGTTTATTTTAGTGATTATATAGTTCAAATGTTCCAGTCAAACTAATCCCGCAAATGGAGAAATTGCGAGAGCTCCTTCGCAAACAAAAGAACTCCATTTTTGTTTAAAAGTGAATAATTGTAATCCTGCTATTTCCGCATCATTAACAATGCACAATTCATTTTCCAATTCTCATTCTATAGGTAACAACAATTTTCCTTTATATGAATTTATCAATTATAACAGTTTCCTATGTAAAGATAATAACAGTTTTTCTATTGACCGTTACAGTTTTCTCTATAGACTATAGATAATAACAATTTTTCTATAGACTATTAATAGTACTAATTTGTCTAGACACTATAGATAATAACAATTTATCTTTAGACTATAAATAATAATTTTTCTAGAAATTATAGGTAATTTTTAGTCTATAGGCAATAGTAATGTATGTAATAATAAGTACAATGGTTATGCAATAACAGTAACAATGTTGGGATAACTATGTTTTGTCCATATACTATAGGCTAAAACAATTTATCTACACACTATAGATAATAACAATTTATCTGTAGATTATAGATAATAACAATTTGTCTATAGATTATGCATATTAACAATTTGTCTGTAATAATAATTTGTCTACGTTTTAAAAAACAGTCAATGTCAATGTTTTATAAAAACAGTAACATTAACAATGTAATAGCTATATAATAACAGTAACAATAATAATGCAATAGTTATGTAATAACAGTAAAAGTAAAAATAAAAATGATAATGCTGCTGTTATAATTATGTTGTTCATATACTTATAGGCAAAGACAATTTATTTACAAACTACAGATAATAACAATTTGTATATAGACTATAAGCAGTGTTACAGTTTATAGTCTATATACAGTCTATTTAAAGTTTCCAGGTATGTTACTGTTATTACATAAATACATTGTTAATGTATTTATGTAATAACAGTAACATTAATAGTAACAATGTTGTTATTATAATTAGGTTGTCCCTATCATTTTTATTTATCAACACTCTCATATACAATAAATCCTTCAAAAGAACCATTAGCGCCAATAAACCTTCCAACCTTCTTATAATGGTATTATAAATTCATATAGTAACAATAGACAGTAACAATGTTATTATGCAATAACAATAACAGTAACAATATAATAGTTATGTATAAACAGAAACAGTAACAATATAATAGTTATTTATAAACAGAAACAGTAACAATAACACACAATGCTGTTATTTCAACTATATTGTATATTGTCTGTACACTTATAGGTAAAAACAATTTATCAACACACTATACATAATAACAATGTTGTTATGTAATAATAGTAGTAATGTAATAGGAATTTAATAACAGTAACTAACATTGTAATAGTTATCTAATAACAATAACAGTATCAATGTTGTTATTACAACCATGTTGTCCATGCACTTATAAGCAGAAGCAATTTATCTGCACAATTATATAAAGTAAATCTATAAAAAGAACCGTTAACACCAATACGCCTACCAACCTTCTTATAATGCTATTATAAATTCATACAGAGATGTATGAAATTGTTATCAGTTGCTATTCTACATTCAAAACATTTCTGTAGCACAGATACCCACAAAATATCCCTCTGTACCTAATGCATTAATTTCAAAATGGAAACATTCCATCAGTACTTATCACTCTCTTCATAATATCGCTCCCTAACTTTAGTACTGCATTCCAAATGCATATTACACGAACAACGCAACCGTGCTTATTTGGGTGTATTTCAGAAAACAATTTCATCTTGGACTATTTCCAGGAATTTCCGCTTTATGGTTGAGAAAACAGAACATGCTCTGAAATCTGAAAGTTCCAGCTGTTGTCCTTTATGCATCAGTTCGTTTAATCGTATTTTTTAAAAAGTTGGCTCCAGGCTGTTTGGTTTTAGGGACTGAATTTTGTTAGTCTATTCAAATCAGAGTACGGTGAGACGGTTTTAGTATTTTGTTATTTTTTAAATATAAAAAAATAATTTTTTTGCTTACTTCTTAGCTTACTTTTTACTTACTCTCTTTCAGTTAATTTTTTGATTGTTGTTTTTGCTTACGCTTGGAAATTTTTTTTTATCTTCTGCACAAAAGATATTTTTAATAATATATGAGAGTTTTTGAATAAAGTAATATTTAAAGTATCTTTTGTTATGTGTTATATTAAAAAAAGAATTTTGCTTACTTCATATATTTGCTTGCTTCATTATGTTAACGTTAAAAGTTTACATTTCAAAACGATTTATCTACAGTATAGATGTGCAACAATTTGTCTATAATGTATGAATGTCAATTTTTCTATAAATTGATAATTTGTATATAAACTATAGACAAGTAACAATATTTTTATGTGGTAACAGTACCAATGTTGTAGTAACATAATAATAATAACGCTAACAATATAATAACAATGTTTTGTGTATGTGTTAATATGTATAACGTATCTAATATGTTGTTATGTAATAACAATAATGAGTAACAATAGTAATAATAATATTGCTATTACAACTATGTTATCCATACACTTATAAGCAAAAACAATTTATCTACACACAGTATATAAGATAAACCTTCAAAAGAACCTTTAAGTCCAATAAACCTTTCAACCTTCTTATAATATTATAAATTCATACGTTGATGTATGAAATTGTTATCACTTGCTATACTACATTCAGAAATTTCTGTAGCAAAAGATCCCCACAAAATATTACTCTGTACCCTAATGCATTCACTTCAAAATGGAAAGCATTCCATCAGTACTTATCACTCTTTCTATAATTATCGCTCCCTAATTTTAACTGCCTTCCAAATGCACACTGCACGAACAACGCAACCGTGCTCATTTGGGTGCATTTTCAGAAAACAATTTCATCTTGGAATATTTCCAGAAATTTCCGCTTTTATGGTTGAGGAGACAGAGCATATCCCGAAATCTGAACATTGCTGTCGGTTCTGCTTTTATACATCCAGTTCGTTTTATTGTCCTTGGATTTTTAAAAGTTGGCTCCAGGCTGTGGGTTTAGGGACTGCAGTTTTGTTACCCTATTCAAATTAGGAATATGGCGAGATAGTTTTTATCTTTAGTTATTTTTTAATAAATAAAAAAAGAATTTTTTGCTTACTTCTCCATTTTTTTTTAGTTGTTTTTTACTTAGCTTTGAATTATTTTATTATCTTTTTCAAAAGATTTTCTTTTTAAATATTGTATGATGGAAAATAACAAACGTCGTATATGTTTTTAAATAATGTAGCATAATAATTATGTAATGTATTTTATTTAATGTAGCTTTTGTTAAATTTTATATTAAAAAAAGATTTTTTGCTTACTTTATTATGCTGTCCATACACTTATATTCAAAAACAATTTATCTACACACTAAAGAAAACAACAATTTGTCTATAGCCTTTACATTATAATTTTTCTATAAATTATAGATAATTTGCATATAGACTATAGACCGTAACAATGTTGTAATGTAATAACAGTAACAGTAACAATGTAATAGTTATGTAATAACAGAAACAGAAACAATAACAGACAATGCTGTTATTGCAACTATATTGTATATTGTCTGTACACTTATAGGGCAAAAAACAATTTATCAGCACACCATAGATAATAACAATGTTGTTATGTGTAATAATCGTAGCAAAGTAATAGGAATGTAATAACAGTAACTACCAATGTAATAAATATGTAATAATAGTAATTGTAGCAATGTTGTTACTACAACTATATTGTCCATACTCTTAAAAGTAAAACAATTTATCTACACATATATACGGTAAATAACGAAAGAACAATTAACGCCAATAAACCTTCCAACCTTCTTATAATGATGATATAAATTCACACATACGTGTATGAAATTGTTATCATTTGCTAATCTACATTCAGAAAAATTCTGTAGCAAAGATGCCCACAAAATATTACTCTGTACTCTAACGCATTCACTTCAAAATGGAAGCATTCCATCAGTACTTATTACTCTTTTACATAATTATCAGCCCTAACTTTACTGCTGCATTCCAAATGCACAATACGCGAACAGCGCAACCGTGTTCATTTGGGTGCATCTGAAAAACAATTTCCTCTTGGAATATTTCCAGGAATTTCCGCTTTTGCAGGTTGAGGGGCCTGAACACAGAAGAGACAGAACGTTGCTGCCTGTTCTCCTTTTATGCATCCAGTTCGTTCATCGTCGCTCAAGTTTTGAAAAGTTGGCTCCTGTGGGTTCAGGGACTGCATTTTGTTAGTCTATTCAAGTGAGGAGTATTGTGAGATTATTAACTTTAATCTTTTATTATTTTTACACATAAAAGAGAATTTTTTGCTGAATAATTTTTTTGATTAAGTTGTTTTTAGCTTGGCTTGGAAAATTTTTCTCTACTTCAAAGATTTTTTTAATGTTGTGAAAATAACAAACGTCGTATACGTTTTTAAATATAATGAAAGGTTTAAGGAATAAAGCAATATTTACTTCTTTATTTATTTTTTGTAAAAACAGATAATTTCAATACTTTCTTTTGAAATTTTAAAAATTGTTTTCATTTGCAAATAAAATTTTTATCTTCCATAAAAATAAAAAAATAAAAAAAATTCAATACATATAGGCAAAAACAATTTTTTATAAGAACTATTTAAAATATCTTTCCAGCCTTTTTATAATGTGTTAACAGAATTAATGCATAGATGTATGAAATTATCCATACATTTATATTCAAAATTTGAAAATCTCTATAGTAGATATAAAATATTTTGAAATTAACAATACACTAACCATTTTTCGTAACAAATTGTTCATATAAAAACATGAGCCAAAAACAATTTATCTACACTCTAAGGCATGTTTAAAAACGTAACATTAGTAATTTGTAACATTGTAACATTTGTTCATACATATATGTACAAATTATTTATCATTGCTATTCCACATTCAAAATTCTGTAGTAGATACTCCATAATATTATTATAACAATATAAAGTATAATTATAGTAGCAATTTGTTCATATAACTTATAAACGTTACAAAATAATATATCTGTTATTACAAAAGGTAAATATTTAATAGAGCAGTTTAAATAAGATATACGGTAAAAGAATCTTTAAAACCCATTAACGTCAATAAACCATCCAACCTTCTTATAATTATGCTATAAATACATAACTATGTGAAATTATTTATCATTTGCTATTCTACACTTAGATAATTCTGTAGTAAAGATATCCACAAAATCACTCTGTCCCTAATGCATTCAAGCCTGAGAATGGAGGCATTCATCAGTGCTTATCACTCCCTGTCATGGTGTGGCTCCCCGGCTTGGGCTGCGTTCAAGTGCTGAAGTGCATGAACAACCCACAATAGATCACTCATTTGGTTATCATGAGAAGCAATTTTCATCTTGGAATATTTCCAGGAATTTAAGCTTTTATGGTTGAGGAGACTGAACACATATTCTGAAATCTGAACGTTGTTCTCCTTTTTATACATCCAGTTAGTTTTATCGTCGCTCAAGTTTTAAAAAGTTGGCTTAAGGCTGTTTGGTTTAGGGACTGCAGTTTTGTTAGTCTATTCAAATTGGGAGTATGGGGAGACAGTTTCAATCTGTTGTTGTCTTTTATATTAAAAAAAAGAATTTTTTGCTTACTTCTCCGCTTTCTTTAGTTAATTTTTTGATTAAGTTGTTTTTTGCTTTCAGCTTGAAATTTTTTTTATCTTCTTCACAAAAGATATTTTTAATAATATATAAGAGTTTTAGGAACAAGTAATATTTAAGGAAGAGTATCTTTACGTTATGAATTATATTAAAAAAGAATTTTTTTGCTAACTTCATATATTTTTTGCTTGCTTCATTATGTTAACGTTAAGAGTACATTCAAAAACGATTTATCTACACATTATAGATAACAACAATTTTGTCTATGGTCTATAGATATCTAATTTTCTATAAGTTGATAATTTGTATTTAAACTATAGACAGTAATAATATTTTTATGTAATAACAGTAACAATGTTGTAGTAACGTAATAATAACTAACTAATATTATAATAACAATGTTTTTTGTGTATGTGTTAATATGTATAACGTATCTAATATGTTGTTATAATAACAGTAATAGTAACAATGTAATAATATTATTACAACTATGTTGTCCATACCTTATAAGCAAAAAACAATTTAACTACACACGTATATAGATAAAACTTCAAAGAACCTTTAACACCAATAAACCTTTCAGCAACTTATAATATTATAAATTCATACGTAGATGTATGAAATTGTTATCACTTGCTGTTCTACATTCAAAATATTCCGTAGTAAAGATACCCACAAAATATTAATCTGTGCTCAATGCATTCACTTCAAAATGGTAATATTCCCTCAGTACTGATCCTCCTTCCATAATTATCGCTCTCTAACTTTTACTGCATTCCAAATGCACGGCGCTACGTGCTCATTTGGGTATATTGCAGAAAACAATTTCATCTTTGGAGTATTACCAGGAATGCCCCCTTTATGGTTGAGGAGACTGAACATATTCATGAACTCTGAACGATTAATCTACATCTATGAATAATAAAATTTGGGTTTTATAATCTACATATAATAATTCTACAAATTATAGATAATTTGTATATAAACTATAGACATTAACAATGTTATTACATAACGGTAACAATGTAATGTTATGTAATGCCAGAAATAAAACAATAACATACAATGCTAATTATTGTGCAACTATATTGTATACTGTCCATACACTTATCAGAAAAAACAATTTATCTGCACTCTTAAGTACGTTAAATCTTCAAAAGAACCATTAACTCCAATAAACCTCCCAACCTTCTTATAATGACGTTATAAATTCATACATGGATGTATGAGATATTATCATTCACTATTCTGCATTCAGAAAATTCAGATGCCCACAAAATATTACTCTGTACTCTAACGCATTTCACTTCAAAATGGAAGCATTCCATCAGTACCTTGGCCACTCTTTACATAATTATCGCTCCTAACTTTCATTTCAAATGCATTAAGCAGGCACAAGAACAACGCAACCGTGCTCATTTGGGTGCATTTTCATAAAACATTTTCATCTTGGAATATTTCCAGGAATGTTCGCGTTTTTATGGTTGAGGAGACTGAACACATTCCTGAACACTGAACGTTGCTGCCTGTTTTTTACTTTCCTTTTATGCATCCAGTTTGTTTTATCGTCCCTGGAGTTTCAAAGTTGGCTCCAGGCTACTTGGCCTCTAGGGACTCCATTTTTGTGAGTCTATTCAAATTGGGGAGTACGATGAGACAATTTTAATCTTTTGTTGTTTTTTATATAAAAAAAGAATTTTTGCTTACTTCTCAGCTTTCTTTAGTTAATTTTGCGATTAAAGTTGCCTTTTGCTTTGCTTGGAGAATTTTTTTTATCTTTTTCACAAAAGATATTTTTTTAATGTTATGATAAAAATAACAAACGTCGTATATGTTTTTAAATATGATGAAAAGTTTTAGGAACAAATTAATATTTAAAGTATCGTTATATTTTTTATATTAAAAAAGAAATTTTGCTTACTTTATTATATTGTCCATGCACTTATATTGAAAAACGATTTTTCGACACACGATAGATAATTAAATTTGCTTATATACTATAGATAATAACAATTTTTCTATAGACTATAAATAGTAATAATTTGCCTAGACACTATAGATAATAACAATTTATCTTTAGACTATAAATAATAATTTTTCTATAAAATTATAGGTAATTTGTAGTCTATAGGCAATAGTAATATATCTAATAATAAGTAAGTAGTATGCAATAACAGTAACAATGTTGTGATAACTACGTTTGTCCATATACTTATAGGCTAAAACAATTTATCTACACATTATAGATAATAACAATTTATCTGTAGATTATAGATAATAACAATTTATCTGTAGATTATAGATAATAACAATTTGTCTATAGATTATGCATATAACAATTTGTCTATAGATTATGCATATTAACAATTTGTCTGTAATAATAATTTGTCTATGTTTTAAAAAAACAGTCAATGTCAATGTTTTTATAAAAACAGTAACATTAAAAAAAGTAATAGCTATATAATAACAGTAACAATGGCATAATGCAATAGTTATGTAATAACAGTAAAAGTGAAAAATAAAAATGATAATGTTGCTGTTATAAAGTTATGTTATCCATACACTTATATGGTAACCCAAGTTATTTTACACTAAAGATAATAACAATTTGTATATAGACTATAAACAATGCACTGTTTTTATCAGTCTATATACAGTCTATTGAAGTCTATATGTAACTGTTATTGCATAAATGCATTGTTAATGCATTTATGTAATAGCTGTGTACATCAACTCAATAACAATGTTGTTATTATAATTAGGTTTGCCCATATCATTTTTATTTATCTACACTCTCATATACTGTAAATACTTCAAAAAGAACCATTAGCGCCAATACACCTTCCAACCTTCTTGTAATGGTATTATAAATTCATACATGGACATATGAAATGGTTATCATTTGCTATTCTACATTCAAAAATGTCTGTAGCACAGATACCCACAAAATATTACTCTGTACCCTAATGCATTAATTTCAAAATGGAAACATTCCATCAGTACTTATCACTCTCTTCATAATTATCGCTCCTAACTTGACTGCATTCCAAAATGCACAAGTACGCAATTAACACAATCGTGCTCATTTGGGTGCATCGCAGAAAACAATTTCATCTTGGAACATTTCCAAGAATTTGCGCTTCTATGGTTGAGAAAACAAAACATATTTTAAAATCTGAACGTTGCTGCTGGTTCTCCTTTTATGCATCTAGATCGTTTTATCCTCGCTCAAGTTTTAAAAGTTGGCTCCGGGCTGTGGGTTTAGGGACTCCATTTTTGTTAGTCCATTCAAATTAGGAGAACGGTGAGACAGTTTTAATATTTTGTTGTTTTTTATATATAAAAAAAGATTTTTTTGCTTACGTCTAAGCTTCCTTTAGTTAATTTTTTGATTAAGTTGTTTTTTGCTTTCTTCTTCAAAAGATTTTTTTTAATGTTATATAATGAAAAATAATAAACGTCGCAAATTTTTTTTAAATATAATAAAGGGTTTTAGGAATAAAAGAATATTTAAAAAATTTTTTGCTATTTTTTTATATTTAAAAAAAAAAATTTGCTTACTTTATTATGTTGTCCCTGCACTAATATTCAAAAACAATTTATCTACATTGTATAGATACAAACAATTTGTATATAGGCTATAGATAATAATTTTTCTATAGGCTATAGATAATAATTTTTCTATAGGCTATAAATAATAATTTTTCTATAGGCTATAAATAATAATTTTTCTATAGGCTATAGATAATAATTTTTCTATAGGCTATAAATAATAATTTTTCTATAGGCTATAGATAATAATTTTTCTATAAATTTATAATTGGTATATAAACTATATACTGTAACAATGTTGTTATGTAATAACAGTAACAGTAAAAATGTAATTGTTATGTAATAACAGAAACAGTGACAATAACAGATAATGTTGTTAATGCACCTATATTGCTTATCGTCCATACACATATAAGCAAAAACAGTTTATCTGCAAACTATGCATAATAACTAGGTTGTTATGTAATAATAGTAGCAATGTAATAGTAATGTAATAACAACAACTCACAATGTAACATTTATGTAATAATAGTAACTGTAATGATGTTGTTATTACAACTATGTCCATGCATTTATAGGCAAACACGATTTTATCTACACTCTTATATACGGTAAATCTTTAAAAGAAACATTAGAGAGTTTTTGCATACCGTACGTTAGGTTACCGTAGGACGTCCGTTAGCTTTTCCTCCCTAGCACGCATGCTCATAGGAAACTGAGCATGCGCGCTAAGGAGAAAAAGCGGACGTCCTACGGTAACCTAACGTACGGTATGCAAAAACTCTCTATTAACTCCAATAAACCTTCTTATAATGAGGTTATAAATTTCTACATAGATGTATGAAATTGTTATCATTTGCTGTTATACTTTCAGAAAACTCTGTAGTGAAGATACCCACAAAATATTACGCTGTACCCTAATGCATTCACTTCAAAATGGGAACATTCCATCAGTACTTATCACCATAATTATCGCTACCCAACCTTACTGCGTTCCAAATGCACAAGTACGCGAACACCGCAACCGTGCTCATTTGGTTGCATTTTCAGAAAACAATTTCATCTTGGAATATTTCCAGAAATTTCCGCTTTTATGGTTGAGAAAACAGAACACATTCTGAAATCTGAAAGTTGCAGCTGTTGTCCTTTTATGCATCCAGTTCGTTTTATCGTAGTTTTAAAAGTTGGCTCCAGGCTGTAGGTTTAGGGACTGCATTTTTGTGAGTCTATTCAAATCAGGAGTACGGTGAGACGGTTTTAATCTTTTGCTATTTTTTACATATAAAAAAAAAAAGAATTTTTTTGCTTACTTCTTAGCTTTCTTTAGTTCATTTTTTTTTTTTTTTTTTAAGTTGTTTTTTGCTTCACTTGGGAATTTTTTTTTTTATCATCGCCAAAGGATTCTTTTAAATGTTATATGATAAAAAGAACAATCGTTTACGTTTTTAAATATAATGAAAAGTTTCAGGACTAAAGTAATTTTAAAGTATATTTTTTGTTATTTTTATATTAAAAAGAATTTTTGCTTACTTTATTATGTTGCCCATACACGCATAGTCAAAAATGATTTATCTACAAACTATAAAAACAATTTGTCTATAGGCGATAGATAATCATTTTTCTATAAATTGATATTTTGCATATAAACTGTAGGCAGTAACAATGTTGTTATGTAATAGCAGTAACAATAACAATGTAATAGTTATGTAATAACAGAAACAGTAACAATAACAGACAATCGTGTTACTACAACCATATTGTATATTTCCATACACTTATAGGCAAAATTAATTTATCTGCATGCTATAGATAATAGCAATGTTGTTATGTAATAATAGTAGTATTGTAATAGGAATGAAATAACAATAACTAACAATGTAATGGTTATGTAATAACAGTAACAGTAATAATGTTACTACAACTGTGCTGTCCACACACTTACAAGAAACAACAATTTATCTACACACTTCTATACGGTAAATCATTAAAATAACCATTAACGCCAATAAACCTTCCAACCTTCTTATAATGATGTTATAAATTCATACTTAGATGTATGCAATTGTTATCACTTGCTATTCTACATTTAGAAAATTCTGTAGTAAAGATACCCACAAAATATTACGCTGTACCCTAATGCATTCACTTCAAAATGGAAACATTCCCTCAGTACTTATCATTCTTTATATAATTATCGCTGCCTAACTTTAACTGCATTCCAAATATACATTAAACGAACACCGCAACCGTGCTCATTTGGGTGCACTTCAGAAAACAATTTCATCTTGGAATATTTCCAGAAATTTCCGCTTTTATGGTTGAGAAGACTGGACATTTTCTGAAATCTAAACGTGGCTGCCTGTTCTCCTTTTATACATCCAGTTCGGTTTATCGTCGCTCAAGTTTTAAAAGTGGGCTCCAGGCTGTGGGTTTAGGGACTACAATTTTGTTGGTCTATTCAAATTAGGAGTACGGTGAGACAGTTTTAATCTTTTGTTGTTTTTTACACGTAAAAAAAGAATTTTTTGCTTACTTTTAAGTTTTCTTTAGTTAACTTCGTGATTAAGTGGTTTTTTGCTTTTCTTGGAAAAAAAATTTTATCGTCTTCAAAAGATTCTTTTTTAATTTTGTGTGATGAAAAATAATAAACGTCGCATATTTTTTTAAGTACAACAAAATTTTTTAGGAATAAAGTAATGTTTTTTTTTGTTCTAATGGCACTGGCAACACTTAGACAGTTGTCTTGGATGCCTTAAGGCAAGCGCTGATCCGATGTTACTCACTTAGAACTACCCAGGATGTGCGTGAAGCTTGAAGATAAGCTACGGACGAGGTGTAGCAATACCTGCTACGATCCTGTTAGATCGGGATCTACGGTTTAAAGTGGATTACGAACCACTAGAAATACCCATGGCACTGCCGGGACTTGAACCCAAAACCTGTGGTACCGAGCACCAGAGCGTTAGCCACCGGCCATTCAGGCCCGAATAAAGTAATATTTAAAGTATCTTTTGTTATTTTTGATATTAAAAAAAGAATATTTGCTTAATTCTACGCTTTCTTTAGTTAATTTTTTGATTAAGTTGTTTTTTGTTTTGCTTGGAGAATTTTTTTTTTTAACCTTCTTCACAAAATATTTTTTTAAAGTAAAAGTTGTATTTAAAAGTTATATTTAAAAGTTATATTTAAAGTTATGTTTTAAAGTTATATTTAAAGTATATTTTTATATTTTTTTTTTATATTAAAAAAAAAGAATTTTTGTTTTTTTCATATATGTTTGCTTACTTCATTATGTTATAAATGCACTTATATTCAGAAACGATTTATCTGCACACTATAGATAATAACAATTTGTCTATAAGCTATAGATAATAATTTTCTGTAAATTATAGATAATTTGTATATACACTATAGACAGCAACAATGTTGTTATGCCAGGACAATAACAGTAACAATATAATAGTTATGTAATAACAGAAACAGTAACAATATAATAGTTATGTAATAACAGAAACAGTAACAATAACAGACAATGCTGTTATTGCAACTATATTGTATACTGTCCAGACACTTATAAGCAAAAACAATTTATCCACACACTATAGATAATAACAATGTTATGTAATAATAGTATTAATGTAATAACAGTAACTAACAATGTAATAGCTATGTAATAACAGTAACTAACAATGTAACAGCTATGTAGTAACAGTAACTAACAATGTAATAGCTATGTTATAACAGTAACTAACAATGTAACAGCTATGTAGTAACAGTAACTAACAATGTAATAGCTATGTAATAACAGTAACTAACAATGTAACAGCTATGTAGTAACAGTAACTAACAATGTAACAGCTATATAGTAACAGTAACTAACAATGTAATAGCTATGTAATAACAGTAACTAACAATGTAACAGCTATGTAGTAACAGTAACTAACAATGTAATAGCTATGTAATAAGAGTAACTAACAATGTAACAGCTATGTAGTAACAGTAACTAACAATGTAATAGCTATGTAATAAGAGTAGCAGTAACAATAAGAACAACCCTTTCTTTAGTTAATTTTTTGATTAAGTTATTGTTTGCTTTGCTTGGAAAATTTTTAATATTCTTCAAAAGATTCTTTTTTTAAATGTTATATGATAAAAAAATAACAAACGTCGTATATGGTTTTAAATAAAATGAAAAGTTTTAAAAATAAAATGTTTTTACTTTATAACAAATAATTTTATTTGTTTGTCAAAATAATTATCTAAATGTTTTCATTTTTTATCATGTATGTCTACAATTATCGAAATATTTTAAATTTATCTTTTCTACAAAACCTCAGGACTCAAAATTAAAAAATAATAATAATAATAAAAAAACATTCTAAACTCAAAGTTTTTACAAAAGGACAAAATTTATTATTCACAACTTATTAATTTATTATTTTCACTTACTCCAGTATAGCATTACAATTTTTTATTTACAAATCTTGACTTGACTTTCAGATTTATACTCATGTTAGCTGATTTATCACAATTCATTCAATTGTTCTTAAAAAAATAATAATAAAAATAAATAATAATAATTTTAAAAAATTCTATAAAAAGACATTCAAATTTTTATAAAAGAACTCACTCACAACTTATTAATTTATCATTCCAACTCGCTCCAGTATACTCAATACAATTTTTTTCCAAATCTAAATTAATACATTCGAATAATAACAACAAGATTTCCTTTCGTTGCCACACATTTACCCTCAAAACTTAAGAATAGTTTTTCAAGAAAAAGATAGATAATATTACTGTGACAGAACATATTTATTATGACGTCATTTTCGGACAGTGAATAAGATGTTATTTGACTACAAGTTCACAAAAATGCACGGAAATAAATTAATAGTTTAAAAAAACTAAAAACACGCTTTTAGAGTTAATCAAATTAAAAGTAAAAAATAATTGTTAACATAAGAATAAAATGACCTGACGAGAAAATGAATGTTACTGTTCTTAAAAGCGTGGGGTGCTCGATATCAATTGTTAAAACATTTTCACTAGTTTCATTTCCGAAATGCAGAGTTAATTTAAAAATGTCATACAAAGCACCCCACGCTTTTTAGAACAGTGACATTCATTTTCTGTCATTTTATTTTATGTTAACAATTATTTTTTACTTTTAATTTGATTAACTCAAAAGCGTGTTTTTTAGTTTTTTTTTAAACTATTAATTTATTTTTTACTTTTAGTTTGATTAACTCTAAAAGTGATTTTTTAGTTTTTTAAACTATTAATTAATTTTTTACTTTTAGTTTGATTAACTCTAAAAGCATGATTTTTTTAGTTTTTTTAAACTATTAATTAATTTTTTTACTTTTTAGTTTGATTAACTCTAAAAGCGTGTTTTTTTAGTTTTTTTAAACTATTAATTAATTTTTTACTTTTTAGTTTGATTAACTCTAAAAGCATGATTTTTTAATTTTTTTAAACTATTAATTAATTTTTTACTTTTTAGTTTGATTAACTCTAAAAGCGTGTTTTTTAGTTTTTTTAAACTATTAATTTCTTTTTTACTTTTTAGTTTAACAAACAAACAAACATTCAGGTGAAACTAATAGAAAAGCGTATTAAAAAGAATCAACTGCCTGTAAATGTTTCTTTGCAGCTTAAAGAGTGTATATGAGGAGAAACAGATCTCCAGAGGAAAAAGTTACATACATACATACATACATACAAACATACAAACATACAGGTGAAGCTAATAAAAGCGTATTAAAAAAAGAATAAGATATAAGAAATTAATAAAATATTTAATTTCTTCGCGCATTTAAAATAAACATAAGCCACATTATTTAAATGATATGTGCTTTAAAATGTACATGAAATATGTGTTACTAAAAGCATGTTTTGAAAATGTAACGTAACCTAACTCATTTGCATCATTTGAAAAAGTGGAAAAACGGCCCCATATTACCAAACGATTTTAAAGAGAGAATTATTTCAAAACGATAAAAAATAAAAGACCAAAATTGGTACAAAAAAAATTTATAACTTGATTTCGTACAAAAAAGTTATGTACTGAAAATAATTTCAGAAATTCTATTTAATAGTTTGCAACCATAAATTTATGGGTAATAGAGAGTTTTTGCATACCGTACGTTAGTTACCGTAGGAAGTCTGTTAGCTTTTCTCCCTAGCGCGCATGCTCAGGAAACTGCGCATGCGTATTTGTGATAATGTTTCCTATGAGCATGCGCGCTAAGGGAGAAAAAAGCTAACGGACGTCCTACGGTAACTAACGTACGGTATGCAAAAACTCTCTATTGTTCTATGGAATGGGTTTTTCCTACCCCCTTGATCACTTTTTCACTGTTTCTTATTGGTTTATTTAAATTTTTTACCGTGCTTTTTATAAAATCATTTGGAATCCTATAGATTTTCTTTTTAATTTTTTCGCATGCATTTTATAAAAATCGTTTGAATTTCTGTAGTTTTTATTTTTTATTTAATCTGTTTTCTTTTTTTCAATTTTGAACGATAACTGGTAAACATAATTTATTCTTGAAATATAATTTATTGATACTTTTTTATCTTTGTTTGCTTAAGTTTGCTGTTAAGCATTTTGTTCTTACATTAAATTTTAATTTTAAGGATAACCAGTATTTCAGCCCAGCCGATTAATTTGTATTTTTTTTTTTTTTGGTTAAAAATATAATATTTACAAACATTATTTTTATGAAAGTTTTTTTGTGTTTTGCTTAATCTCAGTCAGAAGACCGTGTTTTTAGACCCGTATCTACGGTTTAAAGTGGATTCCGAACCATTAAAAAGCATCCAAGGCACCGCCGGGACTTGAACCCGAAACCTGGGGTACCGAGCGCCAGCCCCTCGGCCATTCAGTCCCCAAGGCAGGCAAATAAGGTAAGACATACGAATTCAATTTAACCTTCTTTCAGAGTTGACAACATCATTACATATAAATATACAATACAAATACAATTAAATATAAACATATACAAAATTCATATTAATATTATTAATATATAATTATATATATATATATATATAACACTATTTTATAATTATATTATCAAATTTCTTTTGCAAATTGTCGTATACTATATTGATATAAGTAAAAATTATAGTGTTAAAACAACTAATTATTCTCTATGTACTTACAAAAGTTCAGGTAACTTACAGAGTTATCGCCAATATTATGTTTTTATCGTAACCATTCATAACGATTTGTCCAGCAGAAAAATAAAGAGAACAAATATTGACTTAGGACAACAGTCTCCCGTGGAACTAAAGTAATTTCTTAAGCGTATACGACGCTTATAGCCATAAATATTCCT
Organism: Caerostris darwini; assembly: GCA_021605075.1. NCBI lineage: Eukaryota > Metazoa > Arthropoda > Arachnida > Araneae > Araneidae > Caerostris > Caerostris darwini. Next base: position 12,724 of record BPLQ01005808.1, on the reverse strand, counting down.
CTAGTAATAATGTTCACACCATAAACATTATCTTTGCGATATATTTTCTCTATGGACGGGGATCAACTGTATAATATTTTCTTGTTTAATATTTATTAGGAACTAAAATACCACAACAAATCTAATATATAAACATTGGTGATTTCATTTTATTTATGGATGATAATCAGGAAGTAAATATAGTTATATTAATACAGAAAAATGTCACAGATATTTTGTTTCTATTGATTAAACAATCTTTAATTAATTTAATCTATATCTTTATAATTCTTTTTTACGTTACTTTAAAAATTTAATTTTCATTTTATTGATATAGATAAATTATATAAGTTCAGATATTTTAATTTTATTGATTAAACGATCATTAATTAATTTAATCCATATCTTTATATTTTTTTTTCTACTTCACTTTTAGAAATTTAATTTTAATAAAATTTTCCTTTATATGTGAAAATTGGCATTCAATTCGATAGAATTCGTATTTAATGATCGTGGAATATCAGATACATTTATAGTCAAAATTCTTACAAATGTCTACTTTTGCAATAAATTAACGAAAGCACGAATTAAAAAAAAATGTTTCACTAAAAATATTTGAAGTTTAAATTAAACAAAACAAACAAATAAAATTTAAAATAGTTAAAATATTAACAAAATAAAATTATTTAAATAAACTATTTCATATCAAAAAATTACTAAAACTACTTTTAAAAAATATTAAGAAAGAAACTATTTTAAAGAAGTAAAGAATTAAAATTGTTCTAAGAAGAATGCAGAAAAAAAATGCTCTGCCATTTTCAGGGAATTTTTTTTTTTCTTAAATTTCAACTTGCTCCACTTCATCGCTTAAAAAATTATCATCTGGAAACATTTTTTAGTTTTGCTGATAACTATGTTACTAAAATTTTATTCTACTTTTTAATGTAGAAAACAATTCTTATTTTGTTTCATTCAAATTTAATAATTATTTTCAAATGCATACAGAAAATTAACAATATCCCAAATAAAAAAAAAAGAATAAAATGTTATGAGTTAGAACATGACTTTCCTTTCTTTTTTTAATTCTAAATTATGATATTGAGACATGAAAAAATTAAATACATTCATTTAAAATTCTTACAAATCAAATTTCTAATAGCATAAATAATTTCAAATTTCTAACAAATAATTTCTTATTTCAAATTTCATTTTATGGTCCAATTTTTTTAAAAAAAATTAATCAAAACACAAATCCAAATAAAATTTTTCACTAAACATTTTTAGTTAAACAAAGCAAACAAATAAAATTTAAAATTGTTAAAGTATTTACAAAATATAACTATTTCATATCAAAAAATTACTAAAACTACTTAAAAAAATATTAAGAAGAAAAATATTTTAAGGAATTAAAGAATTAAACCTACTTTAAGAAACATGTAGAAAAAAATTCTGTGATATTTGCAGGAGATTTTTTCCTTAAATTTCAATTTACTTCACTTCATAACTTAACAAAAATTATCTTTTGGAAACATTTCACAATTTTTCTAATAATTATGTTGCTTAAATTTTATTCTACTTTTTAATACATAAAACAATTCTTATTTTAGGTTCGTTCAAATTTAATAATTATTTCCAAATGCATACAACACATTAACAATATCACAAATAAAAAATAAAATGTTATGAGTTAGAACATGATTTTTATTTATTTTTTTTTTTTAATTTTAAATTATGATATTGAGACTTACAATCTGGCAAGAAATGACGCAGCTATAACTTATAACAGTATTTTGTTAAGATTTAACTGGCAAATAAAATACGATAAAAATCTTAATTTAATGTTTCGTTAAATTAATGTTTAAAATGATGAAAATAATTAAAACTAAATCATTTATTTTAACAGAAACGTCTATATTAATTCATCAGAAAATTATTGATTATTGGGAAATTATAATATTGTTATTATTATAATCACAGAATAATAAATATGAATAATTGACAGACATATAAATTTTATTCACTGATAATGATAAATGCAAACAATTTCATTCTGATAATGATAAATGCTTTTCGAAGCAACTGCTGCAATTTTATAATATAATCAATCTATCATCAATATTATAATAATTATCAATAAGTTTAGTCTTCTGATACATGCTATTAAAATAATTCGTTATTTTAAAAATGGTAATCATTCTCCAAAAATTTATTCAATTTATTTTATAATTTCACTAATTACGAAGGCGCTATAGTATGCCAGCTATTAAATTAAAGCTAATTAACAGATTATATTTTTGGATGTAGGATATATATCTGATAATTATTGGACAAATTACAAAGTTGTAAAATCAAAACCAGGAATAGAAATAAAATGACCTTACAAACTTACAATGCAACTACAGAAGTCTATAAATTTCCATGAGAGTTCCATTGGTTGTCAATATTATGTCCAAGTTATATTATATTTAATGTCATTTATTGGCAAACATTTTAGGAGTTATGGAATTAACACTATTAAGTGATTATTAGCGATTAAAATAATTCGTTATTTTTAGAATGACAAACATGTTAAAAAAATTCGTTCAAATTGCTTTATAATTTCACTAATTTGGAAAGCACTTTAGTATGTCAGCTATTAAATTAAATCTAATTAACAGATTATATTTTTGGATGAACGGTAGATATCTAAGAATTATTAGACAAATTACAAAGTTGTAAAAAAATCAAAAACCAGGAATAGATATAAAATGACCTTCAAATTTACAATACGACTATAGAAGTTTACTATGACTACAGAAATTTATGTATTTCAATGCGAGTTTCATTGTTTGTCAGTATTATGTTCAAGTTATATTCTATTTTATGTCATGAATCGGCAACATTCTGGGAGTTATGTAATCAACACCAACAACAACTTTCCCAAGCTGTCAAAGGTAATGTCACACCATTATCATACCAGGCATTGTGGTGCTGTGCCGTGTGGAAGTTGTAGTACAACAAAATATGAAGACACCACATTCTTGAATCATCATATTTTGTTAATTTCGTGTCACCATCATTCGAGGTATTGCGTGTAGTGTAAAAGGTAGCAACACAAAAAATATGAAAACATCATATTTGCTAATTTCTCACCATCATCCTTCCAGGCATTGTGGTGCTGTGTAGTATAGAAGTAGTAGTAGATAAGAAGGCATTACCTTCTTGAATCATCATATTTTGCTAATTTAACAATATCATTATTCCAGACAATGTGGTCTTACGTAGGGTAGAAGTAGTAGTACAAATATGAAGACACCATATTTTTGCTAATTTCACCCCATCATCATTCCAGCCATTGTGGTGTGTATGTAAAAGTAGTGATACAAAAATATGAAGACATCATATGATGCTTCAAAAAGAAAAAAGAATAAAAGATAATGTTTGAATTCTAAAATTCTAAACATCCAAGACCATCTTAAAAACTTATTCTATAATAAAAATTTTATTTCCAGTTCCATTAATTGTCGTTTAAATAATTTCTTTGATAAAAATTAACATTTATTTTGGATACATCCAATTTATAGAATATTAAAAAAAAATATTTGGAATAAAAAAGACAAGAAATCTTAAAATTTATTGCATTAAAAAAATTTTAAAGAAATAAACACTGGCAATGAAAAAAGTCATAAAGAACCACGTGCCATAAAATAAATTCTATTCCAACAATGTCTTAAACCATCCGAAGATCTCTGCGGAACGAACAGCCATTCCACTTCACTAAACGGCCCACTATTACCATCCCATGGCTGGATTATCATGTTTGGATTGCCATCCCAAACGGTAATGGCAGTGTCGGCTCTCTTTGCTCATTCACCGAACCCGCAACCAATCACCTACCAGGAGAAGTTGGCGAGATAGATCTTCTGCCAATTTCCTGCCCAAGCGATTATGGACCCATTCCTCTTGAGCATTCTCTGAGGAGAGACACATGGATCGAATTGTAAGAACTGGCAGTGCGGTTAAACGGAACAATCTCCGGCGATTACGGTTGCAGTTAGAAGCGACCTCATCTTGGGGCGGAAGCGACAAAATGTGTTGCTGATCAAGCTTGGGCGCAATTTATCATTTAATGAATGGCAATGGCTCAGATAAAAGGAGCGAAATGGTAGTTTTAATCAGGAAGAAGTAAAAGTGTTTCTTTTTTATGAATAATCTTACGGATGAAAGGATAATGTTTTTTGAAAAATGTATTTGTTTTTAATGGAGACATTAAAAAATGACTGCTCTTGAATACCGCTGGTTTTTGATATATTTCTGTCGTTTCAGTAACGTATTACTTCAGATAAAATATGGCAATTAAAAAATATTTTTCTATTGTTAATTTGGCATCATTTTATTGCTTTCTAGTGTTTCCAATCAAAAATATTCATTGTTAATGCTATTGACGTAAATTGCTATCATTCATTAGTAATATCGTCATATTGTGGATTGACAATATAAAGCCCAGCAAAAGGAAAAAAGGATTTTGTATCTTTTCCTGAGATAGAGAACATAAATCAGTAGGTCAGAAAGTATTTACTTTTCACGTTGCCACGAGTCGTGCACTATTTTCTCTTCTCTAGCATAATGTAAGGACTTTTCAACCTACTTCTCCTTTTTGGAACAAAAGTCGGAAAATTTAGCACATCTCGCCTGCCCAGGGTTTATGTGAGATACCTAAGTAAAGATTCCATTGTTTGAATTCCAGAATTCCAAACATCCAATTCTATTAATTATCGTTTAAGCAATTTTTGGGATAAAATTAAAATTTATTTTGCATTCATTCCATTCATAGAATAAGAAAAATATTTAGAATCTAATCTCTATAAAAATAAAGAAATCTTAAAATCGGTTACGCCATTTAAAAAAATAAATACCAATGAAAACGTCCTAAAGAACCACGTGCCATAAAAATAAATTCTATTCCAACAATATCTAAAAAGCCGGCCGAGGATCTGTGCGGAACGAACAGCAATTCCACTTCACAAAACGGCCCATTATTACCATTCCATGGCTGGATTACCCAAACGGTAATGGCAGTGTCAGCTCTCTTTGCTCATTCACCGAACCCGCAACCAATCACCTACCAGGAGAAGTTCGCGAGATAGATCTTCTGCCAATTTCCTGCCCAAGCGATTATGGACCCATTCCTCTAAAGCATTCTCTGAGGAGAAACACATGGATCGAATTTTAAGAACTGGCAGTGCGGTTAAACGGAACAATCTCCGGCGATTACGGTTGCAGTTAGAAGCGACATCATCTTGGGGCGGAAGCGACAAATGTGTTGCTGACTGCTCGGGCGCAATTTATCATTTAATGAATGGCAATGGCTCGGATAAAGGAGCGAAATGGTAGTTTTAATCAAGGCAAAATGGAATGTGTTTTTTTTATTTTTTTTTTTTATGAATAATCTCATGGATGAAAGGATTATGTTTTTTGAAAAATGTTTTTGTTTTCAATAGAAGACGATTAAGATAAAACGAAAGAAGATGCTGTTTAAAATTCTATTGTTTTATCCTTTAAAAAATGAAGGTTTTCATTGACTGCTATGTATTCAAACAAACAAAATAAATACTTTTTTTAGACGACAGGAAATTATTGTTAAAACAGAATTGGATTTTTCCATTGTTTAACGTGATAGATGAACCGAACAGAAAGTTCTTGTGTTTACTTCAGAGTTGGACACGATAAAGTATTCTGAAAAGTCAATCTCTTAGGTTTGAGATTTTGTTTGGTTTGTCGCTCTGAAGTCCTTTTGAGCTAATTAGACCAGGACTTACAGCTTAGCGGGAATACCGAACTACTACTAACGAACATCCATGCGACCGCCAGGAATGCGAACCTGAAGCGTTCTAGTATTTAAGCCAGTGTTGGATACGATAAAGTATTCTGAAAATTCAATATCTTAGGTTTGACTTTGCTTGTCGCTCTACGGTCATTTTGTGCACACTTTGGGCGAATTAGATCGGGACCTATAGCTTAACGTGGATTATGAACCACTAATAAACATTCATTCCACCACCAGGATTCGAACCTGAAGCCTGTGGTATTAATAGTCAGATCGGTAGCCAATTGGTCATCAGTCCGTCAGGTTCGAGGAGGGAAGAAATATGCACTCGCGTCTCAGTTACTCTCTATTCCAAACTGTGTTGGCACGGAATTGCATATATTTTTATAGGAAAACAGTGGCTGCTCTTGAATAATGCTGAATTTGTTATATTTCTGTCGTTTCAGTATCGTTTGACCTAAATTAAAAAATATTTTTCTATGGTTAATATAGCATCCTTTTTAAAAGAATGGCAATGAAAAAAAGCGACATAAAGAACCACACACATGCAATGAAAATAAATTCTATTCCAACAATATCTAAAGCCAGCCGAAGATCTCTGCGGAACGAACAGCCATTCCACTTCACTAAACGGCCCACTATTACCATCCCATTCCTGGATTAACCAAACGGTAATGGCAGTGTCAGCTCTCTTTGCTCATTCGCCGAACCCGCAACCAATCACCTACCAGGAGAAGTTGGCGAGATAGATCTTCTGCCAATTTCCTGCCCAAGCGATTATGGACCCCTTCCTCTTAAGCATTCTCTGAGGAGAGACACATGGATCGAATTTTCAGAACTGGCAGTGCGCTTAAACGGAACAATCTCCGGCGATTACGGTTGCAGTTAGAAGCGACATCATCTTGGGGCGGAAGCGACTAATGTGTTACTGACTGCTTGGGCGCAATTTATCATTTTATGAATGGCAACGGCTCGGAAAAGAGTGGTAGTTTTAATGACAGAAAAATGAATGTTTTTTCTGTGAATAATCTTATGGATGAAAGGATTATGTTTTTTGAAAAAAGTATTTGTTTTCAATGGAAAGAGACATTGAATAACGATTAAGATAAAATAAAAGAAGATGTTTAAAATTCTATTGTTTTATTCTTTAAAAAGTGAAGTTTTAATAGATTGGGGTGTATTCAAACAAACAAAATAAATATTTTTTAGACGACGTGAAATTGTTAAGACAGAATTGGGTTCTTCCAATGTTTAACGTGATACTTGAGCTGAATAGAAAGATCTTGTGTTTACGCCAGGGTTGGACACGATCAAGTATTCTAAAAAGTCAATCTCTTAGGTTCAAGATTTGATTTGGTTTGTCGCTCTATGGTCATTTTGTGCACACTTTAAGTTAATTAGACCAGGACCTATAGTTTAATGAAGATTCCGAACCTCTAACAAGCATATATGCCACCGCCAGTATTCGAATCTGAAGCCTGTGGTATCAGCACCCAGAGCGCTAGCCATTTGGCCATCAGGTCGTGAGGTTCGAGGGAAGGAAGAGATATGAACCAACGCCTCAGTTGTTCTCAATTCCATACTGTAATGTACAGAATTGCATAAATTGTTGTGTCAAAACAATGGCTGGTCTTGAATAACGCTGAATTTGCTATATATTTGTCGTTTCATCATCCTATGACTTCAGATAAAATTTGGCAATTAAAAAATATTTTTCTGTGGTTAATTTTTTTATTGCTTTCTAGTGTTTTAAATCAAAAATATTCATTGTTAATTCTATTGACTCATGTTTCTGTCATTCATTAGTAATATCGTAATAATGTGGATTGACGATATAAAGCCCAGCAAAAGGCAAAAAGGATTTTGTATCTTTTCCTGAGATGGATAGCATTAATCAGTAGGTCAGAAAGTATTTATTTTTGACTTTGCCACTGAGCCACTATTTTCTCTTCTCTGGCATATCGGAAAGACTCTTCAACCTACTGCTCATTTTTTGAACAAAAAATTGCTTAATTCATAGCATCTCGACAGTTTGGCTTTTACATAAGATTTATGATGATTTCTCAATGAAGATTCCTTTGTTTGAATCCCAAAATTCTAAACATTCAAGAAAACATAGTCTATAATAAAAATTTAATTTTTCCATTTCCAGTAATTATGGTCTAAGTAATTTTTCCGATAAAATTAAAATTTATTTCGCATTCATTCCATACATGGAATATTAACAAAACTATTTGGAAGAAAAAGATGAGAAAAATATTAAAATTGATTACCCCATTTACAAGAATTAAAACTAGCAATGAAAAAAACGTCATAAAGAACCTCGTGCAATAAAAATAAATTCTATTCCAACAATTTCTCAAGCCAACCGAAGATCTGTGCGGAACGAATAGCCATTCCACTTCACTAAACGGCCCACTATTACCATTCCATGACTGGATTACCCAAATGGTAATGGCAGTGTCCGCTCTCTTTGCTCATTCGTTGAACCCGCAACCAATCACCTACCAGAAGAGAGGCGAGATAGATCTTCTGCCAATTTCCTGCCCAGGCGATTATGGACCCATTCCTCTGAAGCATTCTCTGAGGAGAGACACATGGATCGAATTTGAAGAACTGGCAGTGCGGTTAAACGAAACAATCTCCGGCGATTACGGTTGCAGTTAGAAGCGACATCATCTTGGGGCGGAAGCGGCAAATGTGTTGCTGACTGCAATTTATCATTTAATGAATGGCAATGGGTCGGAAAAGAGTGGTAGTTTTAATGAAGGAAAAATGAATGTTTTTCTGTAGATAATCTTATGGATGAAAGGATTATGTTTTTTGGAAAAATGTATTTGTTCTCAATAGAAGAAGACTTTGAACTAATCGATTAAGATAAAATGAAAGAAGATTTTGTTTGAAATTCTGTAGTTTTTTCTTTAAAAAGTCAATTTTTTTTTATAGATTGTAGTGTATTCAAACAAACAAAATAAATACTTTTTTTTTAGATGACTTGAAATTATTATTAACAAAGGATTAAATTTTATCAAGAGTTTCCCAATGCTTATCATGACGGAAGAACCGAACAGAAAGTTCTTGTGTTTAAGCCAGGATTGGACACGTAAAGTATTCTAAAAAATCAATATCTTAGGTTAAAGATTTGGTTTGGTTTGTCGCTCTACGGTCATTTTGTACACACTTTGAGTTAATTAGACCAGGACCTATAGTTTAATGAAAATTCTGAACCTCTAACAAGCGTCCATGCCACCGCCAGGATTCGAACCTGAAGTCTGTAGTACCAACAGCCTGACCGCTAGCCGATTTTTCATCAGGCCGTAAAGTTATATCTATTGATATTATTATAATATCAGAATAATAAATTTTAATGAATTTGAATAATTGAAAGGTATGGTGTAATGCAGAAGTAGTGGTGCAAAAATATGAAGACATCCTATGATGTTTCAATGAAGATTATTTTGTTGAATCCCGACATCCTAAACTTCAAATGCCATCTTGAAAACATATTCTGTGATAAAAATTTATTTTTTCATTTCCATTAATTATAGTCTAAATAATTTCTAAACAAAACAAAACTAAAATTTATTTTGCATACATTCGAAATATAGAATATTAACAAAAATATCTGGAATAAGAAGATCTAAAATTCTTCAAATTGATTACCCCATTTAAAATAAACAAAAAAAACTAGCAATAAAAAATAAACGCCATAAAGAATCCCGTGCAATAAAAATAAATTCTACTCAACAATATCTTATGCCAGCAGAAGACCTCTGCGGAACGAACAGCAATTCCACTTCACTAAACGGCCCCCTATTACTATTCTATGGTTGGATTACCCAAACGGTAACAGCAGTGTCAGATCTCTTTGCTCATTCGCTGAACCCGCAACTAATCACCTACCAGGAGAAGTTTGCGAGATAGATCTTCCATAATTTCCTGCCCAAGCGATTATGGACCCATTCCTCTTGAGCATTCTCTCTGAGGAGAGACACATGGATCGAATTTTAAGAACTGGCAGTGCGGTTAAACGGAACAATCTCCGGCGATTACGATTGCAGTTAGAAGCGACATCATTTTGGGAGCGGAAGCGACAAATGTGTTGCTGACTGCTTTGGCGCAATTTATCATTTAATGAATGGCAATGGCTCGGAAAAGAGTGGTAGTTTTAATCAAGGAAAAAGGAAGAGCTTTTTCTGTGAATAATCTTATGGATAAAAAGGATTATGTTTTTGAAAAATGTATTTATTTTCAGTGGAAGAAGGCTTTAAATTAATCCTGTTTAAAATTCTATTGTTTTATTTTTAAAAACGTGAAGTTTTCCTGGATTGGCGCGTATTCAAACAGACAAAATACTATTGTGTCCAAAAGTAAAACCAATTTAAATTTCCCGGGCATATGGTATTTCAATTTCTTTTCCTGTTTTTATGTTGTTGGCACTGTCCTTGACATCTGTGGGAAATTTGACGCTAAAATATTCATTAGTGTTTGAGTTACGCTTGCTTTGTGAGACGCTAAAATTGATTCCGGCGATTTTGAAATGTTTGAATTAATTGTGCAAAAAACATGAGCATTAAATTTTGTTTGGGAATGAATATTCGTGTGCGGAAATGTATAGAATGTTGCAGAAGGCATTCGGTGAGCATTCTTATATCGGAAAGAAAGGCTTAGAACTGGTATAAACAGTTCAAAGAAGGCAGAGAACTCGTTGAAGACGAAGGGCCCTCGGGTTGACCATCAACCTCAACGACGAAGCTCACGTCCAAAAAATTGAAGATTTGGTGCTTGCAAACCGTCGATTTACAATTAGAGACCTTGCTGATTGTGTTGGAATTTCAAAAGGATCTGCCAATTCCATTTTGGGCCTCAAACGCGTCAAACCTCGATTGGTACCGAAAGCACTGAATGCGTCAGCTCACACTGCAATGATTCTTCGTGACTTTTTCGCCAAAATTGGAACCCAGATCGTTCCAAAACCACTGTATTCACACCCTAAGACTTCTAGCTATTTCCTAAACTAAAAATACCACTCTGGGGACACCGTTTTGAGTCGATTGAAGAAATTCAACGTGAATCGGCGCACGCTTTGAAGGCCCTCCCTGCATGGCCTTTTTAGCATGCATTGAGGATTGGGGAAAAAGTTGACATAAGTGCATTGTGTCCGGAGGGGATTACTTTCAAGGCGTTAGAATAAATTTGGAAGAATAAATAAAGAGTTTTTGAAAAAAAATAATTGGTCTAACTTTTTGGGCACAGTAGTAAATAGAATATTAACAAAAATATCTGAAATATAATCTCTATAAATACAAAAGAAATCATTAAATTGGTTGCCCCATTTCAAAAAAATAAAAACGGGCACTGAAAAAAAAATTTTTTTATTGCACGTGTGTGGCACATAAAGAACCACACACGTGTAATAAAAATAAATTCTATTCCAACAATATCTAAAGCCAACCGGAGATCTCTGCGGAACGAACAACAATTCTATTTCACTAAACGGCCCACTATTACCATTCTATGGCTGGGTTACCCAAACGGTAACGGCAGTGTCAGTTCTCTTTGCTCATTCGCTGAACCCGCGACCCATGACCTACCAGAACAAGTTGGCGAGATAGATCTTCTGCCAATTTCCCGCCAGGCGATTATGGACCCATTCCTCTCGAGCATTCTCTGAGGAGAGACACATGGATCGAATTATAAGAACTGGCAGTGCGGTTAAACGGAACAATCCCCGGCGATTACGGTTGCAGTTAGAAGCGACATCATCTTGGGGCGGAAGCGGCAAATGTGTTGTTGACTGCATCATCATCATCATTCAACGCACAGAGTACCTTGGCCGTGTATGGCCTTAAGACTCCTAATCTTGAGGAATAAAGTTCTTTGGAAACAAAAAACATGAATACAAACAAAAGCAGTGAGCATGATTATGTCCATTGTTAGTACAAAAAAGAAAAGAGTAAAAACAAATCGCAGAGTAAATAAAAGAAAGGCGCAATTAAAAAATAATTAAATAAGAAGCAACAAGCGCATTTACTTAATGAATTTAAAAAGAAGCTGCATTTTTTCAAAGGGATTAGTAGCATGTTTAAATTGCGAGTAAATATTGTCAAGCCCTCCAAACGTGTTAAAGAGATTAACTATTTCATTTAAAACATACATTGCCTTAGTGGCAGAGTCAGCAGTTAGATTAGTAGTGTTAGTGCTGGTATTTTGAGGCAGATGGTTTGAGACCAACGGCGTAGCGTGAGGTCTTGGGTGTACCTTGCAAGAAACTTGCGTAGGATACGCCCTCCGAGACTTCTGCCGGCTGGTGAAGGCGGGTCTTGCTGGCGCATGGCCCTGATTGGGTGGTAAGCGGGGCTTCGGAAACATCGGGCAACCTCTCCAAGCGGCAAGGTGCCCCATCTGGTGGCAGTTTGATACAGGTGGGGTTTTCAATCCTCTCTTTTATGTGACAGTCTTTCAGGTGATGCTCACCTCCGCATTTTAAACACCTCTTCTTATAGTTGCAATTCTTGGATGAATGGTGAAAGAGATTGCAAAGAGAAGCACTGTGAGGCTCCTGGTCGGCGATTAAACTTCTCTACTCCGGACCGAGTAGTGGGTAGCCGGGTGACTTCGAAGAGCTTGACGTTCTCCGGGGCCTTTCGATACGTGAGTTGCCACACCGGGATGGGGGGGCCTTAGTCTTCAAGTTGGTTAACTGTCTGACTTGGTCTATCTTGAGACCAAGTTCAGAAAGTCCTTCCGCTATTTCTTCAGAGTAGCTAACGTGCAGTCCTTTAAGCACCGCTTTCAGCGGGCGTTGATTTTGGAGTTATTACAAAAAATTCAAGAAGCTGCTTCTCCGTAAAGATATCGAGTGACAGCACGATGAACATCCCGTGTTGGCGGGAAAATCTTCAGCTGCTCACCGGCAAGCTTAATAAGAACATATTG